>CM060327.1:27116490-27128328 GCA_030674155.1 Stramonita haemastoma | reverse complement strand
TCTTTGAGCAAAATTAAAAAAAAAAAAAAAAAAAAAAGTTGCTGGACTTACCGGCAAACTGACATTTTTTTCTGTCCAAGGAAATAAAGGTATATTGACCCGTAGCCTAGGCCTACATCATGAAGATGACACCATTATTCAAAATAGATTTAGGTCAGTTAGAATCAGCCTACTTTGCTAGGCCTTACGAAGAATGGAAGCCGATCGTAGACCTATAGAACTAGATCTATATTTGACCCATACTTGAACCGCCACAAATCCAGTTCTGTCCAGTATCAGACTAAATCAGTCTGGGCCAATGACCGACACAACGTGATTGATGTTGTGAATGTTATCGGGTTTTGAGTTTACCGGATTTGCTTGTTAGAAGTTTGTAAGTACAATTGTGATGGAATTGTAATGTTTTGTGTCGTTTTGTGTTGTGCTGTGTTGTATTGTTTTGTATCGCCTGTCACCAGTTCAGTCCTGTGCCGTTTCAGAATAGGCCTAGCCTACATCGTTCACCGTCAATGACAAACATGATGGACGATACGAATGTTATCGGATTTGTTTTGTTTTTAATGTGATTAGTAAATTTGTGATTTGTTAGTGTTTGAGCAGATTTATCTCGCCCGTTGTATTCTGATGACAGCAGTTTGAGAAGTATCATTGCCAGAAGATGGAACAGCATTTCAAGGCCAGAGGATAGGATACCCTTTTCAGCGTCTCACTTGCCAGACTCTCCTCTCAGGCAGTCTCCGCAGTAGCCTAGGCCTGTAATTTAAACCTAAAATCTCCTCCTCCCACCCAACAACAGTGATGACTCACAACACCGCCAATCCTCATCTCCACGCACTGCTCGGTAAGCTTCAGAGAAAACATCACACGCAAGGGACACCTTCATGAAAAAGGTGACTTGCCCTCCCTTCAAAAAATCATATGCCAAAGAAACCCCATTATTAATAATCTGTAAAGCTTGCTAATGCCCGCTATGCTGCCCCTGCCATCTGACACAAAATGAAGAATGTGGATGCTTTAGGTTTAAGTGCAATAGGTAAAAAAAAAAAAAAAGAAAAAAAGAAAAAGGTAAAGGTGTCCCATAACCTATGTGGTCGTAGGGGAGCGAGGCTTCAGAGACCTCAGCTTCTCTAGGGGGCCAGTAGGCCTATATTGAGGGCGGTGCCAATCTCCTCTCCCTCGCTGCTTTACCTTCCCTGACCCTAAAGAGGGCAGGTACCCGTTTACAGCTGGGTGAACAGGGGGACTGTACTGAAGCCAGGGTGCGCAAACGGTCACCCATCCACTTGGTAACCACGCTCGATGCTGCTTAACCTTAGCCTTAGCTGGGGTCAGCGACCACCGAGATATCCCACATGATTATATAGGCCCTATCTAATTCTTTCATTTTGAGGAATATATATATATATATATATATATAATATATATATATATATATTATATATATATATATATATATATATATATATATATATATATATATATATATATATATTATATTATATATATATATATATATATATATATATATATGAGCACCCATAGGCTACACTAATAAGCGCTCGCAACCGGCGCGAAAAAAAAAATCAGTGCGAAATGACCTTGTGTTCGGAATAGTAGTAGCCCTAATTATCACCACATTTCCTTGTGTGTGTGTGTGTGTGTGTGGTGTGTGTGTGTGTGTGTGTGTGTGTGTGTGTGTGTGTGTGTGTGTGTGTGTGTGTGCTTTTCTTTTCATGTGGCTTTCGATTCATCGGAGCATACAATGTATCACAAGTGGAGGCTTAATCTATACCAGGCAATGCCTTTCTTCTTCTTTTTCTTTTTTCTTTATAGGTAGGCCTATGTGTGTCAGTCATACCTACGTGTTAGTCCATCTCTTTTCAGTCGAAACTGAGGGGTAGATTTGGCGATTTGGCGAGAGGGAGAAATGGGGAGGGTGAATGAGTTATTTGGCCTGGGTTGAATTGAATGGTCCGAGAAAAAAAAAGTATTCGCGATTCCATGTTGGGGGGGGGGGGGGGGGGGGGGGGGGGGTCGTGCTTATATGATTTTCCCAGTAGGCTTGTGAACCGTCTTCGATTTAATTCTATTCAACACGACAACGGTGATTGTCGTCGTTTCAATCTTAGTTGTTCATCCCCCCCTGCCTAATGGTGTGCACGTCTCAGTCCAACCCGATTATTTATTTATCTAATAAATAAATAAGAGTAGGCCATTGTGTGCCCGTGAGAACAGATGACAAGATTTACAAAACTGCATACACATGGGTACTGGATGTAAAAAAGCACACGAGTGCTTATTCCATTATCCTTGATATAAATAAATAAATAAATAAATAAAGTGTAATTCTTTTATTTTGAGGATGATAAAATGAGTATTCACGCTCAGGTGTGCATGTGGGTTTTTTTTTTTTTTAAAATAGATTTTACCATCCGTTCCCACTGGCACATGTGGCCTACTGTTCCGAAAGGCCGAACAGGTTTTCATGTATGCGCAAGATGTTCTGCGTTAAGTTCACACACGTAACCTCGGTTTAATGTCCCATACATAATACTTTCGGAGGAATGGAGTCGGCATCGATATTAACTCCAGGGGAAAAATCCCCTTGAACGGGCGTCTCGGTGGTGGCTCGAACCCGGGTCATGGTTGAGCACAAAGTGCAGGAGTTTAACCACTGGGCTATCCCGTCTCCACCAGTAGCTTGTTGCATAAATACTGGAATAATTTTAAGTTGCAAAAACTGTTTTTGTGTGGATTTTTTGGGGTAAATTTTTTTTTTTTGTTTGTTATTGTGTTGTACATTGTTTTTGTTTTTGTTTTGTATCGTACCTATTGTAGTGTATTCTATACCGCAGTTACGTCATGGCAGATTTTCCAGCCTGAAATTCAGCCTGCTCTCTCTGAGAAGAGCGCGTCGCCGCAAGAGACACGCCATCCGTATTTTTTTCCTGTAATTTTCCTGATTGTATGTGCATTTGTTTGTCTATGAGAGTGAGTTTTATATTATCTTTAATACATAATGTTGCCAAGGAATAGTGACATTCTGATCATCCTACATTCACTACATGTATGTTCGGTTGTGCACATGGGAACTTAACAGATGACACTTACAAAACTGCATACACACGGGGAGTGGATGTAAAAAAGCATATGATTGCTTATTCCATTATCCTCGATGTAAAAGAATTTAAAAATAAAAAAAAAACACTCTCTGGAACACACTTCCATCTCAAATTAGACACACTGACTCTACTTCCTCCTTTAAAAGGTTGCTCAAAACACACCTTTTTATCCGATTCTTGTCCCTGACCACTGATCAAAATTGATTTCCCATTTTATTGACTCATCTCTGACTCTAGTGCTGGTCTTTTGCTGTTTTGGGATATGATAAGGTTTTTCATTTCTATTTTACTTCATGTTATTTTTTTGGTTAATGTGAGTTCATGTAGGGTAAATCCGTGAATGTACCGTCTTCTTTGTTATTCCGTGTTGTGTGTATGCGTGTAATTTTTGCACGCGCGCGCGCGCGCGCGCGCGCGCGCGGGGTGTGTGTGTGTGTGTGTGTGTGTGTGTGTGTGGTGTGTGTGTGTGTGTGTGTTGTGTGTGTGTGTTGTGTGTGTATGCATTGTACTGCACTGCACATTTTCTTGATGATATTGCTCTTATTTTACTTTTATTCTCAGGCCATGTAATATTATGCTGTGTATTGTATGTGCATGCATTTTTTTACGTTCATATGTAACCTGTTTAAATTGATTTGATTGTACAGCGCGGTGAGCCCATGTTTTGGGGAATTCGCGCTATATAAGCCTCCATTTTATTATTATTATTATTATTATTATTATTATTATTATTATTATTATTATTATTATTATTATTATTATTATTACATTGTTTGCATGATCGTGTGCGTGCATGCATATAAAATTATGCCTTAAGTGTGCGTAGTTGTCAACGGTGTTTGTTTGTGCTAGTTCATAATAAAAGAAAAACGATGCTTTTGCACTGTATTTACATCAAAACTCAATGAAAGCTGATGAGAAGATGTGCGTGTCAAAATGATTTTTATTGAGGGTAAAAGATTAAGTTTACTTAACTTTTTTCATCCTGCCCTCACACAAAAAATCAATAACTTGACTTATAAAAGCGTTCAAAATTAATATTACTCTATGTTGAAAAGAACAAAATAAATGATAAAAAAATTAAATCCAGACCTCACAATACAAGATAAACCCAAGACAGTTCAGCATACCCTAAGTCAGACAAATGTGTGTGTGGTGTGTGTGTGTGTGAGAGAGAGAGAGAGAGAGAGAGAGAGAGAGAGAGAGAGAGAGAGAGAGAGAGAGAGAGAGAGAGAGAGAGAGAGAGAGAGACTTGCGTCATTGTGACAGTTTCACGAAACTGTGAAACAGTCTTATTTCAGCCTTTCTTTCATGTCTGCCACGCCGTAAAATCTGAGAAACAAGAGCCCATGGATACTCATATCATATTGTAAACAATCTCAACCCCAAACAAGTAAATAACAAATAAAAACAATAACAAACAATTAAAAAAAACTGAACAAAAAAGCTCGTGACAGCCGGGAACACCGGTTTACGTGAGTCAAGTAGTTTACTATCTTTATATGATAACAAGGAATGTGCTACGAACTTCGTTGAAACCAACGCTCATAAACACCAACAATGTTGTTATTACGTAGCCTCGTAACTGATCAGTATATCCCAGTGCCCTTGCTAAGGTCACACAGGCTAGCCAAAGTTTTCAATGGGAACCGGGTTATTTTCCTGAGAAAGAACCCCTGCTTTCATTGGCTTATCGTAAAGATTCTTTATGCCACATATCAGCCAATCGGGTTTATTCTCTGTAATCTTCGTTCACGCGAGCCGCGCGTGGTACCAAACCTTCCTCTGTTCGGTCAGTTCCGCCAATCCTTCACTGTGCAGCCGACACAAACCGGACTGAGCAGCAGACATCGTGAACGAAAGTAGGCCTAGAGTGCTGTCTGTGTTTTCCGTTGTCTGGTGTTCAGGATAAGGTCGCGGATTTCTCCATCCGAAGCGATTACGAAAGGTAAGCTGAAGAGTACAATCTCCCTGTCTCTTCCTGTATCTTAGATCTTTCCGATGATGGATGCTTCTTTTCATCCATCTTAAATGAACACACGAGCGGCAGGGCTTCAGCGCACGCTTTACCGTTTACGAAACTGACATTGCTGTGCATGTGACAGTGTGTTTATTGTGCATGCTTGGTTGTGGTTAACACAATGCTTATTTCACAATGCATTTTACGGTAGTTTTGGAAAGATGAAAGCAGTGACAGAGTTTGATCGTTGAGAACATAATCATTTCTTTTCTGATCCATGTTATTAGCTCGTTAGCAGTTACATAAGCTCTCCCCCTGTCTCCAGTGACTTGCAGATGAAATCAAAGAAGCTAGACTAACAATCGTCATTTATTTACATTCAGAGTTTAAATTTGAGTATTATCCATCTGATCTGTGGAGATTTGTGGAGACAGACAGAAGACTTGTTTGTAGATTTGTGGAGACAGAAAGAAGTGAGGTGCTGTTTTAATTAAAAAAATCATCACCCACACTCAAACCAGACGCTGCAGAGTTTCGAACCTCTGAAGTCAAACTGTCTCAACTACTCAGCTGTAGCGTCTAGGCCTATCGTATGTATTCGATTAAAGATCTAAGTATGCAAACCACGTGTGTGTAGACAGTAGGCCTAATGTCCCCTGTGTGTGTGGTGTGTGTGTGTGTGTGTGTGTGTGTGTGTGTGTGTGTGTGTGTGTGTGTGTGTCCCCCCCCCCCCCCCCCCCCACTGAACACTGAATTAATCTTAATAGCTATGAAAGATACACAGCTCAGAAAGCAAAGTGACAATTTTTGCCTGGCAAATTTGACATGCATATTATCTAACATGGAAACTACTGTTTCAGTACTTTTAAAGTTTCATTTAAACAAAACTATTTTAATCACTTTGCACACACACACACACACACACACACACACACACACACACACACACACACACACACACACACACACACACAGAGTGACAAAGAGAGAGAGAGAGAGAGAGAGAGGAGAGAGAGAGAGAGAGAGAGAGAGAGAGAGAGAGAGAGAGAGTTTGTGCACACACTGGGTGGTGCGTGTGTTTGCTTAACATATGCATGCATCATACATGTGCATTCATCCTGTGACACTGACACTATACAGAAGAGCAAGTCAGTCACGTTCTGCATTGTTTCTGAATGGCTCTGACCCAGGTCTACCTCTTTCCTGTTGCTGTACTGTTGTAAGCTTGTATGATCTATACATTTTACATGTAACTCGTTACTGAAAAAAGTCGTTCATTTCCTAGCTGTGTATGTTGTGTCAATTACTGAATTAACAAATGAAAGAGGAAGAGAGAGAGAGAGAGAGAGAGAGAGAGAGGAGAGAGAGAGAGAGAGAGAGAGAGAGAGAACTCAAACTCAAATGATTTATTCACAAAAAGGCCATAGGCCCATACATGAAGGGGGTTGCAAAGAGAGAGAGAGAGAGAGAGAGAGAGAGGGGGGGGGGGGAGTTAAGGTCAGCTCAGTTGATTGAGCTCAAACATCAACTGTCAGTTATTCTGCAAATGATGATCACTGAACTGCAAGAAAAAAAAATCTGTTGGAAATGTTTTGTGGAGATTGAATGGTTTAGAAAAAAAAATGCTGACCTAAATATTTGTTTTGGTTACTTGAAAAGAAAGTGTAGGAGTTTAATGATTGCATTATATTTGTGTGTGTGTGTGTGTGTGTTGTGTGTGTGTGAAGGGTTATTTTTGTTCCTCTGTTCTTATCCATACCCAGAACTGCAATGATCCTTTGGCAGCGATAGAACCATTAGTAGTACTGTAATGTCCAAGCCCCATTTTATCCACATGTCCATGTTTATACTTGACATATATATTATGCAAACATATAACTGAACATGTGTATTCATGGGCACATGGATTTTGTGAAAATTACAACTCTCTTCCAGGTTTGGGATGTGGAGATATACATCATAATTCAAGCTGTTTGCTTGACCATCAGAGTTAGCCAATTTAGGACTGTGAATTTCCAAACGCAACAAGAACTAGCTCTCGCTGCAGACTTGGCCCTTGCTGGGGACTGTGTGCTTTCATTCAGATTTCAGTCTACAGCTCTATTGAACAAAATGGTCATCAAGGACAGAGCGAAACTGACCAGTCAATGCCCTGCGCCGACCTACATCGTTACGTAATGGCTCAACGTTCAACTTTTGAGTGGATTACCAAAGATCGGTCATAAAAGATTAATTCTATTTTAGCCAACCACCCAGTCCCAAACCACGCTGCAGTGGACGTAAACACGTACAGGCTAGATCACCCTGACTTCAGCGACTAGCCTAATGAGAAATCGATAGAAGAAAGTAGAAACTATCGCTAGCTATCGCCTATACTAGGCCTCAAACCGGCGAGGTAAAGTGTTACTGCTCGCTACTGGCCCCAAGCCCATTCGCAACCAGACGACTAAGAATGTGTAGGCCTACCCTTTTTCCGCATTGAGTCGACGTGTGGCCTACAGGTCAAAAGGTTAAGGGCACGAAACCTGCGCATACGTGATGATGCAATCGTAGCCGCGTGTTTTTAATTCGCTCCCGGAATGTACCGAGTCAAACAATGGATGGAATGGCCTTTTTAAGGGTGGTCGTGTAATTCTGACTCGACCGCGTGTTTCAAACCAAAACTTTCCGTCACTAGAATGAGAGGCATGTGGGGCTGTCGAAACTCTGAAGTAGCCTTATTACAACTTTCTTGGTCCGGAACTGTGACCTTGGTCCGGAACTGTGACCTTGCAAAGGTCAGAAGGTCAGGCTTGCATATTTTGGTATGGTGCAGGCGACACTGAGCAGGCTAAGCAGACGGGAAGAAATAGTTTTTGATTTTGTAAAGTTATGGCGTGTGAGAGGTCACGTTCGCGCCAGTCTGTGTCGGATATGTTTATTGTTTGTCAATATATATATATATAGTATATATTATAGTATATATTATATATATATATATTATATATATATATATATATATATATATATATTATATACTTGTGTGTGTGTGTGTGTGTGTGTGTGTGTGTGTAAAAAAAGACCAGATTTTTTGTTGTTATTTACACTAAAATAACTTTGGCTTTATTCTTTGTTGCCCTTCTGCTGCATCAACAAATGGCATGTTTGTTTTTTGTTTTGTGTGTGTGCGCACGCATATGTGCGTGATGTGTGCGGGGGTGTGTGTGGTGTATGGTGTGCGTTGTTGTGTTGTGTGTGTGTTTTCTTCCATTCAACGTCTTTTAAAGAAAACACACAGGCACGCACACATACACGCATGCATGCGTGGTGTGTGTGTGGTGCGTGCGTGCGTGTGTGCGTGTGGGGTGTGTGTGTGTGTGTGTGTGTGTGTGTGTGTGTGTGTGTGTGTGTGTGTGTGCTTACTTGCTTTGATTTTACATAGGCTCACTCAAATGGGGATGGTATAGCTCAGTGGTCAGAGCACTCACTTTCCCCAAGCAAATGTTAGGCAGCATTGAGTGTATAGTTAGCCTACCAATTCGATGGATGATTGTTTGCCTGCCTTGGCTTTTCAGTACAATCCCGTAGTTCACCCAGCTGTAAATGTTAACAGCCCTGCCCTATTAGGGTCAGGGAAGGTAAAGCAGTGAAGGAGAAGAGATGGGCGCCACCCTCAATTGAGACAATATGCTGGCCCCTAGGGTAGCTGAGATCTGATGCCCTTGCTTTCCAATGACCACATAGGTTATGGGAGACTTTTACCTTTATATAGTTTATTACTCAGGGATATTAGATGGTGGGAAGGGGGGGGGACACTTAAGTGTGTGTGTGTGTGTGTGTGTGTGTGTGTGTGTTGTGTGTGTGTGTGTGTGTGTGTGTGTGTGTTTCATCATACAAAACACAAATTTGATGTGAATTCAAGTATCCCCTTCACCCTTCCTGTCCACTCTCTGTTGTTTTCCCATCGTTTCCTCTCTCTGCCTTTTCGTCTCCCTCCCCTTACTGTTCCATGCAAGACAGTCTTGGCCAGTCCAGATATTCATGTGATGTGCATGTACCACTTTAGCTTGCGCTTTTTCACTGAAGTTAGGAGCTCTTCATATGGTCTGATGGCATTCTTTGTTCTAGTTTTCACTTCTTCATTAGTGATGTGATCTCTGTATGAAATGCCAAGAAGTTTGCGAAAGCATCTCATTTCCATGGCCTGTATCCTTCTTTCAATGTCTGCTGTTATGGTCCATGTTTCACATGCGTACAAAAATATGGACATGATCAGGGAATGCTTCAGTCTGATCTTGAAGCTGATGGCAATGTTCTTATCATTCCAGAGGACTAGAGCCACCATGGCGCAGTGGTTAGTGCCTTGGATTTCAGACTGAAAGGTTGCGGGTTTGATTCCAGTAAGAGTCACAGGGATATTTTGGACTTTGGCTGGCTTCTTCCCAGAGTGAGTGTGCTGTGGGCTCAGTGGGAAGACTGGGAGCACACAGTTGAGCTTCATCCACTCTACTGATGTGAGTTTGAGTGTGTTGCTCAGATTACCTGACCAGCACTGCAGGTGTCTGTATCTCTTGGGCCAGTTGATGCCAGGATATGTTATGATAGTAAGCAGAGAGTGACTTGACTTATGCCTAAGAGTTCCTTGGGGATCAAAGGGCCGCAACAAAGCCCTCCAACAGACTCGGTTCTGGGAGATCCTCTTCAGCTCAGCCCTCGTCATTCCAGCTGCCTTCATTTCTGCTTCAATGCTTCTGGGCCAGGTCTGTTTTGGTCAACCCAATTTTCGCTTCTCTTGTGGATTCCAGTCAAGGGCCTGCCTGGTGACATTTGAAGCAGGCTTGCGGAACATATGGCTGATCCATCCCTATTTCCTTTTCTTGATCTCTGACTCCATTGGGGCGTGTCTGGTCCTGTCCCACAGTTGTTCGTTGGAGATGGCTTCAGGCTACCTGATACATAGGATGTTAAGCATAGAGTAGAACCATGTCAAGTAGTCTTAAAGCATATGCACTTCCACAGCAACATCATGTCATCCTTATTGGCATTGAGCATCATGAAATTAAAAAAAAAGGCACTGATTAGGTGGCTCCAGTTGCTCTGGTCTCATGGTGACATCAGATTCAGTTTCCCCATACACTTCTGTGCCTGTGGTGAGTTTGTGTTAAAGCCTTTGTTATTGGATGTTCGTGGGGGATGGTCATTGGAAGGACGTTGTGTTGGTTGCCATCTCGGATGGGCATCTCACTCAGTCTGGCTTCACGATTGAGCTAATACTGTTGTTAGTAGGGGGCATAGTAGGTGGTGTGCTGCGATAGTTAGTTCAAACAGGTACCACTGAACACCACGATAAGTTACTTAGCAGCAGTAAAGGGTAAAGGGCCCCTCTGGCTGGTGGCCCCACAATGGCCTGATATTGATGGGCTTCCTGTGGACCACTGATCCTGGGGATGAGACATAACGAATTTGGGTATGGCTGTGGCGGGGAGAAAGAGATGAGCGGCTTGGTAACAGCAGGACGGGGACATCACAGATGAGGCAGCAGAAGAAAAGAACAAAACAAAACAAAAGCAAAGTCTCACCAATACAGAAAGTTTTTTGTCCAGTGTAAAAATAATTGTAGTCATATTTGAATGCTTGGAAGACAATTTGAAGAAAAAACATAACATGCATTGCATGTGTTCTAAAACAATCCCAATCTTCCATTTGGTTTTTTGTTTTATCTATGCTGAAAAAAATAAGAATGAGGAAATAGATACTTGTGCAAAATACAAAAGTGTTCATGAGGCACTATATTATTCTGACATTGTGATTGTGGGACACTGATTACTGAAATATCTTTTTATTCCCAGTATTGATAGAAAAGTTATGGCAAGTAATGCCCTAGAACAAAAATTATGTACAGCCTTGTTGAAATTTACTAATCAGTAGCTGTTAAGATAAACTACTAATCAGTAGCTGTTAAAATAAACTATTGACTATTGTTCTTTTTTTTTTATACAGAATTTTCTCAGTAAATATGAATGCATGATGTCTTAATCAGCCCATAGTGAACGGACATTAAACCTATGAAGAAGAAGTAGACCATTATCTAGATTCCTTTTGTTTCAGATCCACTTCTGATGTTTACAACGTCAACTCTCCATGTTGTATGTCAGTTTGATAGCTTGTTTGATTTCTTTTTGGGTTGGCTTTTGAAAATCACTATCATTTGTTAATGTAACATCTAAAAAAGAATTATTAAAAAGGCCATGTTCAGCAGCGGCCAGATGAGAAAGGAGCCAAACACATCTGTAATCAGATTCTGAGTGGCTGTGTGTTGGAAGATTTTTTCCCCATCTCCTCTACTATTGTAACTTTGACCTTGAAAACTTTCTTCTCTCAGTGTGGGGGTTTTGGGTGGACGTAGATGGTGGTGTGTCAGCTGGCCTATGAATTTCTGTCCTGGCTACTGTGATGAGGTTCGGACTGTTGGTTGAGGCAGTGAGAGAGAATGCTCGGATAGTTGGAAAGTGGAGTGAGTGATTGTGGTGTGTGTGTGTGTGTGTGTGTGTGTGTGGTGTGTGTGTGTGTGTGTGTGTGTGTGTGTGTGTGTGTGTGTGTGTGTGTGTGTGTGTGTTTGTTTTATTATTTATTTATTTATTTATTTATTTATTCTTTTATATTGAAGATAATGGAATAAGCATGTATGTGTGTGTGTGCGCATATGTGGTACTGGTTATGTGTGTGTGTAACTAATGTGTTCTAATGACTCCACATCTGTGTTTGTGACTGACAGTT
>CM060327.1:27071490-27111490 GCA_030674155.1 Stramonita haemastoma | reverse complement strand
AATTGGGGGGACTGTACTGAAGCCAAGGCGCGCAAACAGTCACCCATCCAACTGGTAAGCACGTTCAACGCTGCTTAACTTGACTTGGGGAAAGCGAGCGCTCTGACCACTGAGCTATCCCGCCCCCTAAAGGAGTTAAGGGAGAGAAAAAACAAGTGTCCTAATCCCCCACCACGATGCACTCGCACGCATTTATGCACGCACGCACTCGCGTGCACACTCACACTCACACTCACACACACACACACATCACACACACACTCACACACACACACACACACACACACACACACACACACACACACACACACACACACACAACACACACACACACACACACACACACACACACACACACACACACACACACACACACACACACACACACACTCCCCCTTCATTTTCTGATTTTGTGATGAAATTCATTACTCTTGTTGATTAGGTTTCAGAACTCTTTTTTTTGTTGTTATTGCTGTCAATCATATCAGCCACTGCCCCTTAAATCGACATAATTCATCTTCTGCGTCAGTCACCAAAGTTTCTTTTATTGACTACACAGAATTAAACAGACTAATAAAGAAGAAGAGAAAGTATAAAACAGGTTTTGAATATAACATCACCAACGTTTCTGTCAGGATGTTCTCATAGCTGCAGTCATGGCTGGGTTTTCGGAGATTTTTATGCCCGCTATAAATCATATATTCATACATATATTCATTCATTCATACTGGCAGTAGTATGCTGAGTATTTTGACACATTTGTGACTAAAGTTTGCAAGTGCCTGTTGTCACTGATATTGGCCCCTTAAAAAATCCTTTTTGTGTGCGAGTGTGTACTTTTATTCATATCATGCATTCAGTGTCAGGTTCTTAGGCTTTAGGATAGGATAGTGAGCAAATACACCTGATGTTGACATGTACATGACTCAAGTGTTTGTGGGTATGATATCAATTATCATACACAAAACATTCTGTGTCTGTCTGTCTGTCTGTCTGTCTCTGTCTCTCTCTCTTTCACCTTTGCAATCAGTTTACATTATATATATATAATATATACATATAAATTTATAATATGTAAAAGTGTTATATGTGCACTAAATGTGCACAATGCGCATGCGCGCATGCACACACCCACACACACACACACACACCACACACACACAACACACACACACACACACACACACAAACCGAACACACACACACACCAGACTCTAGAAGAGAACAGACCCAGACTAGAGAAGAGAATGGATGGCAAGCAGAAGATAACTAATCAGAAGAACAAGAGAGGGAGAAGGGCAAGCCTGAGAAAGGTTAAACCAACATTGCATAACATTAACACTGTACATTGACTCTTTCCAGCCCCAGCAAGTCCCAACATTGCATAACATTAACACTGTACAGTAACTCTTTCCAGCCTCCAGCAAGTCCCAACATTGCATAACATTAACACTGTACAGTAACTCTTTCCAGCCCCCAGCAAGTCCCAACATTGCATAACATTAAGTCTGTACATTATCTCTTTCCATCCCCCAGCAAGCCCTTACAGTGAAACCCTAAACCAAGATCCCTTGTGTGAACGCATGCATAACATCTTACCAATAGGTTAAATGTTATAAATCCATCTTTCATAGAAAAGTGGACTAGGTATAGCTCTAGTGGTACCTAGAGACATGAGTAAACACACATGCACGCATACATGCATGCAAACACGCTTACACACACACCACTCACACACACATACATGCATGCATGCATGCATGCACACTTACACCCACCCACCCATGCATGCACGCACATGTGTGCACACACACACACACACACACACACACACACACACACACACACACACACACACACACACACACACACAACAAAACATGCACCTTTGGACCTGAAGGTGCTCCACCAGGCTCAGGTTGACAAGAAACTCGCTGCCTGAAAAATTCAGTGCCATGACTTAATGGCCAACTCCTCAGGGAGTTGAGGGAGAAGTCAAGTCATGACACATGTGTCAGAAACAGTGCCTGGAAAGTCAGCAGGAACTGACCCGGGCCACTTGTATGCTGTGTCAGCTACCTACGGATGTAGGCACAGTGCCAAGGCCTACAGTAAACTGTTGTCGTGCTTTGAAATGGTATGGTGACAATTGTCGTCTTCAGCCATGACAAACTCAGCATAACAACCTGTGCTTGCCATAGAAGGAGAAAAAATCCTGGAAGTGTGGATGCTTATTTGGCAAGGTGACAGTTGTGGTACAGGAACACTTTTCATCCATGTGTACATAAGTCTGACAGTGATATATATATATATATATATATATATATATAAATATATATATATATATATATATATATATATATATATATTAATATTTGAGTATAATGATGTGAGAGAGTGCATATTTTGGGGACTTCCTGGATCTAAAGTGTGTGAATGCCCAACTACCACCACCACCACCAAGAAATAAACTTTTGCCTACAGCAAGGCAAGGTGCACAACTTCAGGCAGTTTTTGCCAATTCATCCTGAATATTTGATATCGACAAAGGCTAAGAAGGGAGATGAGTGGCTGTAAATGAGTACTGAGTAATCGGGTTGTATCACCTGATGGGAATGATAGTTCTGTCTTTTAATTAGCAAGTGATAGATGGAGTAAGAAAGCTGATTCAGCGTTAGTCACTGCATTGTTGGTAATTAACCAGTTGTAATTGTTACAGTACTGTGCATAGTAAACCCTTTTGCTGCATAGGAAATGAAATATTAAATTTCAGTCAAATGTTTTGCTTAGGTTTTATTTAGTATTTTTGCACATGGGTCTTGGTTTATATATTAGTTTGTGATAACACAGATCAATGTAAATATACGAGCATGCACACATATTTGTAGGTAGGGAATGTATATTGTACTGTGATTTTTAGGCTGCAGAACTTTGTGTCCCGATGACCAGAGGCCCACAGGGAGTTAGTACCAATGTTATGCTGCCTTGAGGCCACTGACCGGAATGGCCATGCACTGCTGCTGGGTCACATTAGTGGTGTCCAGTGGTCACTGTTCTTATCCAACATATACAGGACATCAGCTGTTAAGCCATCTATCTAGTTTCTGTATTTTTTCTTATTTTTTTGTTCCGGGGCTAGAGCTCAGAGGTTCACCAATAGTGAGAGTTTGCATGTGAGTGTTTTTTGCCCACCAGTTAGGTAGCTGCATTCTGAAGTTTGGAGTCTTTGCTGGGTATGTTTATGTTTCTGTAACCTATTTAACGCTGACATGAATTACAGGATCTTAATACTCGTATTTTATCTTCTGAATGTGTATATACACGAAGGGAATTAAGGTACTGGCAAGTCTGCGCATTAATTTAACCTGGAAGATAAAAAAAACAATCCCCATGGGATGCTCAAATCACCAGATGCTGCTGAGCTTAAACCCACGTCTTCATGGACCCAAGGGATTGAAGTACCTTAACCACTTGGCTATAGCATCTGTCTTTCATCATTCTAAAATTTGACATCAAGAGTAAGGATAAACTAATAATTTCTATTTTGTAAAATCTGGTCTTGTTAATTAATGGATGAGGTATGGTCATGGCTAGTGAAAATAGCTTGCTGATGAGACAACTGTCAGGTGCGTATCCGCTTTCATTTCTTAATCTGCAATATATATAATGTAATGCACCACAAGTTGTGGGCAAACAAAAAGGGAACTAAGTAAAAATAGGATACTTTGAGAGCAGTGTGTGATGTAATTGTCTTCTGCTTTTATGGCTGAAGGTATGAAAAAAAGAGAACAGTATTGATTTTTTTTCTTTATGGGGGGGGGGGGGGGGGGGGGGGGAGGAAGATAGCATGATGAGAATTGTGAAAAGGTGTAACAGATGTGTGTGTGAGAGGCTTATTTGATGGATGAGAGGTCACAGGTAGAATTCAAGTCTTCATGTAATGAAGCACGTATATATGATGAATGAGGTTAATGAAAAGTTTTGTGGCTTAGTGGTTAATCATAAAGCTGTTTACTGTGAGCTGAAGTAACCTGTCTAAAAGTCATCTTCTGTGGATGTTTCTGTTAGATGAAGTTATTTTGAATGTGTTTATATGCTGATTTTTTTTCTTTTTTTCCTTAACTCCTTAACATGAGGGATATATATTTTTTTTAATGGTTATTATCATGCACATACCATACATTACAAAATATTCTTACAGATTTATGATCAGTGTTCATGCATTTATGAACTTTGAAATGGATCAACAATTTTATGACTGTAGATAAGTTAGTGTGTGTGTGTGTGTGGTGGTGTGTGTGTGTGTGTGTGTGTGTGTGTGTGTGTGTGTGTGTGTGTGGTGTGTGTGTGTGCGCGCACGCATGAGCATCCTTCCTGCCTGTATGCTTTGAAGTTGCTGAATATTTTATCGATGACAGTAGATGTTTGTGGATTGTGTGTGTGTGTGTGTGTGTGTGTGTGTGTGCTGCGTGCGCGTGCGTGTGTGTGCTCGCGCCCACGTGTGCGTACCTGAAAGCTAGCATATTTGCACATGTGCACAAGTGTGATGTGTGCATAATTATATGTGTACACATGCGTTATGTGTGTGTCCTTGAGTTCAACATCTTTGTGCAGAACCCACTCCCATTTATTCTGATCAGCATCAGCGGCCAGGCGAAGGACTCCATTTGCATTCAGTATGATCAAAAATGGCGGCAGCCATGCCCCTTGAGAAATGGAAATTTCCATCATGCACTTAGCTGGCCCAACACACAACGCATCAATCTTGGATGAATGTTTTGTAACATCTGATTACTTAGGGACAAACAGGTTTTTGAGAGAGAGAGCTGAGTGTGTTTGCTGAGCCATGTTTTCAGCAGGGAAAAGTCTTTCGAAAGAAAATGATGCTTTCACTGGGGAAAAAGTCTGTCAAAAGGTGATTTGAACAGTGACTTGGGAGGTTTTTTTTGTAACATAATCGCCTTTGCAAAAGAGTTAGGAGAAAATGGAGGGGAAGGAGATGTAAAACGTGTTTGCCCTGTATATATGCAGGATCGGTGTGTGTGTGTGTGTGTGTGATGTGTGTGTGTGTGTGTGTGTGTGTGTGTGTGTGTGTGTGTGTGTGTTGGTGTTGTTGTGTGGTTTGTGTGTGTGTGTGCAGGAATGAGTAAGGATGGATAAAGATCAGCAGATTGGTTACAGGTGGTGGTGTGTGTGTGTGGTGTGTGTGTGTGTGTGTGTGTGTGTGTGGCAGGAATGAGTAAGGATGGATAAAGATCAGCAGATTGGTTACAGGTAAAAGAACAAATTGGTTATAGCTGAAGTCATTTTACAGAGTACTGACTTGAAGAAGAGTTTTGCTTCTTATTGTAGATTTCCTTTTTTTTCTAAAAATAAAATAATGACCAAAAAAAAAAAAAAAAAAAATCAATCAAACAAACTAACAAAAAATGTTGTTTTATCTGTAAGAAACAAACAGGAATAAGTTTTCACTACACTTTGGAAATGCATGGTAAACTTGCAGAGACATAACTAAAATAAATATTATAGAATTTCTTGTAATTCAGGTCTACTGTGCACCAATTGGTCATATTTTAGTTATTTTGTTCATAACAAGGTGAGCACACAGGAATACAGTATTGTCATGATCTGGTCTTGTTTGGTTTTCTTTCTGAAACTGGAATTAGTGCCAAAAAAAACAAGAAAAAAAACATATCATGCCTGTTTTGAAGATCGTAGCCCTAAACAAAACAAAACCAACTCCCAGGGATTCAGGGGCACTCTCAGGATTAACAGTATCTCCACCTTCTGAAAACTCTGTGCTAGAAATTACTCCTTTTCTATCACTCTCCTAGTTTGTCTTTTCCTGACCTTTATTATCTCCCTCCTCCCTCCCCTCCTCTCCCCCCCCCCCCCCCCCCTCTCTCTGTCTGCCGTTGTAGTCCCTCCTTCTCCATTTGTTTTCAAGCAACTAGGCATAATGCAGACCACTCAATATTGGCGAAAGTGGAACCTTTGACAACAACAACAAATTTATGAATAGCACGGTGATTTTTGCATCCATCGTGGAAGTTGGAATGGGGCTTCTTTAAATGATGGGGGGAAAAAACCTGGTTGCATACATGCAAAATCTCACTATTAGTGAACCTCGGAGCTCTAGCTGAGGAATGAAACCCACGCACCCCCAAAACAAAAAACCCAAACTTTGCAACCTCTTTTCCCTGGAAGTACACATAGTTCAGTGGTTACTGAGCTTCTTCACTGAGGTATGCAGGGCGACAGATGTGTAGACTTATAACTCACCAGGAATGAATCACTGGCTTCTTAAGTTTGGCTTCTTGGCAGCAGTGGCAGGGCTTGTGGAAAGATAAGGTAAAGAGATCTAATCACAAGAGTGTTTGCACACATGGGTGCTCGCATATGCATGCTTATTACACACATTCACACACACTGGCAGGCAAGTGTGCGCACACATGCGTGCACACAACAGACACATACAGAGACACAGACAGACAGACAACAACACACACACACACACACACACACACACACACACACACACACACACTACACACTACACACTTATATTTGAAATATACAGTGACAGGTAAGGTGATGAACTTTTTTTTTTGTGACAGCTGCAACTGACTAGTTTTATCAGCATCATGAAAACAAGCAGGCCACCTTCCTTTAGAAATAGACCCCCTAAAAAATAATCCCAACAAACAAACAACAATCAACCCCCCCCCCCCCCCCCCAAAAAAAAAAAAAAAAAATCTGAACCCAAAACAAAATTCCTGCAAAACCACCAGAAAAAAAAGCAAAAAAAAGCAAAGCCAAAATGCAAAATGAACGAGGAATCAAAACCCCAAACAAGAACCACCTCTGTAAAAGCCAGCTTGTATACTGTCACAACTGGACATGTGTTAGGTTCATCAAGAGGCTCAGTTGGCTCAGTGGGTAGAACTTTTAACTCGTAAATCAAAAGTCATGGGTTTGGCTGGATGAAATTTTTGTTTGGGAGCCAACATTTTACAAAGCTCTATTCCCCTTCTAGTTCTTTATAGAATATATGAGACTGTAAACCAAAGACGTGTGTGTGTGTGTGTGTGTGTGTGTGTGTGTGTGTGTGTGTGTGTGTGGAGACTCTGTGTGTGTGTGTGAGACCTAGTGTGTGTGTGTGTGTGTGTGTGTGTGTGTGTGTGTGTGTGTGTTGTGTGTGTTGTGTGTGTGTGATAATATGCAAAGACATGGTCTATATCTACAGTCTTCCATTTGTGTTAACTTTGATTTCACTTTTTGAAAAAAAAAAAGCGTTGGCCATCATGTACACATTATGATAGGAAATGAAGAGTACAACCCAGTCCAGTAGTCTCAAAGCAGGCGCGCTTCCATAGCATTGTCATTGCATCATCCCATCACCATTGATCATAATGCAGTGAACAAACAGACAAAAGTGCTATGATGTTATCATGTGTAGAGTGAGTGCAGACCTGTCCAATGATCTCAGAACAGACGCACTTCCATCGCATCATCATTACATCATCCATATCACCATTGGATCATCATCATCAAAACAACAACAACAAAAAGTAATCACCTATTGTGAACCTGGAAAGCGTTACTTGCTGGGAAACAAAAAAAAAAAGATAAAATGATATATTGATATAAAACATGAGGGATTCAGAGTAGATGTCACAGATGTGTGTCAATCTGTATATCTGATGGGGAGGAGGGGGTCAGGATTGTCATGGAGATAAGAGGATTCTCCTTTTTATGGTGGTCAGGGGGTCAGATGGGCTGATTACTTAGGGTGGTGTGGGTGGTGTGGTATCTCTCACATGGCGCACATATGGTGCTGGTAGCAGATTGTCTGCTTATGAGTTTGTACTGTAGGTAGGTCTGTGTGTGTGTGTGTGTGTGTGTGTGTGTGTGTGTGTGTGTGTGTGTGTAAGTGCTGTGGTGTTTGTGTGCGTGTGCACATGTGCGTGCATGTGTGCGTGCTGTGTCTGTCTGACTCTCACTCTCTCTGTCCTCTGTCCATCCCTCTCTCTCTCTCTCTCTCTGTCTCTCTGTCTCTGTCTCTCTCTCTCTCCTTATGTTTGCCTAGATCTTTATCTCACTTCTGATTGTATAGATCTATCAGCTGTCTGACTCCTCACTGTCTTTCTCTGTGGTGTCTCTGTCCATCTGTCTGTCCATCTTGTCTCTCTGTCCGTCTGTCTGTCTGTCTGTCTGTCTGTCTGTCTGTCTGTCTGTCTGTCTGTCTGTCTGTCTGTCTGTCTGTCTCTCTCTCTCTCTTCTCCTCTCTCTCTCTCTCTCTCTCTCTCTCTCTCTCTTCTCTCTCACTCATCTCAGTGTGCTTGTGCTTGTCTATATATAATGTGTCTATAGATGTATGCCTTAGTCTGTCTGTCCCCATTTTCTCACCTTTCTCTGCATGCTTTTTCTTCTTTTTTCTTCTTCACAGTTTCCTGTGCTCTTTTGCTCTGCTGGAGATCAGGCAGTGGGTTTTTTTATGTGATTACTGTGCACCTGCATAAAGATACACTGACTTTTGTCCTGAGTGTGTGGCTTTTTTCAAACATAAAGTTTTACTGTAGCTTGCGTGTGGAAATTGTAAGTGCGACTGTACGTGCACATACTCATATGCATGTGTGCATGGTGTGCAGGCACACACCACACACACACACACACACACACGCATGCACGCACACACATGCATGCATGCACGCACGCATGCACACACACACACGCACGCACGCACGCACGCACGCACGCACACACACACACACACACACACACACCTGTGCACGTGTGTGCACGTCTCTCTCCCTGTCTGTGTCTGTCTGCCTGTTTGTTTCTTGTCTCTGTCACTCTCTCTCTCTCTCTCTCTCTCTCTCTCTCTCTCTCTTCTCTCTCTCTCTCTCTCTCTCTCTCTCTCTCTCTCTCTCTCTCTCTCTCTCTTTTCCTCTGTCACTCACTCATCACACACACACACACACACACACACACACACACACAACACACACACACACACACACACACAAAACCCTCTTATCACCTACAACCATGTATCCTCTTTGTGAACATTTTCCTCCTACATCACTCATCAGTTTTATGAACCAGTTGCCTTCAGCACGATCAATGACCTGAATAACCTAAATAACTTCCACCTTTACGGGGTTTGTTTGGTGTGATTTTTTCGTAGTTTTTTGTTTGTTGTTTTTTTTTGGGGGGGGGAGGTGAAGAGTTAATAATTATATATATTTAATAAGTTTTCCTTTATTGATTGATGAATTTATGCATGACCCAGATGCCATTGTATACATGTCAAACATTTTGTTTTGTTTGTTTCAGATAGACATCTGACGGGTAAGGGCAGAGTTCAACGAGACAACGAAAAGTTCCCACTCCCAGATCATAACTTCATCATCACCTTTGCCACCCGTTTGGAAATTCACAGTTAGAAACTTTTAGAACCAGTCTACAATTTTTTTTTTTAAATCAAGAAGGTTCTCTTTTTTTTTTTTTTGGCTGTGAACTGAGGTGAAAATTTAAAAAAAAAAAAAAAAGAAGAGAAACATCACTCAGAACAAAATCTTTAGTGAGGGTGGTAGTGACACTCCTAACACTGAAATTACACATTTCTGTGTGTAAGACTTAAAAAAAACTCTAAAAGAAAAAAAGGACTCCAAACTCAAAGGACTTCACGTTGAACATTAAGGCTCGGGAGGTGAAGGAAACTCAAGTCAAGGACACTGAGGTCAAGAACAGCAGCAGGGTCAAGGACAGAGAGGTGAAGGACCCTTGGTGAGGTCTCTAGGCAACCATGCCTGTGGTGGGGCCTGTTCCAGGCAGGGGTCAGGGGGCGGACCTGGGTTGTACGAGCCGGCCTTTGAGAGCGACGCCTGTGGCGTGGGCTATGTGGTCAACATCGATGGCATCCAGTCCCACAGGGTGAGTTTAAAAAAAAAAAAAATTGATTTTTAAAAAAAAAAAAAATCATAGAGTGAGTTAGTTGTTTGTTGGTGTTTTTTTTTCCGGCCCTGTCTGTCTGTGCAAGTTCTGGATGGTGTTGACTGAAGTATTTGTACGCTTTTGGCATGCGTGACTGAGTGGGTTGCTTTTTGTTGTGTATGTGTATGCAGCTAGGATGTATTTCATATGTATGCATCTATGGACTAGATCACATTTGGCAGCTTAAAAAAAAAAAACCCAAAACATGGAGGGTCTTATTCAGGTTATTTTGCATTCTATAGCAGTGAGTTAATGTGATTTGTGTGTGTGTGTGTGTGTGTGTGTGTGTGTGTGTGTGCGCACACATGTGTGATTGTTGTATTGTTGTGGTTGTTGTTGTTCTTCTTCTCCTTTTTGCATTCTTTATTTGCTTCACACTGCATGCTTATATAGGCTAAAGGTACAGGATGTAATTTGTGAGGTCATAAACTAAAGCAGATAAGAGCATCATGTGAAATCTAGACTTACTCAGTCAAGATTAATTAATAAAAGAAAAACAAAAAACCCCAACAACCCAACACCCAAGCAGTCAATATCAGGTGCCTGTTAAATTTGATGATCTGTTGAATCTGATGTCATACATTCAGTTATATAAATGATTAATATCATACACCTGTAAGTGATACAACATCTGACATTTTCATATTTCGTGTTTCATCACATTTCCCCATAGTCTTCTCAAAATCATGCCGCCGCAGGTGACTTGACAACCAAAAAAGCTCTTTAAAATTAAGTGCAGGTACAAAGTCCACTGTGAATGGGTATAACCGGATGTGGGTGATAAAATGATCGCTCTATATATATGTATGCGTCCTTGTTTGGCTTGCAGTTTTTTTTCCTCTTTAAGATTAATGGAATCTTCTTGGGTGAACTTGTGCGATTTTCTGCACTGCACATGCACCAATATGTCAGATGCAGGATACGTCAAAAGTAATTTGGTGTGTGCATCCACTGATGGGTTTTAATTTTGGTTGATTGTGTATTTAAAATAAATAGTTGCTTTGTAAATACTTATGCACACACACACAAACATTGCACACCATACAAACACATGCATTTACACGCAACGCACACACCACCACGCACGCACGCACCACACGCTACGCACGCACCACACACACACACACACACACACACACACAACACACACACACCACACCTCACTCTCTCTCTCTCTCTCTCTCTCTCTCTCGTCTCTGTCTCTCTGACACCCCACCACTCACACATGCTCACACACACTCTCACACACACACTCACACACATGTATTATATATATATATATATTTACAGAGTCTTTGTCTATATGTCAGTCTGTCTGCCAATTTGATGCACATAATATGACACACATGTATGCACCCACAGAAACGCACACACACACACACACACACACACACACACACACACACACACACACACACACACACACACACACACACACTCATCACCACCACACTCACTGCTCAATACTTATCGTTTATAATAGGATAGGTTTTTTTATTATTAGATGCTAGGGGAAAGAATATCTGGGCCACACAAATACGCCTTTGCTTATTCAAATATGTTTGGGATATATATGTCTGACTAAATCAAGATGTTTGAAATGTAAAACAGTTTATTGCTGCTTTTAGACAATGATTGAGTGATTGTCATTGCAACAGTGGAATGATCATCACTATTCAAACTAGTGAAAGATGTAGAACTTATTGACAATTTATAAGCTTACATGACTGAAGACCTTATCTGAAGCTTGAAATGGATATGCATTTTAAAAGAATAATGGCTAAATTCAGACTGGGTGTGTCAGATATGTGTGATAAACTTAGATACAGAATGCGTAGTGAATTGGACACAGCATGCTCTCTATGTAATGATTGTACATTTTGTCTTGAGCTTGCAGCTTTAATGACATAAGGCAAAAATATATGCCAGCAAAATATACCACCCAGCCGAATGCAATTAGACTCTGTTTGCTCCTAGGATGCAGTAATCCTAATATCATAGAAATTTAGCTCTATACTTATATATTTAAAGCCTTTAGAATATAGAGATATTATGTTGTCGTAAATTTTTTTCCCTGTGGATTTTTTTGCATTTGTTTGCCCCACTGTATTTTACTGTGTATTCCTTTTTTATTATTCAGTGTTTTGATCAGCAACCCCCTTATTAATGTATGAGCCAATGGCCTTTTATGAATAAATTTGAGTTAACACCACTCACACACGCACGCACCGCACGCACAGCACGCGCACACACACACACACACACACACACACACACACCACTACCTCTTTCTATCTCCTCTCTCTACCTGTTACCACCCCACCCCCCCACCACCCTCTCTCTCTGTCTGTGTATTTTCAACACCTGACTTCTGAACTAATGAAAGCAGTTCAAGGACAAAGAAGGAGGGATAATCCTAGACGTACAAAGGTCACTCCGGCCTAGCCGAGTTGTAGGTCACAAGGAAACGCCATACCATGATTGTGCAATAAATTATGCCGGTATCCTCTCCAAGTTCCAGACAATATTGTTGTCCTGTTCATTTTCCTGTATTGTAGCTTGGCTATTTTGGTGTGGTTTGTTTTGTCTTATTGTTTTTTTTTTGTTTGTTTGTTGGTGTTTTGTTGTTAGAGGGGTGGGGGTGGGGTGGGAGGTTGTTTTGTTTTTTGGGGTGGGGATTGCAAGTGGGTATGCACATTTGTCAGTGATGTAGGGAAAATGAAAATGGTTGGTAAGGACTGGGAGGAGGGAGGGAGCATGTAGGAGAGCACTTAGTTGGGGTATTGGGAGAGAGGGTGGGAGGGAAACGTGGAAAATGATATCTAGATCCTCTCTTCTTTGCATTTTCTTACTGGGTGGGGTGCTAAGTGCAAGGTCTTTCTTCGCTTGTGACTCTGCAGAGGGTCTGCTGTTGGTCTCAGCTGACATTTCTGCTTTAGAGCAGCTGTTTTTCTCATTGCAGGATGCATGCTGGTATGTTTGTGTTTCCGTAATCCACCAAAGCTGACAAGAATTATGGGACCTTTAATATTTCTATTTGATTTTCTGGATATGTATAATGATACACATGAAGGCACTTGCAGGCCTGCACTTGAGTTGACCTGAGAGAGATAGTAAACATAACCTCCCTTAATTCACCAGATGCTGCTGCCAAGATTTGAACCTACAACCTCATGAACCTACAGGACTGAAGTCCAACAGTCTTAACTTCATGAACTTACAGGACTGAAGTCCAACAGTCTTAACTTCATGAACTTACAGGACTGAAGTCCAAGTCTTATCGAATAGATGAGTAACTTTAACTCATGTAATGATGAGTAAGTTAGTAGGTAGAATAGTTTCCATTGAAAATGATGTATTTTGTATGATATTGACGATATTAATGTGTAAGACATTCATACAGGTGTTCCTATAGAGAGATAGAAAATGTTGGGAAGGAAGAAAAGGGGGTTGGTTGGGTGTGTTGGAGTTACTGGGGGGGGGGGGGTGGTGGGTCAGTGGGAAATGATATATATATAGATATAGATATATATAATATAATATATATTAATGTATTAGACATTTTATACTGGTTTCATATAGAAAATGCAAGTGTGTGAATACTCGTTTGGACTTATAAGTATAGTGACTGACAGTGAATGTATGACTAAACGGAAAACATTTCAGATACATTTTCTGTGCTTTGTAGTTGGATGACTTGAGTGGTTTGCTGCAACATTTATGTTTGACATTCATTGCTGGGCCCCTATAATAGAGAAAAACAATGGGAGGGCGAGTGCTGAGTGGTTGGCCTGTATGGTGGCTGAATGGATGTATACAGGAAAACATTTCAGAAAGCTTCCCTGGAGGGTTGTGGTTGGGGTAGCAGGGGGTGAGTGTCTGCCTTCCTGGGATAAGTGGATGTCTGCAGTGCATAGTAGCAAGTGGTGTCCATCAGGGAAGAGGCCTGTTAGGCGTTAGGTCTGACTGACTGACTGACTGGCTGATACTCTTGGCTCGGTTCCAGAGTCTGAAACTGTCCTTGGTGATTGTATTGTACAGTCTTGCCCTGAGGCGTACCCTAGCCTGTTATGGATGACGAGCATAGCCAGGGAGGGGAGGGGAGAGGAGAGGATAAGAAGAGGAGGGAAGAGAGGAGCAGCAGCAACATTAGCAAGAAGAAGAAGAAGCTAAGAGGAAGCATGGGGTGAGAGAGAACAGGAAGCATTGAAACTGCTTTATTGGCGATTGCTAACAAAGCCTGTTGACAAGGCAGGTGACAGTTTGTGGCAACATGCACGCATACACCCACACGCACGTGTGCACGCACGCACCACGCATCACCACACACACACGAGCACGCACGGCGCAATGCACACACACATGTACGCACGCACTTAAAACACACATAAACACACCACACACCACATACACACACGCACGCACGACATCACGCACCACACGCACGCACGCAGCACGCACACACACACACACACTCACTCACTCACTCACTCACTCACTCACTCACTCACACACACACACACACACACACACACACACACACACACACACACACACACACACACACACACACAACACACATACTCTCTCTCTCTCTCTCTCTCTCTCTCTCTCTCTCTCTCTCTCTCTCTTACATACACACACACACTCTCTCTTGCACACAATCAATACGTACACACTGTGAGGGGAAAAGAGAGAAAGGGGGAGAGGGAAAAGATAATGAATGTGGTGTGCGAGAGTATGTAAGAGAGAAAAAGACAGAACGATAAGACAGAACAGAGTGGGTTTGTGATGGGGGGAGGTAGTGGGTGTGTTACATTAATTCAGAATACTCACGAGATAAAAAGAAGGAAATGATGAACAAAGCATACATAAGATGTAAAAATAGTAGAGAAAAACCAAAACATTGTTTATAAAATAAAAAAAGGAGAGAAAAGCATCAAAGGAAAGGAAGATGCTTGTGATGGAGGAGAAAAAAAAGATAAAAAAAATCATCAGGTAAGGTAGAGTAATTCCTCCCCCTCACTTGAAGACTATTCCAGAGACACAGAACAGACCCAAAGCTGTAGGACTCCACTCTCACTCCTCCTACACTTCAAAGGACTAGAAAGATGACACCAACAGTTGCTGGTGTAGCAAAACCTGGAAAAAACCCTTCATCTCTTTCAACTTACACCTACGCTACACCTACACCTATACATACACCCACACATACACCTACACATATACATACACCACATAACCTACGATACCATTATACAAAAATACACCTACACATACACATACATCCACACATACATTTAACACATACACTGACACATACCCTACACATACACCCACACACACACATCCCCCCCATCACAAACTAACCAAACAAAAACCATCACTGCCACAACAAACCACCACCAACATACCATCATTATTAACAATAACAACATAAAACCCTACCTAAACGAAACCTTCAGCCATTACATAAAAAAAAAAAGTCTCAGACACTGAACAAACACACACAGCACACTTTATTGATGAAAATAACGATGTCTTTCCAAGCCGCAGCGTATAAACAACAATTCCCTAATCCCCCAGCCCATTGGGGGGGGGAGGATTACGGCGGAAAGTTTTCAGCCATAACTCCCCGCTAAGCTCTTGATCGATACAGCTTTCGTCAACTTTTTTGTCGGAGCCGAGTTTAGATTGGAAAGGAGTAGGTGGTGTTTCTTTCTGATCCCCCTGTCTTTAAACCTGGCGCGACAGTAACGGCTGGGAGCCTGGTATGTCTCCTGTTTTGTTATGGCGTTTCTTGTGTACCAAACTGACTAAGAGAAGGAAGGTGGTAGGATGGTTAAGACGTTCGTTCACCTGCCCTAACAAGTACACTGTGCGAGGTTCTGGGTTCGATTCCAGCCTCACCCTTTTCTTCTCCAGTTTGACGAGAAAATCCAACTCGGTGTCAAAGTCCTACGGATGAGACTTTAAGAAAACAAGTCTGTATGTGCAAATGCATGCAGAATATCTTGCACACACGCTAAAAATCTGTTCCGCCTTTTGGAAGAGTAGGCCATTTTATACCGGAAGGAATGGATGACAATTTCATGGATACATATTTCAGATACCATCCCTAGAAGTCTGAATGTAGCTACCTAAAGGGTGTTTTGGGAGGGGGGGGGGGTGATGTATGTAGGAGGAAATGGTTTGTTTATGCAATCAATACTTATTAAATTTTTGTCATTGTTAATTGTGATTGTAAATGTGAACCATGTTGTTGAGTTTTTGTTTTGTGGTTTTGATTGCTTGTTATTACTGTGTATGCCAGTCAGAAGAAATGTATATTTAGAATTTTATATATTATAATCATTATATATTAAATTATATATTTTATATTTGTAATGGATATTTGAGGAGTGATTTTTGCTGCATTTTGTGTTTCTTTAGCTTACAAACCCCAGACACTGAACAGACCAGAACAGACCTTTTCTTCCCTTCCCCCTTCCCTTTCTGCCTACCCTTTCCCTGGGCCAAAAACAGAAAGAAAAAAACCAAAAACCCAACACCCACATACAACTTTCAGACTGTTTAAGCTATTGTGAGGGCTGTCACATTCAGATCTCTCGCTCTCTCTGTGTTGTATCCAGGTTTTGTTTATTGTTTTGAGCAGAAATCAGTTAATTCACTTCACTGTAGTGTATGGAGGTTCTTTGTCCTTTCCTGTCGGTACCATAGACAGTCAGCTGTTGCACTCTCATACATAATTATGTAGAAATTGTTACTGCATGATACAACAATAAGTAGACTGTTGAAGTGTTATTTTGAGTTGCTTTTGTCGATGAATGTTGCATGTAATTAAAATGGTGGGTCAGTGGCCTATAGAGGTAATAAACAAACCAGAAAGTGAAGGTTGCGGGTTCCATTCCAGTCTGAAATTGGACTTTCACCTCTTTTTACTAGACAGTGAATGATAGTGTGAGTGCTAGTCTTTCATATGAGTGATAAAGCAAGGTCGATGTGCAAAAAAATTCAGCAAAAGCACAAGAACTGGGAACAGCAAGAGAGTTGTTCTTAGCAAAGTTCTATTGATAAAAGCCACTTGTAAGGAAACACATACACTCTGACAGGAGAGAGACAGGGGGAGGGAAGGGAGACTGCTTTTGTGACAGTGTGCTTTCTCCAGGGAGAGCAGGTCAAATTTCATGCATAGACATTTGCCGTGACAGTGAGTGGCACACAATACAATTCAATACAATGCAGTTCATGTGATGAAAGCCAAGGTCAGAGGAATGTGAACTGTGATGTATGCAATATTCATGAAGTGAAGCAGTTTTGGCTGTCCAACTGACAGTTACTTTGTGGATCAGACTGAAGGTTTTGACAGAAAAATAAATCTAGTGAAAAAAAAAAGAAGTCATGTCTGTTTTACTTTTAGAAATACACGAAAAGCAAGCAAAGTCCAATATTGACATATATATAGTTAGAGGGGAAGATAATAATGGTATGGTTAGAGTGGATTATTATCTGATAATAATTTCAGAATGTGGGTTAGATTTTCTGGGTTGGGTTTTCCATCGAGCTGTCTGCTTGAGATTCCCCCTTGGAATTGACATCAGTTCTGATTCTCTTCCTCGAAAGCTTTTAAGATGAAATGACAAACCACATTCCTGTGTGAACATACGCATAACACTTTGTACACAGGTTAAAATCCCCTTCACCTTTTGTTGAAGAGAAGGCCCACTATTGGAGGGTGGTGTGGATGACATGTATTGATGATTATCCTCAGCATGTAGTTGGTGACCTGGAGAGTGATGCCCCTCTTGGGCACTGCCAAGTTCAAGTTGCCCAAGACACAAGGCAGTGAGTGTTTCGGAACAAATTTGTCACTGTCATTTTTTCCCCCATTCTTCAGCAAGAGCTCTGGGTTCACCAAAGGTGAGATTTTGTATACGTGACTGTTTACCCACCATTTAGGTAGCCACGTTCCAGCTTCGGGGATGATGTTTAAGCATGACAGCAGTGTGCATGTGGCTGTGTCAATTTTGTCCTTCCTTCCCACTGGCACACAGTGGCCTTCTCTTCTCAAAGAGTGGAGTTGGTACTGATGTTAACTCTAGTGGCTCCATCCAGGCTGTCAGATCATGAGCACAAAGCTCTAACTGCTAAGCCATCCTGTCCATAAGCGTTGTATTTTGTAACATTAAGCCTTTTTTTTTTTTTTTTTGGATGAAAAAGTCTTCTTATCTCATTCGCAGATGAAAAAGTGAAAATTAGAAGCGTCTCTTTCCAACTGATATCAACCACAAAGTTTATGATGGTATCATATAATACAGAGTAGCAGGAGTAGGTTCCGTGTGTAGAAAACAATGCTGAACTCCCCGGAAAGGAGCCCAGTAAATGAATCATGTCGCCACACCTGTGGTGTGACAGTGCAGCCGGTGATAGTATTGATTGCCGGCGAAGGAAGGCCTCCTCCTTCTCCTCTCACACTGTGACAGCAAGGGCGGGGGTAGTAGTAGCTCTTGAGCCGACTTCACCCATCCAGACATTGATTTTATTCTTGTCGTTTCCGTGCAGAGAAACTTAATTTAACAGAGTGGGGAATGCAAGATGCATTGTGTTCTCTCTTTTTCATTGCCGGCTCTGTGGCTGTGGAATGTCACAGAGCGTTTTTGGTGTTGCGAAACATTGATCCGTCCGTATGCCTATAGGATAGAAGAGTGGGTGGGTTTTCTGTAGGAAGAATTGAACAGTGGTTTAATTTTTTGTTGCTGTTGTTTCTTGCTAGGAAGAGCTTATGTAACTATTTCTTTGCATGGTGTTTAGGAGTGAAATGAGTAGAACAAATGTTTTCAGTATACTGTGGTGTGTCTTTGCAAAGCAAATGTTTTCTGTCAACCCAAATAGATGTTGCAGTAAGATTGTGTGATGGGTTTAAAAAAAGAAAAAGTTGTGAAATTATACTTTCAATGAGAATGCTTAAAGCAAAATTGGATTACTTGTGCGTATTAGAATAATAAAGAACAGTTGAATAAAAATTGCACTCTGTAGAAGAATGTGTTTAATTTCATTTTCCCATCTTGTCCTTCTCCTCTTCCTCCTGCTATTCCCTTCACTTCATAGGAAGTTATCAGGGCACCACAAGACTTCATCACCATGCAGATTCCTCCGTTTATGTCTGTTGTGTACTAAAACCTGGGTCTCTATAGATGGTTTTCCTGTCCAGTGCAGTTGCCATTTCTGCATATTGTCTGTATAGTGGTTAGAACGTAATCTGTCTGATCTGACAGTATCTGATGGTTGAGTATCTACTGAGATGTCTGTTTATATATATATATGTTTGAAGGAATTCTTTCTCCTGGAGTTAAGGATTGTGCTGACTCCACTCGACTGAAAGTCATTCAAATGAGACAACAAACTGAGGCCCCATGAGCAAATGCATGCAAAACTTGTGTCAGATACATTGAAAATCTAACCAACCAATTCTCTGCAGAAGAGTAGGCCAGCTGTGGAACCAATGACACAAACATACCCAGCATCCACTCTTCTACTCTTCTGTGGCTCCACCCTGTTCGGTTTGCCTATGACACCCCGGCCTGAACAATTCAATGCAGCACCTCCAACGACTCCAGGGAGTGTAGCACCTCCAAGACTCCTCAGGGAGTGTAGCACCTCCAAGGACTCCTCAGGGAGTGTAGCACCTCCAAGGACTCCTCAGGGAGTGTAGCACCTCCAAGGACTCCTCAGGGAGTGTAGCACCTCCAAGGACTCCTCAGGGAGTGTAGCACCTCCAAGGACTCCTCAGGGAGTGTAGCACCTCCAAGGACTCCTCAGGGAGTGTAGCACCTCCAAGGACTCCTCAGGGAGTGTAGCACCTCCAGGACCTCGGGAGTACCTCAAGCTCCTCAGGGAGTGTAGACTCCAAGATCCTCAGAGCAGCACCTCACGATCCCAGGGGAGTGTAGCACCTCCAACGATCCTCAGGGAGTGTAGCACCTCCAACAACTCCTCAGGGAGTGTAGCACCTCCAAGGACTCCTCAGGGAGTGTAGCACCTCCAAGACTCCTCAGGGAGTGTAGCACCTCCAACGACTCCTCAGGGAGTTTAGCACCTCCAACAACTCCTCAGGGAGTTTAGCACCTCCAACAACTCCTCAGGGAGTTGAGGGGGAAGTCAAGTCAAGTCGAGACAACCACCTCCTCTATCTTCCTCCCTTAACAGTTTCAAGGGAAGTCATGTAGCAGGAGTGTTGAAGCTGGCACATTGCAGTTTGTGTGGAGGGAGGTTATTTTGGACGAGGGGGGTGGGTGGTGGTTGTCTTTTTTCTCCTTCCTCCGTCTGGATTCTCCTGAGATCAGCAAGGCAAATGAATTCTGTCTCCTTCACCTGTTGTGACTGGGTTGAAACCGAGGAGGTGGGCGGGATGGAATGGATTAGAATTTGGCTGGGGCGTAGGGGTGGGGGGCTTGGGTAGGGAGGGGTAGGGGGTTTGGGGGGAGGAGAAGAGGGGAAACAAGCTGTGGGGGGAGGGGGGGAGAGTCGTTTTTGATGAATTCTGTCTGAGATGAAAGAAATGTTCAGTTTCAGGTTGTATAGAAATCTGTGTAATTGAATTTGTTTGAAGTGAAAAATATGTTTAATATCCAGGCTGTACAGAAATCTGTGTAGTTGAATCTGTCTGAGGTGAAAGAAGTGTTCAATTTTAGGTGGTTTAAGATTTAAAAAAAAAAAAGGTATGTGTAACTGGTAATTAAATCAAGGTAGTTTTTGATGAATGAGAAAGGGAAACACATTTTGATTTCTTTCTCTTCACAAGGTTTTCCTTTTTTTTCTCTCTATTCTAACTCTCTCTCTCTCTCTCTCTCTCTCTCTCTCTCTCTCTCTCTCTCTCTCTCTCTCTCTCTCTCTCTCTCTCTCTCTCTCTCTCTCTCTCTCACCCCCTGTCTGTCGTCTCTCTTCCTCTCCTCTCTCGTCTCTCTCTTCTCTCTCTGTCTCTTCCTCTTCTGCTCTGTCTCTGTCTCCTCTCTCTCTCTCTCAGCAAATATGTAATAGTCATAGACACAAGACACGTGTACAGAAATCTGTGTTAAGTACTTTATTTTTTTAGGAGAAAAAAAATGTATATGTATGATATACAAGCACACACACACGCTCATGTCTAGATGGTTGTCTGTAGTCTGTGTGCCAGAGCATTCTATCAAGACTCCCTACACAACATTTGGTACATTCACGACAGAATCAGAAGCCAGAAAATTTGTGCGGGTATAGGAGGAGGGAGGGAGAGGGGAGAGAAGAGAGAGAGAGAGAAGAGAGAGAGAGAGAGAGAGGAGGGGGGGGGGGGTAGGGGAGAGAGAGAGGTGCACACACCACTCTCCTCTCTCTCACTCACACGCACACACACACACACACACACACACACACACACACACACACAACACAGAGAAAACAGAACAGACAGACAGATAAAAAGTGAGCCATGTATGAATTCAGTAAAAGTTATGAGGCACGCTTAAGAGGAAATCACCACAGAATTCGTGTCCAACGACCCAGTCAATTTATTTTGAAAATGATAAAGGGCAGCCAGCCTTTTAGCCTGTCCAAAACAACAAATCACTATAACCCCCCCTTCCTGTCCCCCCCCCCCCCCCCCTCTGCCAAAAGGGTGAGATGGAAAAGATGAATCCTTTCCTCTCGTGTTCACCTGTGGTGATGTCGTGATGTGTTCTGCTATCGATTCATCATCCGCTTTTTTTTGGTTGCTTTTTTTTTTTTTAACCGGTGAGACTATATCTGGATGCCAGGAAACTTGTTAAAAAATGAAAAAGTATCTTTGCTTGAAACACAGAGATTGATTGATTTGTGTTTTCTTTTATTTTGAGGACAATGGAATGAGAACTTATGTGCTTTTATACATCCAGTCTCTGTGTGTATGCAGCTTTGTAAATTTTGTCATTTGTTCCCACTGGCACACAATGCCCTACTCTTCTAAATAACGGAAGGGTTTTAACTTGTGTGCAAGATGTTCTGCATGCGTTTGCACACAGGACCTCAGTTATGGTCTCATCTGAAAGGGGTGGTGGGGGAGATATAGGACAGATGGATGGGAAAGGGCTAGAAGCTAATCAAGAGAGAGAGCGAGAGAGAGAGAGAGAATGAGATGAAATGAATGAATGAATGAATGAATGAATGAATAAATGATTTTTTTTTTATTGAGGGAAAGGATATAGCATAAATCATGGCTTTTTTTATCCAGAGAAAGAGAGAAGGGGGGGGCTGAAAGGAAATTGAGAGGGAGAGAGATTGATAAATGGATCTTTTCATTGAAGGGAAAGAAAATTAATAAGCACAGATCATAACTTTTGAAAATTTTTTACACAGCCAAGTTAGAGAGAAGAGAGAGAGAGAGAAGAGAAAGAGAAAGAGAGAAGAGAGAAGCAATAGAAACCGAACAATTCCGTACATGTTAGTACGGAAACTGAGAGGAAAAAGTCACAGCAAGAAAGATCACGTCAAAGATCACAGCGCACACCAGTGGGTTTACTTTGGATATCAATAGAGAGAGGGCTGGCCGGCCATTGTGCGTGCCCTATCCCTGATCCCCCAGGGACAGACAGACAGATGGACAAAACAGAGACAGGAGAGACTGGGAGGACAGTGGATTGTGTCTCAAAGTCACCTGTGGTGAGGACGGGTCACGTTTTGCTATTGATCCCACACCATCCTCCTGACTCTTCTCCACCAACACAGTCACAGGGGCTGAGCTTTCCGGATGACTTCAGTCAGTCATCAACACATTGATTTGATTTGTTGCCTTGTGCCTCTCTGCTGCTACTGCTACTGTCTGTGCTGGGAAGAAAAAAGCGTTATTGTATTGTGATAGCTCTGGCTAAATGTAGTGTTTATTGTGTCTGTCATCTTTTTTGTTTTTTTTTGTTTTGTCTTTGTTGTCGGGGTCTTCTGTGTTTCATTGTTGCAGAAGGAATGTAAAACAAAAAAAAATAAAAAGTGTGGAGATTTTGCTAGACTTGAATTGATTTTTGGGTGGGTGGAAATTGCCTGCCTTTGTTTATCTGAAGCAGAAACAAAAAACAAAAAAAAAACAAAAAAAAACAAAAGCACTGTTACAGACCCCAACCCACCTCTCCATCCCTCAAAAAAAAAAAAAAAAAAAAAAAAGGACAGAAAGCCCCTAGCCTCTTCCCCGTACCCCTTTATTTGTCTTGCCACAGAAACACACACACACACACACACACACACACACACACACACACACACTCACACTCACACACACACTCACACACACAACACACTCACTCACTCACCACACACACACACTCACACCACACACACACACACACACACACACACACACACACACACACACACACACACACACACACACACACACACACACACACACACACACACCACACACACACACACACACACACACACACACACACACACACACACACCACACTCACACACACACACACACACACACACACACACACACACACAAGCTACATAAAAGCTAACCAAACCTTCCCTTCAACAACAACAATGACAAACCTTTCTATTGATTGAGACATGTTTAATTAATTACAAAACAAATATAGAAACTCTAAATGAATTTGGGTCTGTGGAATCATGCCAGAACACATTATATAACATATTATTTCAAAATCATTCATTCTGTTTCTTTTCAAGCAGCCATACAAATAGAGATGTTTTTGGAGTTTTGGAATTGTATATTGAAATTACTGTCTGTTGTATGTCTGTTTTTGGAACGTTTTTCATTAAATTTTTGTTCCTCAGAGCTTGGAGATTTACGTATGATGAGATTCTGCATATGCAACTCGTTGCCCACCATCAAGAAAGCCGCGTCCCCACTTCTGGGATGTCTGAACAGACACCAGTGTGCATGCATTTTGAAAACTTTTGTCATCCATACTTCTGGCATGATATGGCCTACTCTTCCAAAAGGCAGAACAGGTTTTTAATGTGTGTCGAGATGTTCTGCTTTTGGGTTTGCACACAGGATCTTGGTTTATAGTCTCATCCGAAGACTTTTGGGGGAATGGAGTCAGAACTGATGTTAAATCCAAGGGGGAATTTCCATGAACAGTCGATCGTGAAGAGTTCAAACAATGCTGAAAGTATTTCATTTTGTGCATACTGGTATGAAACTAGAAGGACGCTATATATAGAAGTCTTTCTTGGGTTCATGTTTACCGACAAGCGTTTGTTGGACAGCAAGTGAGGTTAAGCTTTTGTTGTTGTGCCTGTCCCATTTATTTCAAATTCCCCAGAGAGAGAGAGAGAGAGAGGGGGGGGGGGGGCACTTGCTTGTTTCGTCCTTGCAACATTCTCAAATTCCTCCCCAGACAAGACGAAGCAAAGAAAAGGAGGGCAATTTTTTGTGCGTGTCTGTCTCAAATTCCCAACGAGGAACAAGAGGAAAACAAATAGTGTCAGTCGCCCTCAGTGACAGCATAGCAGTGTTACTATTGATTGTCAGCAGGCTGTCTTGTGGCTGTCACCCCCCCCCCCCCCATACCCCCCCACCACACACACACACACAACACACACATACACACCACACATCACACGCACGCACCACGCAACCACGCACACACACACCACACACACACACACACACACACACACACACACTGACATTAAGTAAGGGCTGCACTGAGGCTGCCTGGGTGATGCTGACTTCATTCATCAACACATTGATTTTATTTACTGCCCTCACTCCTTGCCTGCACACACACAGACAGACACAGACACCTAATTGGATGGAACGGGGATGTAAGATTCATTGTGTCGGCTTTTTTATCTGTTGTGGGTGGGGTGGTAGTGTCATTATTTTGTACATTTTGTTAGACATTGATAGATTTTGGGGTGGGTGGGTGGATGGATGTAACTTAACATTGTGTTTAACGGAAAGAAAAGTGGAAGAAAAGACGACAATGCCAACAACAACTTTCTTTATTACAGAACCATACAAATTAACTTCTTGCAAGCAGTCGACTCTGAAGTGATGCTTCCAAGCCATTGTCTGTTTTTGTTTCTGATCTGGGTGCTGAAAAAGTTTGTGTTTAGCATGAAACTATGATGCATTACATCATACATCCTGAAGTTTTCTCAGTTGTGGGGGTGCCAGCCCTTTCCATCTCCCTGTCTTCTGTCCCTTATAGTGAGAGTTTCCTTCACTCAGCTTCTTACCTGTATAATCTGATGTGTGTGTGTTGTCCTTCCATCTTCTTCTGTATCTGAAATATGAAACTAAGACAATATTTGATAAAAATTACTTTTCTTTGGGGTTACGTTTTCTGGCAACACATTTATTTTGAACAGCAAGAGGGGACATGCATGCAAGCTTTTGTGTGTGCCACAATGATCTCAAATTGCACACAGACAAGAGAGGCAGAGAAAAAGAGGGCAAGATTTGGTGTTTGTTGTAGCCCACTTCAAATTCCCCAGAGATTAGAGAGCAAAACAAAAAAAAAGAGGGTAAGCTTTTGTGCATGCCTAATGATCTCAAATTCCCCAGAGAAAGACAGGCTTTGAAAAAGGAGGTAAGCTTTCGTGCATGTCCTCACCTCTTCAAATTCCCCAGAGATGAGAGAGAGGAGAACAAATTGTCTCCGTCACTGGCAGTGTCAGCATGGCAGTGTCGGCACTATTGATTGTCAGCAGGCTGTCTTGTGGCTCTCTTCCCCCCCCCCCCCCCCCCCACATACTGACATTAAGTAAAGGCTGAGGCTGCCTGGCTGAGGCTGACTTCATTCATCAACACATTGATTTTACTGCCCTCACTCCTTGCCTGCACACACACACAGACACCTAATTGGATGAAATGGGGATGCAAGATTCATTGTGTTGCCTTTTTGGTCTGTTGTGGAGGGGTGTAATTGTGTTTAAAAGATGCATGCTATCAATTACTGTTTTGGGGTCTTTGAATGTAGCTGCTGGGTGTTGTAGAATGGAACTCGTTGGGAGAGAATTCTCATGTTGGAATCAAATTCTTTCTTTCTGTCTTTTTTTTTTTTTTTTTTTAAAGTTCCTTGAACACTGAATATGTTTTTTTTCTTTCATGATGACATACACAGCAACTGACACACTGCCTAAAATGACAGCATTTTTTTTTTTAACAACTCCTTCGAGAGTTAGGGCAGAAGTCATTTTGCCAAAACGTAAGTTGTCTGTCGGCTACAATGCATGGTGAGATTTGTGTTATATCCCTCTCAGTTACAAATGTATAGAAAAGGTAAACAAAATCATAAGGACTGGTAGATAGGGACAAACAGAATGATATCAACTGGTATCCCTGAAGTGGGAATGCAGCTACTCTAATGGTGGGAAAAACCAGTCGCATATACCGAAATCTTACCATGGGTAAACCTCGGAGCTCCAGCCAAGGAAGAGAAAGAAAGAAAGAAGGAAAAAAACAAAGAATATAAACTGGTAGATAACCAGTCATTCGTTCTCCATTGTGTTTTACACTTTTAACTTGTGAGGTTTCAGAAAGTAGTGGTAAACATGAATCCAGACATTTTTTCTTTTTAATAGTTGTTTGTGTATTTTGTAAACATATTCCTTATGTAGGAGTGCAAATGTGATATTGCATTTTAATTTTTGAGGAAAAAAAGGCCCTCCACCACCTCCAACCCCCCCCCCCCCCCCCCTCAAACACATGCATACTCAAAAAACAACACCCAAACCAAACCAAACAAAACCACCCAAAAATCCAAAAGCATGCATCAGGATGACACAGGAAAGTGTTGGCTTACCTTTTTGCATTGTGTGCATCCAAAATAGTTGGAACACATGATGACATTGCAGTGCTGTGCTGCGCAGTGCAGCACAGCATAGCACAGACAGTGAGTGCTCTCTGCTTTGGAACCAACTGCTGCATGTCAAAATAGTTCTGTATTGGAATCTGGCATCAGTTATTTCTGTCGCAATGCAGATGCAGTATGGCTGAGACCTTCAGCAAAGAAAAATGTCACTTTGTTACTGCAAATAGAGAGAAGATAATTTTTGTTGGCATGTATTTCATGAAAAGAAAAATGATAGAAGCCAGACTAGTGGGAAACGTTTGATTTCTGATTTAGTTTTCAGCCCTGAGGCTTCAGATAGCTTCATTTTTTTATATTTTTTTTTATTGATTTGCTCACACTTGAACACACATACTCTCTGTTTCTGTTTTTGTCTTTGTCTGTGTTGTTGTTGTTGTCTTCAATTTAACGTCTGTTCACACTCAGTGATATTAGACGAGGAAAGTGGAAAGTAAGGAAGTTGAAGAAGGAAGTGGAAGGAGTGGGAGAAGAAAAGACTGAAGAGTTAACATGTGGGTGGATGTTTTTGTACATGAAAAGGTAATAATACTTTATACATATATATAAATTAAAAAAAACAAAAAACAAAAACAAAACAAAAACAAAACAAAAACAAAAACTTAGACATGAGAAAAGTTTAAATTTAACAAAGTGTGAACATTAAACATCAATAATGTAACTACAACAAATGTTCAAGTGGACTGTGCAATAAACATCGAGCAATGGCAAAGGCTAACTTTGAATTTTCAAATACATTTTTCATAGACTGCTCGGAAAATACAGGTAAGAGGGGCTTTACAATTGGGCACTCAAATATGATATGGGTATTTGTAATGTGATCTCCACATAGACATTGACATTTTTGCAAAATTTTGTGATGAATGCATTTAACTTCATTCTAAAATACAATGCATTTACTCTTCTTTGTCTGTGTCTGTGTCTGTGTCTGTCTGTCTGTCTGTCTGTCTGTCTGACTGACTCTCTCTCTCTCTCTCTCTCTCTCTCTCTCTCTCTCTCTCTCTCTCTCTCTCTCTCTCTCTTCTCTCTTTTTCTCTCTCTTTCTCTCTCTTTTTCTCTCTCTTTCTCTCTTTTTCTCTCTCTTTCTCTCTTTCTCTCTCTCTCTCTCTCTCTCTCTCTCTCTCTCTCTCTCTCTCTCTCTCTCTCTCTCCTCTCTCTCTCTCTCTCTCTTCCTCTCACACACACACACACACACACACACACACACACACACACACACACACACACACACACACACACACACACACACACACACTGTGACTTACAATCAACCAGTAGACTAAACCTTTTAAGAAATTGAAAAACAAAAAAAGAATGACAAAATCAATTTTGTTCCCATAAAACAGACATGCACCGATCCTTGTAATGATGTTGCCTACCAGCCTGCTCTCACAGTAAAATTAATGAAATGTGCATGCAGCAATTAGCTCTTCATGCATGACTAGACTCCTGTCTTTTGATGTGGAATTTACCACTCACAATCTTGCACACCACATGTTCAAAGCCTACTGGCCAGTTTGTAGAAAAGTAGGCCTTCTGTGGCCCTTGAGATGGCAGACCTGGAGGGGAAAAATGACAGGCTGTGTGGCTTGATTTGATTTGATTTGAATTATTCTTTTATATCGAGGATAATGTGCTTTTTTACATCCAGTCTCCATGTGTATGCAGTTTTGTAAATGTCATCTGTTCCCACTGGCACACGATGGCCTACTCTTATGAAAAGCGGAACAGGATTTAACATGTGCACAAGATGTTCTGCGTGCGTTCGCACTCAGGGCCTCGGTTTAAGTCTCATCCAAAGGACTTTTGGGGAGAGTGGAGTCAGCACTGATGTTAACTCCAGGAGAAAAATCTCCTCGACCGGACTCGAACCTGGGTCGTCAAATTGCCAGCACAATGTTCTGACCACTAGGCTATCCGTCCCCTATTTGGAGAAGGAGGAGGGAGCTCTGCCATCATGGTCACCTTGCCCACAACAACATGCTGCTTGGCAATACACCAGTAGTTTTCTTCATGTTTTTATATTGATGGCAGCTGATTTTGGCATCATTGATATCCTTATTTTGTCGCATATCCTTGTTCAGCTTTGTTGGTGATGGTGCATGTTCCCAACTGAACACCTCGTGGGTCCCCTTGAATGTGCACTCTGCCTCACTCCTCACTCCTTGGAATCACTGGAATACATATGAACAGTTTGCCTGTAGGACTGTTTTCAAGTACCTCACCATATAAGCAGCTACACAGAGGATTCTTTTTCTCCTTTATATTTGAGAGTTGAGGTTGTTATGCTAAGAGCGTGTCATGGCTGAAGACAAAGTCCAACACAACGTCTCAAAGCATATCAACATTTTAATAAATGAAGGCTTTGGCTGTTGGTTTACATCAAAAACTGACACAGCTTTTGGACGAGGCCATCTTTTTGTCGTTGTTGAGACCAAACGTTTTCTTCTCATATTTTCTAAGTAATAACTTGAAGTTATTCTTCACCTTTTGTTTATTACTCGCAGTATTGTTTTTTCCTTATCTTTCCATCTTGGATCTACTGATTTGGTGTTGATTGATGTACTTTTGTGAGTAGGTTCTAATTTTCTTCAAACATTTTAAATGCAAACACCCCCCCTTCCAAAGAAAGAAAAAAGAGTGTTTTTTTTTGTTTGTTAAAAAAAAATGGAAAAAAAGGTTATCTTTGAGATTGGGCATGGGGACAGTGAGGGCAGTGGGGTCATACAAGGTTAATATCGAAAAGAAGAGGGTAAGGTTTGGGAATAAATCGGAATCAATTTTCGCTTTGTGTCTGAAAGAGAAGGAAGAAAGGGAGGGGGGGGATAACGTCCCCTTTTAATGAAACGAGTTCCGGGCAGAGAAAATTGAAATCGACACCAGATGGCGCTTATACATTGTCACAGGGAGGGGGTATGGTGGCAGGATCAATAAGGGGAGGGGAGAGCACTAGGCTGGCCTGGTGTGGATGGTAGATGGAAACAAAAAAAAGAAAGGTAGATGTAGAGGCCCGCGGTCGCCCAAAACGGCGTGCGGTCCATGCAAATTTGATCAGTCTGGGTGCCAATAGATTAAGGTCTCTCTTGTCCCCCTCCCCCCTGTCTGTTTTCTTTGGCTTCATGGTTGATATATAGGGAGAGAGACAGAGACACGAGACAGAGAGAGAAACTGAACACTGAAAAGTTTTATTGTACATCGGCCTTAGGCCACTATACAAAACATGTTTGAGGCAGGGGGAAGGTAAACATCATCGCGAAAAACATTTCCATCTATTCTACAATTCCAATTTTTGCAAGTACATTAAGTCACCGTCAATGCCCTCTAGTTATCATCAGACCCATCATCATTATCATGTACATAATCACTGCCATCAGCATCTTCATTATCTATATCTGCAGAGAGAGAGAGAGAGAGAGAGAGAGAGAGAGAGAGAGAGAGAGAGAGAGAGAGAGTTCCATACAATACCTTTAGTCCTAGAGGTTTGGCTTGAATTTGATCAGCACTTGGTGGATGATTAAAAGCCTTTTTTTTTCCCCTAGTATGAAAGTCACCAGCAGCCCTCCTGCAAGTGTCTGAATTTAGGGAACTTATTTACGGCTTGAAAGTGGCAAAATGCCTGAACTTAAGAAACTGATTTTCTGGTTAAAGGTTTTGATTGTGACTCTATTCCCTTTCCAAGCCCCTCAGATGAGTTTATGAACCAGGGTGTCATGAGCAGTCACAATGTAATGTGTATTGTGCACACATCCAAATCCCTGCCATTTTCTACAGAAGAGTAGGCCAGCTATGGCTAGCGCTATGTAGATGATGCAGACTTATCCAGCTTCAATTTGCCTACAGTAGAGAGATGGATCCTACCCCTAGATATGATTCTGAAAGTCTAAAGTGCAAAGTCTTGGGGACTCCTCAAGAAGTTAAGAGTGAAGTCATGCACAACATGCAACAGTGTTCCTGTTGAATAAGTACAACAAACAACCAAACAAAAAAAGGTATATATATATATATATATATATATATATATATATATATATATATATATATATATATATATATATATATATATATAAGTATTCCATTTTCTTCCAGGGACGGGAAGGAAAAAGAGGGGGCAGTTCTTCTCAGTCCCCTGGTAAGTTGGGGGAGCCGTGATCGACAAACAGTAAAACGGAATTAGATGGCCGGCTTGGACAGAACCTTGGGCGGAGTAAAGAAGATTAGTGTAGGTGTCGTCGACAGAAATAGAAGAAGAAGAAGAAGAAAGAAAAAAAAAGATAGGAAGATGAAACACCCACCGGCACGATGAGAAGAGACCTGGGTTTTCTCAGTGCTGCGAAATGTTTTGAAAAGCAGGCAGACAACGTCGGTGAGTTATTGATTCAGTCCTTGCCTGCAGATGGCTGAAAGGAAAATAGATTAAGAAAAAAGTAGGGAGAAAAAAAAACAAGTTACGAAATGAGAGTAGATGTATAAAAAGAAGAAAAAAGAGAGATGTTACAAAACATGAGATATTTTCAGGTTTTGTGTAAAGAAAAGAAAGATTAAGAGGTTGTTTTTTTTTTATTGGACAAAAGATTGAGCGTAAATTCTGCTTTGTAAGGATTTTTACAGACCTGCCAGTGCCTTGAATCCCAGCTTGCACCCTGTACCTGGAGAGGGATAGGTTCTGGTACCAGGTTCATGCCCGAGACATGACCTGCAAAATGCTGTGCAGCGTCCCAGTGTCTTTACCGGAGGGAAAGAAGATGACAGTTAAAGAAGAAAAGAGACAGACCACTCTCGTGACTGATCTGTCATTAAAGAGAAAACAAACATACAAAACTACTGACTAGAAGTGAAGGAAAAGGCATGCAAAATATACTTTGAACTTAATTTTTTTTCTTCTTTTTTTCTCCCAAGATTGGGTAAGAACCCCCCCCCCCCCCCCCTTTTTAAAGATGTTTCTGTCTTAAATTTAGGATGCTCTCTCTGGAAAAAAAAACACACACCTTTTCACTTTCAAATTTTTTTTTTTCATTTTCCTTTTTACTTGTGTATTTGCTTCTTATTGAGAGAGAGAGAGGCAGACAGTCAGACAGACAAAGACACGCACAGAGAGAGAGAGAGAGAGAGGAGAAGAGGAGATGAAGAGAGAGAGAGAGAGAGAGAGAGAGAGAATTTTGGTCTACAGCATTTTGCCAAAGAGAGCGCTGTCATTGCCAAAGGTTCTTTAATGGAGAGTGCAGGTCGTTATACTGAGAGCTTTGTCATGGCTGAAATCAATCTCAGAGAGAGAGAGAGAGAGAGAGAGAGAGAGATTTTGGTCTGCAGAATTTTGCCAAAGGAGAGTGCTGTCATTGCCAAAGGTTCTTTAATGGAGAGTGCAGGTCGTTATACTGAGAGCTTTGTCATGGCTGAAATCAATCTCAGAGAGAGAGAGAGAGAGAGAGAGAGAGAGAGAGAGAGAATTTTGGTCTCAGAATTTTGCCAAAGGAGAGTGCTGTCATTGCCAAAGGTTCTTTAATGGAGAGTGCAGGTCGTTATACTGAGAGCTTTGTCATGGCTGAAATCAATCTCACATAACCTTTCAAAGCATAACAGCATTGTAATGTAGGCCTTGACACTTGGCTTACGTCAGTATCAACAAAAGTAGTTGTGTTTTTTGGGTGGGGTGGTGGGGGTGGGAGGCCATGATGATGAAAGTAGTATGGCGCTGTTTAGGAGACCTTTTCAGTGATGTAATCGGCAATGTCTTGAAACCTGATCTTTTTGCTGATTATCGGAGAAAGGTTAAAAAAAAAGAAAAAAAAAGAAACAAAAAGCCAAGGAGTGGTTGGTGAAGCAAGAACAGTGATGAAGGATGATGGCGGCATGCACATTGTCACATTGCATTATTTTGCAATCCTTTTTCTTGCTGGGTGGCTTGTCCATGTTTTGCTCATAACTTTAGGCTGGGGGAAGCCTTTGCTAAGCAACAAGTCAGGCATTTAGGTAGTTACATTCCAGGGGGGAGGGGGGGGGGGGGGTGCTGTGTTTTTCAGCTAGAGCTATGAGGTTTAGACCATTAAAGTAGCAACATTCTGACTTTGTGAATGTGCAGTAACAAAACACCCTGTGCAATGAAAACCCTTGTACACTTTGTGTAGAAAAATAGGCCAACTATGACCTTTGATATGGATGATGCAACCATGATATTGTGCATAAATCCTGGGGTGAGGGACGTGCTCCTTTAGGTTTCACCTTTCTATGGCTGAAAAATTCAGCACACTACCCCAATGACTCCTCAAGGAGTTTTAGGGAGAAGTCAGGTCATAGGAACAAAAAAATATTTTCATGACCACAGGAGGAAGGTGGTTGCAAACTCTTCAGTGGTGCCTTAACGGTCGGCCAGACTAAGGGATAGGTGAAGACTGTGCTTGACAATACTCATTGCTCTGTTTGTGCTCCATTTGTGTATGATTTTTTTGCGCCATGCTGTTTCATGCTGTGTATTGTATTCATTATAATATGCATAACATTCTCACCATACCAATTTCTCCTTTTGACATTTAGATAGCTCTCTCTCTCATGTCTGTCTGTCTGTCTGTTCTGTCTGTCTGTCCTATCCTCCCCTCCCCCTGTCTGTCTCTCCTCTGTCACTACCTCCCACCTTCTCCCATCAACCCCCTAACCCATCCCACCCTCCCACTCCTGGGTCAAGTGTAACTAGAATCTACATGAAAGAGCATTTAGAGGGTGTTTTTTTTTTCTCTTCTTCTTGTCTGTTTGAATATTCATTGACTGAACAAAGTGCTTTTTTTATTTTTAAAGAAGTTTGTTGCCAGGTTTTTTTTTTAGTGTGATCTATTTGCATATTTGTCATTGAAAAGCACTCAGGCTTATCATCTAAGGGATTGTGAACTGACAAGACTTTTCCCGTAACTCCTCGAGGAGACGGGAGCGCTGCTTAGAAGGTTTCAAGACAGTGTGTTGTGGGCAGGAAGGACTGAGTAGAGCCTCCTCATAGTCAAATTGTGGAAGGAAAGAACATTGATGTTGTGTATGGTTTAGACACCGATTCAAGAATCTTTTTGCGTGTTTGAATACCTCATCTCCAGGCCTTCACAACACACACAGCAGTCAAGAACCCTGTAATGTATAGGCTGTGTCAGGAAGCACCATATGATATGACCAGCATGTCCTGTAGACAGAATTGAGGATTGACTCTTAACTCTTTGAGGAAGGAGTCACTGGGACATTGCACTGAATTTTTTCAGGCCATGTGTTGTGGGTAGGCTGAACCTGGTGGAGCCTTCCCTCTGTAGCTAGCAAGGTTCACACTGGGTAGATTGGTGACATCCATCCAACTGGTAATAGCTGGCTCACTCTGTTATAAAGTAGATAATTTTTAACCTATGGGCACGATGTTGTATGTGCATTCACACACCACAACCTTGATTTGTAGTCTCATCCAAAAGACTTGCAGGGGACTTGGTAACTCCAGGGAAAAAATGAATTGCCAAAATGAACAGCTCTGCAGGACTCAAACACATATACCCAATCCCTGTCAGATCACAAGTTTCACTTTCTAACTACCAGGCTACCCCTTTCCCTCAGTTTAGATCTTAACTGTATTTTTAGACAAAACTCATAACCTATCCACTTCTTTCCTAGACCTGTTTGCAGTCATAACAAGAGTTTGACAATGTTGGTCTCATGTTTGTCTCATTAACCCCCCCCCCCCCACCCCCAGTCTTCTTTATTCAATGTTCACAACAATGGTATACCAGTTCTCTCTATACCCCAAGATGTCTGGCCAACAAGCATGGCAATAGATCTCATCAGAATGGCCGTAAGTTTATTTAAGTCAGCTTAAGTGTTCAAAGGGGAGGGGGTGTCTTTAGGCTGGGCGCTTGCAGTGAAAATGGAACCCCAAACCCTTTGATCAAATGTCAAACATCCTTCCCATCTAGCCATCGAAGCGCCAGTCCTAGATTTATTGCCCCTGTTTCAGCCACAACAAGAGTTATCTCTGAAAACGTGGCTTTTATGTTTATCTTGTTAAAAACCTTTTTTCCCCTCAGTCTCCATTATCCAATGTTCACGACAAAGGCCTTCCATTCCGTCTGTTCCCTGGAGATGTCTGGCTGGCAAACGCAGAATTGGTCGTTTCACCACTTTATAACCATATCATTTGGCCATTGACTGTACTGTACAAAAATCAATAACATTTTTGCTGGGATTGTTTTGGTATGTAATTGCTTCCCTCCGTTACATTTTATACCAAAAAACAGTATGTTTTGTAAGTGGTTTCTGTAGATTTGTAATTGTCTTATCTTGGAGATTTAAAAAAATATATATATACATCCACCTCAGGCCTTGTTCTTTTTTTCTAACTCAGACATAATATTATATATATTAATATATATATATTATTATATATATATATATATATATAGATTCAATCTAGATACACGGTCAATTTCTGCATATCATGTGACTGCTTTCCAACCATTAAGGTAGCCACATTCCACCTTCTGGGTTGATGTCTGAACACAAACACTATTGTTCATTGAGGAATGGCAGCAGTGGGTGATGATATCCAACCCACCTAGCCACCCAGGCCCCAGGGTACATTCACTACCACTCTTTCAGCCACAATAAGGGTTCTCTCTGAAAACGTGGCTTTTATGTTTATCTTGTTAAAAACCTTTTTTCCCCCTCAGTCTCCATTATCCAGTGTTCAGAACAAAGGCCCACCAGTTCCGTCTGTCCCCCTGGAGATATCTGGCTGGCAAACACAGAACTGGTCGTTTTCACGGCTGTGTAACCATATCATTCCACCCTAGGCTGTACTGTACAAAAATCAATGACGTTTTTGCTGGGATTGTTTTGGTATGTAACTGCTTCCCTGCGTGACTCTTTTTTTTATAGCAAAATCAATATGTTTTGTTAGCGTTTTCTGCTGTTTTGTAATAAGTCTTACCTGGGATTTTTTTTTTTTTTTTTTTGGGGGGGGGGGGGGGGGGGGGGGAGGGGGACGAGGTTCTAGTTACGAAAGCTTATTTAACAGTTGATTAGCTACTTATTTAATTATGCTTTTTTTTCTTCTCAGATTATTAATGTAAATGTATAAAGTATTTTTTTAGGGGGAAAGAAGCCTATGGAAACATAGAGGAAAAAATACTGTAAAGGGATTATGAATTCCCTGCATAAGCAACAAGAGATCAAAATCGGGGATTATTAATTTCATACATAAGCAAACAAGAATCAAAATCAGGGATTATATAGGCAACAAGAGTTTTTTTTTTTTTTTTAACAAGAGATGGAAATCAGGGATTATGGATTTCTTATATAGGCAACAAGAGATAAAAATCAGTTTGTCTGCCTGGCAATCACTTGACTGTATGAGAGTATAGGATGGAAAAGAGAGAAGAAAAAAAAAGACAGAAAAGCAGGAAGGAGTAGAGAGGGAGGGGAGGAGAGGAGATGGGAGGGGAACAGAGAGAGAGAGAGAGAGAGGGGGGGGGGGGGGGGGAGAGACTGTTCAGATGTTTGTTCCTGAAGGTGATAGAGGAGACAAAACAAGCATTCCTTCCTCCTTTGCCCTCATCCCATGAGATGCACGCACACACATATGCGCGCACGCACACGCACAGCGCGCGCCGCCACACACACACACACACACACACACATTATCCTCGATATAAAAAAGAATTAACACACACACACACATGCACAAACCCTCTCATTCTTACTCTCAGTTTCTGTCTGTCTGTCTATTCTCCCTCTCCCTCCCCCTCCCTCCTCTCTCTCTCTCTCTCTCTCTCTCTCTCTCTCTCTCTCTGTCTCTCTCTCGTCTCTCTCTCTCTTCTCTCTCGTCTCTCCTCTGTCTCTGTCTCTCTCTCTCTCTCTCTATCTTCTCTTCTCCTCTCTCCTCACCCACACGTACACGTACACACGCACGCACGCACGCACGCACGCACACTCACACACACACACACACACACACACACACACACACACACACACACACACACACACACACACACACACAACACATTAAGTGAACAGACGTAAAATTGAACACACACACACACACACACACACACACACACACACACACACACACACACACACACACACACACGCATATGCACTCCATGTGTACTTCCTTACCATCCTACCTTTCACCATAAACTAAAAGCACAGGTATTTCGGAAAAAAGAACAAGCAAAAGTATGCTGATGTGTGATAATTTTTTTCCCTGTCTGTCAGCTTCATCTAAGCAACTTGTTGAAAAGGTCACAGCAAGGACCAAAAACAAACCAAACAAAACAAAAATAAAAAAAATACAAACAAACAAAAAAAGAAATAAAGAAGGTAAAATGAAGGCAGTATGTGAAAGGAAATGACATATTGGAGTACACTTTTTTTTTCTTTTTTTTTTTTTTTGGTCATTTCTTTGTGTGATATAAGACAAATTTCTTTTAGATTAAAAAAAAAATTGATAACATGAAAAACTAGAAACATTGTTCTCTTTTGGATAACAAAAGCCAGGGCAACTAACAAAAACAAAAAAGAGAATTTTTTTTTTTTGGAAAAAAAAATATTTGTTTGCTTTCCTTTTTTTTCTCTCTTTCTTTTTAATCCAAAGAAAATCTTTTTTTCTTTGTTTGCTTTAGATAAAGAACAAGAAAAAAGAGTGTATTGAACCCTGTTGACTTGTGCCATTTCCCTTTTCCATTGCTGCCTGGGTTGCTTGATCTTAATTCGGTGAAGATTGCTTAAATGGGTTTGTGTGGTGTGTGGCGTGTGTGTGTGTGTATGCGTGCGTGCGTGGGCGTGCGTGTATGCGTGTGTGTGTGTGTTTGTGCGTGCGTGTGTGTGTGTGTGTGTCGTGCGTGCGTGCGTGCTGTGTGTGTGGTGGGTGTGTGTGTGGGTGCGTGTGTGGGTGTGTGCGTGTATGTGATCGATTCATTTTACGCTTCTTCACAAAATGTGATATTAGACAATGTGTGTGTGTGTGTGTGTGTTTGTGTGTGTGTGTGTGTTACTTTTTTTATTTATTTACTCTTTTATAATCGAGGATAATGGAATAAGCGCTCATGTGCATTTTTTACATCCAGTCTTCATGTGTATGCAGTTTGTAAATCTTGTCATCTGTTCCCTCCAGCACATAATGGCCTACCCTCCGGCACACAATGGCCTACTCTTACGAAAAAGCGGAGCAGGATTTAATTCTCGTGTGTGTGTGTGTGGCGCTCACATGTGTGTGTCTGTTGTATGCACATGAGTATGTGTATGTGTGTGGACATGTGTATGTGTTGGTGCATGTCTGTGCATAAAATTCCAGCTGCTCTTCCTGTTTGCCTACAGGTGTTTTATTTGTTTGGCTATTACCTTAAGCCGGTATGCAGATTTAGACTGGGTCAATGGGGAGCAGGTAGCCTAGTGGTTAGTGTGCTGTGTTTGTGATCTGAAGACCTGAGTTTGAGCCACTACTGAGGCACCCATTCAAGGGGTTTTTCCTCCATTCCTGGGATAGAGAGCCCGAGGTTTACCAGTAGTGTGATTTTGTGTATTTGACTGTTTACACATACCATTAAGGTAGCTGCATTCCATCTTCAGAGATTAATAAAGATTTGATCTAATTTTTGATGTGCTGTACAGGTGTTGTAAGATCGAATTTTACTGTGATTCTTTAATTTGATTGATTTTGACTTCGGATGTGCTGTGCAGGTCTTGTATAAGTTCAAATAAAAAAATCAAAACTTTTTATTTGATAAGATTTTTGATGTGCCGTGAATGATTTTTTTTATAAGTCCAAATCAAAAAAAAAAAAAAAACACCAAAAAAAATCCTCTTTATTAAATTTTGAGGTGCATTTTTGACGTGGTGTGTGTGCAGGTGTTGCGAGATGCCCAGGTGATGTTGGAGCGAATGGAGCACCGCGGGGCCTGTGGCTGCGACAACGACACTGGAGACGGGGCCGGGGTCCTGACTGGCATCCCACACAAGCTGTATGCCCAGATCCTGCAGTAAGTCTCTGCTGAGTTGCGTATTGTTGGTGTTGTAACTTGGTTATGGCGTTTGTGTGTGAACTCTTTAGCAGTATGTAATGTGTGTTTGAATGTGTGTGTTAGTAGATGTGTGTAGTGTAGTGTGTAGTGTGTGTGTGTGTAGTGTGTGTGTGTAGTGTGTGTGTGTGTAGTGTGTGTGTGTGTAGTGTGTGTGTGTAGTGTGTGTGTGTTGTGTGTGTGTGTGTGTGTGTGTGTGTGTGTGTGTGTGTGTGTGTGTGTGTGTTTACCTCCTACAAGGATCATATCACCAATGTAGAAGTGAGGATTAAAAAATCAGGCAATTTATGGGATCCCTATGAAGACATCTTGACGATGGTGAAGAGATGAAAACTGAAGGGATATGGGCATGTCTCAATCAAAAGAACTTGCCAGGACAGTCCTGCAGTGCACATTGCAAGGAGGGAAAATGAGAGGAAGACAGGAGGAGATGGGAGGGGACAACATGTCAGATTAGACAGGCCTGAGGTGGAGTGAAGGAAGCACTGTGAGAGGCTGAAATCCTTGACAACCAGCCCTCTTCATCCTTCTGGAGGGCTGGTTGTCGAGTTATTCCTGAGAGATTGGAATGAGCGAGATTGGAACAGCAGGGCAAAAACTTTGCAGAAGGTGGATGGCCAAAATGAACATACACCCCCCCCCCTCCAATGCCCCCCCCCCCCTCCAATGCCCCCCCCCCCTCCAAAAAAACCCTAACAAAAACCTATAATATGGCATTTCAAGCATAGCAGCATTTTTAGTTTGAGCCATTGCACTTTACATATATTATGTTAATAACTGACAGTGTTAATGTCAATTATAGATGTCTGACAGCTAGTTACTATATTGACATGCACTGTGAAGTGAGGATTCTTTTCTTAGTGAGGCACCTGTCAGAGGAGTTAACTTTAGTACCGACCAAACTCCCTTGAAAGTTATTTGGATGAGTTTATAAACCAAGGTATCTTTATGCAAACACGTGAAGAACATCTAGCACACATGTTACAACCCATTCTGCCTTTCCAGAGAGCAGGCCATTACCTACTGGTAGGAACAGATGATGAATTTTTTAAAAATGCATGTAATTTGGTGTCTTCTTTAGAAATCATCTCAAAAGTTGGAATGCAACTACCT
>CM060327.1:27003990-27063990 GCA_030674155.1 Stramonita haemastoma | reverse complement strand
GGGAAGGGTTTTTGAAGAGAGGAAAAAGGGGGGAAAGGGTCTTTTCCTCATCGGGGTGCGTGGTTGTCTGGTGGGTGTTGGTGCTGTTTGGGGGTTTGTGCTGGTGTGGTTGTGGTTTATGGATTGAGCGGTGGTCGGTGTAGTGTGGCAAGGGGGCGGTGCTGCACGTGTTGGTGGGATTAGGTGGAGCATTGGTTGGGTGTCTGTTGTCTGTTTGTATTGTATTTGTAAGCACATTTTTCTGGTTGTGCTGGTCGTTGTGTTTTTGGGTTATGTTTGGGGATTTAAGGCGGGGCCGTGTTGATTTCGGGTGGGGGGTTTGTTGGGAGGCGCTTGGAGGGGTTGTGGGGATTTGAGTGTGGGGTCTAAGTTGAGGGGGGCATATTTTGTGTCGGGTGTTGCTTCGGTGCGGTCTGGTCGGCGTTTATTGGGTGGTACGGGGGTTGTCGGAGTTGTTGGGGGTCGGGGGGGGGTGTGTCGTTATGGTTGAGTGTGTGGGCGTGGTCGGGGGTGGGTGTGATGGGAGTGGGAAGGTACGGCCGGGGGACTGTGGGTCGGGGGGTGTACGGGTTTCTTGTGTTCTGAGGTTGCGTAGTGGTTGGGGTGGCGGTGTAGTTATTGTGCGTTGGTAGGTAGGTTGCTGGTGCGTTTCTTTGGGTGGTTATGTGCGATTAGTGTTGTGTTCTTGTTTGTGTTGGCGGGGTGAGCCTGGTAGTTTTTGAGGCGCACTTTCTGACGGATGTGAATTGTGATTGTGGGTTCCGGGTCAGGTTTGACTCCTTTGGCGGTTGGGCGTGTTGAGGAGCTGGTTTGCTCATTTTATGCGTTGGGGGCTTCAGCTTTTGTTTGGGTTTCGGCGTGGCCTTGGTGGGGCTGACGGTGGTTCGTGCTGGGTTTTTGTTCTAGAGATAGGTTGTAGCTTGTGGGTGATTTTGGTTGCTATCGGTTCGACGGGGTTGACGGCGTCAGGGCTGGGGATGCCTTTTGGGGGGGTTTTTGGTTGTGAGGGGTGTTGTTTTGGGGGGGTCTTTGGTTTTGTGTGTCGGTGTGTGTTAGTATGGTGGTTGCTGGGTTGTTTTTGTGTCTGGGTTTGTTGGGTTCCGGAGGGAAGCCTGTTGGTGCTGGCTCTTTGCTTTGGTGTAGTGCTACAGCATTGGATTTACTGGGAGGGGACGATTGCTGGTGGGTATGGGGGCTGGTCTGTGTATGGTTTCCGTTAGTCGTTTTCGACTGCCTATTGGGGTGGTTTGTAGGTTCGGAAGTGTGTTTGCGGCAGCTGGGGAGGAGTTTCAGGGGCTTGTCGCGGCTTGGTATGGTTGGATCCGATTTTGGGGTTGGTGGTGACGTCCTTAGCGTTATTTGGTTCGTGGCGTGGCGGTATGGTTACGGTGTATTTTGATTTGTGTTTTTGGAGTTTTATTTTGTTTAGGGGTGAGGTGTCTTGTGCGTGTAGGTTAGGTTTTGCGTCACGCACGTTCATTGTGTGGTTGGGGTTGCTGTTGCTTGGGATCCATGTCGTGTAGTGGTTTTTATGTGGAACTATTGGGGTAGCCTTTGGCGTGTGGCCATTTTGGACGGGGGTTGGGCTGTCTGCTTAGGAGTTTTTTTTATGGTACGCGTATGTTTGGTCTTCCCGACGCGCACTTGTCATATTTTGGATCTGCGCGTGGGGGAGATGGTTTGGAATCTTGTCGCAGGTGCTGGGGTTGGTGGGATGGCTCGGATTGGTGGGGTGGTGGTTGGTGGGGGGGGCGTGTTTGGGCAGGTTTTTGGTTGGGGGGTTGGCAAGATGGGGGGGAAGGTGGAGGTTCGACGGGCTTGAAGGGGTTGTACTTGGGCGTGTTTACTAGTTTGAGGTGGGCGTTCATGGGGTGGCTTCGTTGGTTTGGGACTGGGTTATTGGGAAGGGTTTTTCGGGTGGTGTGGGTTGTAGTCGGATTTGTGTGGTTCGTGTTGTCGTGTCAGGGTGGGGGCTCGTGGGTGTAGCGGGGTGTTTGCTTTTGAGGTAGGTCATTGCTGTTTCGTGGCGTGTCGTGCTTTTGGTTTAGGGGGGGTCGGCGGTTTGGGTACTTGGGGTTTTCCGCAGGCGCGGATTGGGGGGGTTTGTTGGTTGTGGGGTGCTGGGGCGTTGCGGTGTGCTTTGTGTTTGTGGTGGGTGCGGGTTTGTGGGGTCTTTGTGTGTTGGGTCGTCTTGCGAGTTGGCTGTAGGCTCTCTGTAGGGTGGCTTGTAGTTGTTTGTTGTTGTTCTTGTCCGTGGGGTCGTGTGGTGTTTTTGGGTCGTTGGTCTCGAGATTTCTGGAGGGGTTGTGCATGGGGATGGTGCTAGAGGGTTGTGGCGGGTGACCTGATGGTTTGATGGCTTGTTGTGTTTTTGCCGTTGTGGTGGTTGGGAGTGAGTGCGGCTGGATTTTTAGGTTGGGGGGTGTGTTGTCGCTTTTGGTTGGGGGGTTTTGACGGTTTGGGTGGGGTTGGTGTTGGCTCGGGGTGGGTGGAGGTGTTGTGTATTCGGTAGTTGGTGTGTGGGGTGTGGTGGTGTGCGGTGCGTTGCTTGGTTTACTGGGTGTGTTTTGGTGGTGGGCTTGTTTGACCGGTCAACGTTTTAGGCTGTTGGGAGGGTTAAGGTGCGGGCAGGGGTAGATGGTTGTTGTGGTGTCTGTGTTGATTGCGGCCTCGCTTGGATTTTGCTGTTTTGGCCGATTTTGTTGCGGGGGCTGGGGGCGGTGATTGGAGAGGTGGGGAGTTCATGTATTTTGGTGCTGTGGTTATTGGTTCGTTGGTTGGGTGTTGGGTGTAGTCTGGAGGTGGGGTGGGGCGGTGGTGTTGGTACCTCGGCGTTGGTTTGTTGGTACGGGCGCGGTTGTGTGTTGAGGAGGCGATTGTACTTGTGGGCGGGGGTGGGCTGTTTGGGGGAGAGGTGGGGTTTGCAGGGGTGGGGGTGAGGTGGTGGGGGGTGGGGGGGGTGAGGGTGGCTAGGCGTGGGTGGGAGGTGGCGGGTCTGGAGGGTCGTTGGGGGTGGATGAGTTCTTAATATCGGCCAATTGGTATGGCGGGGCTGGGGGGGGGTCGGTGTGTGTGGTGTGTCTGGGGGTGAGGGGGGGGGGGGATTTTCGGGGGGGGTAGCGGGGGGGGGGGGGGGGGTGGTGGGGGGTTGGGGGGGGGGGTGTGGGGGGAGGGGGGGTTGTGTGTGGGGGGGGGGGGTGGGGTGGGTTTGGGGAGGGGAGGGGTGGGGGGTGTGGGGGGGGGGAAGAGATCACAAAGGAGGGGGAGGGGTTAGAGGAGAGAAAGGGCAGGAGAGAGAGGTGAGGAGTGTGTGTTCGGTGTTGCGTGTGTGTGTGAACTTAATGTCTGTGTGAATGCGTGTGTTGTGTGCCTGATGCAGAAAGGCGACTTGTGAACTTACAGGTAATGTTATACCTATATACTAACATTCTGCCTTAAATAATTATGCAAGGCTCCCGTGCTCTTTTTTGCTGGCACATTGTTCTAATGGCATAGTGTTCCGGAATAGGTGGGATAAAAGGGGTAAACAGTGATGCAAGTGTGTGACTGATGATGCCGGGAGGTAAGGTACCATGCTTACCAGGGAATGGTTCATTAGGCAGAAATTGTCTCTTTTCTTTCTCTGGGCCACTTACCTATGTGTTCCTCGCAGCTTTTGGTCCTATGAACAATGAATTTGGGGGTGTGGGGGGGGGGGGGGGGCTGTTTGTTTAAATTGGGGTAAGAGTGTATCTGTGTCATTAAAAAAACCAACAACCATTTTTCACTCTCTTTTTTCCCTTCCTCTCTCTCTTTCAAGCACTTTCAAAAGTGCTTATTCCATTATCCTCGATATAAAAGAATAAATCGGATCAAATCTCTCTGTCTCTGTCTCTCTGTCTCTCTGTCTCTTGTCTCTGTTCTGTCTGTCTCTCTCTCTCTTCTCTCTCTCTCTCTTTTCTCTCTCTCTCTTCTCTGTGTTCTGTGTGCCTTAGATAAACTTGCACTCATACATTCTACACATTTTTGTTGTGAACTTTGTGATTGAATCTGATGTGGCAATTTTCTATTCAGTCCTTGTTGGTATCAATGTGGTAGCCAACAATATCCAGGGGTTAGATGTTTTTTGTTGGGTTTTTTTGTTGTTGTTTTTTTGCACATGACATTATAACACAAAATATGCCACGAAAAATATGTCAGTGAGATTTATTAATTCTGTGCACTGTTAAGTGTAATGTTTCAAGTCTTTTGTATCTTTTGAAATATCTGAGCTCTTGTGCGTCAGGTAGAGATCGGTTAAAGTTACAAAGGTGGGCGAGCCGGAGCTGAAAGGGTTAACCTTTTCGCTGCCGTAGCAAAATGAGGGTTGGTGCTTTGGTGAGAATATTCCAGGTCATCCGGTGTTAATGGCTTTTGGCTGATGTACAAATGCAATAAACGTGTTGGGAGGGGTGGAGAAGGGGGGGGGGGGGAGGAGACAGAGATGGAAGAGGGGAGAGAGGGAAAGAGGGGAGAGAGAGGGGGGGAGGGAGGGAGAATGTTATGAAATAGGTCAGAAGGGAGGGAGAGGTAGCATATGGATTGGAGGGGGGGGGGGGAGAGTATTTAGGGGAGGCATTATACGCGCGCGCGCGCGCGCGCACACACACACACACACACACACCACACACACCACACACACACACACACACACACACACACACACACACACACAGGTAGGTGTGTATGTGTGTACTTTTTAGTGGTGTCAGCAAGCTATGAAATAGGTCACATAGGCAAGTGTAAGCAAAACAAAAACCCCAACTGGTACAGTAAGCATGAAAAAAACAAAAAAAAACAAAGGGGAGAGAGTAATACAAATGTCTCTGAAGATCAAGAACAAAGCACATCTTCGAAGTTATGGAGCCTCCAGTCCTCAGCCACTGAAAAATAAAAACAGTTTTATTGTCACTGCCGTTTTACTGCAAAAGGAGTAGTAACATGACAGAAATTGGCTCTCTCTGAGAGAAAAGACTTATTTATTTATTTTATTTATTCATTTCTTTTATTCTTTTATATCGATGATAAAGGAAAAAGCACTCATAAGCATTTTTACATTCCAGTCCCTGAGTGTATGCAGTTTTGTAAATTTTGTCGTCCATTCCCATCGGCACACAATGGACCTACTCTTCTGAAAAGCAGAACAGGTTGTTAACATGTGCGCAAGATGTTCTGCACATTCGCACGTGGGGCCTTGGTTTATAGTCTTCGGAAGGACTTGTGGGGAGAGTGGAGTCAGCACTGATGTGAGCTCCAGGGCAAAAATCCCACTAACGGGAATCAAATATGTCAGATTGAGGGAGAGAGAGAGATTGAGAGACACACAGACAGAGAGAGAGACGAGAGGAGAGAGAAAGAGAGAGAGATTGATTGATTTTATTCTTTTATATTGAGGATAATGGGATAAGCACTCTTGTGCTTTTTTACATCCAGTCCCCGTGTGTATGCAGTTTTGTAAATGTCATCTGTTCCCACCGGCACACGATGGCCTACTCTTACGAAAAGCGGAACAGGATTTAACGTGTGCGCAAGATGTTCTGCGTGCGTTCGCACCAGGGGCCTCGGTTTAATAGTCTCATCCGAAGGACTTGTGGGGAGAGTGGAGTCAGCACTGATGTTAACTCCAGGAGAAAAATCTCCTCGACCAGATTCGAACCGGGTCTTCAAATTGCAGCGCAATGTTCTGACCACTAGGCTATCCGTCTAGCTATCCGAGAGAGGAGAGAGAGGAGAGAGAGGATGGAGAGGGAGAGAGAGAGGGGGAGAGGGAGGAGAGAGAGAGGAGAGAGAGAGAGAGAGGTAGAGACAGACAGACAGACTCAAACAAAACTGATTTATTCACAAAAAGGCTGTACATGAAGAGGGTTGTTGACCTTTTCAGTGCTATAGGGTGAGTTAAGAGAAAGAAGAAAATAGCAACAACGGCAATACCAAGTTATACTTAGAAGACAGGCATGCAAAAAGAGAGAGAAGGAGAGAGAGGAGAGAGAGATGAGGAGAGGAGAGAGAGAGGGAGTTGTGGTGTGTGTGTGTGTGTGTGTGGTGTGTGTTGTGTGTGTGTGTGTGTTGTGTGTGTGTGTGTGTGAAGGGTGGACGTGAGTATAGATTGGAAGAGAAGAATGGCTGCAATTCTTTGTTTGATAAATCTTTAATCAACTTTTTTTTATAGAATATATATGTAACAGATTTTGTTGTTGTTTTGTTGGAGGCATGCTCGTTTTACATGATAACCAGCATGATCTCGTGATTATATGTGTGTGTACATGCATTTGTGTGGGCATTCGTATGGTTACCATCAACCATGTCATATTTGTGTGTATGTTTGTGCTTGTGTGCATGGTTTTCATAATTATTAGACACATCATCTGTATGGATATGCTTATGTGTTTTGGGTATATTGTACAATCATATTGTACAAATGCAAAATAGTGGTACAGAGGCCAAACATTTTGGTGGTGTTTTTTTTGGGGGGGGTTGGTTTAATCTTAAGAATAAAGAAGAAGAAAGTGTACTCTGTGTTTGTGTAAACATGTAAGCAAGTTGTTCATATTTTGAAACTGTAGACCGTGGAATGCATTTCCTTAAAAAAAATGATTTCTTCTTTTTCTCTTCATTTTTCGCTCTTTCTCCTCATTTTCTACTTACTTGTATCCTCTCCCTTTTCCATCTTTATAATCGTATTTAATTCTCTCATTCGTCGCCTTCTAGTTCTACACACCCACCCCCTCCCCCTGTCTCTTTTTTTCAGTTGATTTTATTTAATCCTAATGACACTGATTCTCTTATTTGTTAACAAACGAGATGCATGAGGTGTTCTTTTTGATTTTCTTTTTCTTTTCTTCATTTTTATTATTATTAGTGGTATTTTTTAAAAATAAAAAGGACAGGCATGCAACCAAGCACCATGTTCTCACATGTTTACTCATACACACACACACACACATACACATACACAACACACACACACACACACACAACACACACACACACACACACACACACACACACACACACACACACACATACATACGCGTATACACGCACACATTGATGCTTGCATGCGTGCACAGACACTCACACATACGCACTCACACACGCATGCACGCGCTAGCGCTCACACACATACACCACATTTACATTGGACTTTGATGCATATTTGTTATACCTTGTTACACTTTTTCTTTCTTTTTTCTCCTTTTCTTCTGCAAGTAATAAAATCATGGGTCTTTTTCCCTTTCTTTGAATGAAAAAAACTAGGTTGCTGGGGTATTGGTTAGCGGAGAAATGACGCAGGGAAGCCTCACGTGAATAGAGGTGGTGTCTGTGAATGGTATCTTTTTTCAGGGAGGGAGATTTATGGTTACTGCCCCCCCACCACCTCCCCATCCCACCACCTTCACTACTATTCTTTCCTTCCTGTTTTTTTTTTTTTGGTTTTTCTCTCTCTCTCTCTCTCTCTCTCTCTCTCTCTCTCTCTCTCTCTCTCTCTCTCTCTCTCTCTCTTCTCTCTCTCTCCCTCCTCCTCCCTCCCTCTCTCTCTCTCTCCTCCCTCCTCTCTCTCTCTCTCTCTCTCCTTCTCCCCCCCCTCTCCTCCTCTCTCTCTCTCTCTCTCTCTCTCTCTCTCTCTCTCTCTCTCTCTCTCTCTCTCTCTCTCTCCTTCTCCTCTCTCTCTCTCTCTTATGCCTTTTCAGAGGGATGGATGTAAAAAAGCATGTCAGCAAAAGCCATTATCCTCTTCTCTTAAAATAAAAGTTTTTCTGTACCCCCCCCCCCCCCCCCCCCCCCCCCCCACAGCCTTGAAATGATTAGAAACTTTCCGATAATGTGTTCGTTCGTAATTTAATGTCAGAATGGTTAGAGCACACAAAAAAGGCGTAAGGTACATCTTGTTTGACCTCATTACTTAAAAAAAAAAAAAAATTCTTTTTAGTCATCTAACTCTCACCCACCCCCTTCCAAAAAAAAGGGGGAGATATTTTATGGAAGAAAGCCACTTCTGGCTGACATGCTGACACCTGCATTTTTTTGGTTATGATATTCGTGATTTGTCATTTTTTTCTTCTTTTTATGGGTCTGTTGTGAAGTGGGCAATCACTGTTAGGAGTGTGTGTCAAGGCAGGGAACAGGGGGGTACAGGGACTGTTGAAGGGAGGGAGTTATTGGTGAGTGGAGTATCATCCAACCTGTATTTTCTCCATGTGAGGGGTTTTACTTTTGCTGTTTAATGATCTAGTTGACATTGTCTTCTGCTATGGCATGCCTTCAGCTATGGCAAGCTGTTCTTCAGCCATGGCAAGCTCTTCTTCAGCCATGGCAAGCTTTTCTTCAGCCATGGCAAGATTTTCTTGTCATGGCAAGCTTTTCTTCAGCCATGGCAAGATTTTCTTGGTCGTGGCAAGCTCTTCTTCAGCCATGGCAAGCTTTTCTTCAGCCATGGCAAGATTTTCTTGTCATGGCAAGCTTTTCTTCAGCCATGGCAAGCTTTTCTTCAGCCATGGCAAGATTTTCTTGTCATGGCAAGCTTTTCTTCAGCCATGGCAAGCTTTTCTTGTCATGGCAAGCTTTTCTTCAGCCATGGCAAGATTTTCTTATCATGGCAAGCTCTTCTTCAGCCATGGCAAGCTTTTCTTCAGCCATGGCAAGATTTTCTTGTCATGGCACGCTCTTCTTCAGCCATGGCAAGCTTTTCTTCAGCCATGGCAAGATTTTCTTATCATGGCAAGCTTTTCTTCAGCCATGGCAAGATTTTCTTCAGTCATGGCAAGCTTTTCTTCAGTCATGGCAAGCTTTTCTTCAGCCATGGCAAGCTTTTCTTCAGCCATGGCAAGCTTTTCTTCAGCCATGGCAAGCTCTCCTTCAGCCATGGCAAGATTTTCTTCAGTCATGGCAAGTTCTTAGCAGAAGAACTTGCACTCTCTTTCATAGGAGATCAAAACATTTTCTGAAGTTGAATCATGGTTGTCTGTATCATATGGCGATGTACTAACTTGGAAACAGTCATACATACAAAGAAACACTGAAAAATTCAGTGCAGTGCCCTGTCGACTCACCAAGGAGTTAAGGGAGAAGTCGGCACTATGGAGCATTGGGGGAGGGGTGGGGGAAGAGGTTACATGATAAGGTTACATGTGAACATAATTATACTCTTTATTGTCATTTTTATATATTAAGCTTGTAATGATGACTTTTTATAAATATGTATCGTTGTAATATGCGTAGAGCGTTGCTGTTTTCATTAAAAGACCCCTTGCAAAAAGCATGCTATCATTCAAAGCTTTGTTTCCTATGACATGTATTATCCACATATATAATTATTACATTATTAGCACCCACATGCACACACGCACACATGCACACACACACACACCCCCCACAAATTCTCTCTATTCTCTGTATTCTGTAATATAATAACATTGTTGGCTTCTCTCCCAAAACAGAAAATAAGGTAAAGGCACTGGTCGCGAAGGATGTGCGAATGGCGTGATTAAAAGACATTATCTAGCACAATCTCATTTGTAACAAGCAGAAGAAGAAGAAAAAAGAATGAAGGAATAAAGAAAAAAGGCACACCCTCCCTAACCAAAAACAACCCTCTCCCCTTTTCCAAAATGAGTGTTTGTGTGTGTGTGTGTGTGTGTTTTATTTTATTTATTCTTCTATATCTAGGATAATGGAATAAGTACTCGTGTGCTTTTTTACATCCAGTCCCCATGTGTATGCAGTTTTTTAAATCTTGTCATCTGTTCCCACCAGTGTGTGTGTGTGCGTGTGCATGCGTGTGTGTGCATGCATGAGAGAGAGAGAGAAAGAGAGAGAGAGAGAGAGAGAGGGGAGGGAGGGAGGGTGGGTGGGTGGGTGGGTGCGTGCGTGCGTGCGTGCGTGCGTGAGAGAGAGAGAAAGAGAGAGAGAGAGAGAGAGAGAGAGTGAGTGTGAGTGAGTGTACATGTGTGTGTGTGTGTCTGTCTGTCTGTCGGCATGTCTGCCTATCTGTCGGTATGTCTGCCTGTCTGTGGGCCTGTCTGTGTTGATATGTGCTGTGTAACAATAACAGTAACAAAGCTTTATTACGTTTTTGCAGGCCATCTGGCCCATGTGAACAGGAGACTGTGTGAAGGATAGAATGTTGTGAGCAAGGAAAGGACACACACAGTTGTCTGGTGTATTGTCGGTGCAATTCAATTAACTCAGTGTTCTGTTTATTTCACTGTGTGTATGTGTTTGCACATGCATATGGCGTTTGTATGTGTGTGTGTGTGTCTGTCTGTCTCTGTCTCTCTGTCTCTCTGTCTCTGTCTCTCTGTCTCTCTGTCTCTCTGTCTCTCTGTCTCTCTGTCTCTCTCTCTCTCTCTCTCTCTCTCTCTCTCTCTCTCTCTCTCTCTCTGTTGACAATAGATATTGTGTTGTGTATGTTTGTAATGGTGGAGCTGACACCATGGAGCATGGTTACCAGTTGGATGTGTGACCATTTGCGCACCCTGGCTTCAGTATAGTCCCCTAGTCCACCCAGCTGTAAAAGGGTACCTGCCCTCTTTAGGGTCAGGGAATGTAAAACAGTGAGGAAGAGGAGATGGGCACTGCCCTCAATATGCTGGCCCCAAGAGAAGCTGAGGTCTCTGATGGCTCTCTCCCTTACGACCACATAGGGTATGAAACAGCTTTACCATCACTTTACCTTTTAAACAAGGATTTTGTGGTTGGTAGGGTTATAAGCAACATGGAATGAAATGAAAGGAGGATTCATTTTGTGTGCTTGTGTTTTTCAGTGACAGTGGTGAGAATGGCATTCTCCCTGAGGTGGGGCAGTACGCCACAGGGATGCTGTTTCTGGACCGTGCCACGGCCCCCCAGGCAGAGGAGACCTTCACCAAGTTTGCAGAGAAATACGGACTGCAGGTAAGCCAGGTCACCAGACTGTCCTTCAGGAATGTCCGCATCTGTGGGGTTGATCTTGCCCTCAGTGCTGACAGTTATTGATGAAAGCGAAGTGTCATGTATTTTTTTTAATGAAAGTGAAGTGTTGTGGGGGTTTTTATGCTTTAAAGTGCTATGTTGAGGTTGTCTTTCGTAGCCCTGACAAGCTCTTAGCATAACAACCTACACTGTTCTTTTAAAAAAAAGTATTAAAAAAAACAACCCAAATCCTCTGAAGTTGGAGAATGGTTGGAGATGGTTATACATACAATCATCTCATCCAGTGCTCATGGACTCTGTGATTGCCAGGTGGGATGAATAAGACAGAATGCTTATTCCAGGTGAACACCCCCCTACTCCCCCTCTAGGATGTTCAGCTGGGGAATAGACACGTACACCAACAATGACAAAAGTTGAGCTTATAATTAGAATCACTGTTGACGGTAACGATGGTGGTTGTAGCAGTACCCCATAGCAGCAGTGGGAACAGTGGTGTGATAAGTAATGATACTGATAACCTGCTTACAGTGGAAGAAGTGGGGATTCCGTTCCTGATTGAGCCCAAACTTTCCCCCCTTCCACTAGACTTTTAGTGATGGTGTGTTTGCTCTTCTTTCAGATCAGATGATAAACCGAGATCCTATGTGCAACATGTACTGAGCGTACATATAATCCACAGCAACAAGAGAATGGTCCCTGGCAAAATTCTGTTTTTAAAAAAAAAACAACCCACTCTTATGTGGAAAAAACTACACACGCAGACAATAAACTTTAAAAAGAAAAAAAAAAGATGGCGCTGCACTTGTGTCGATACTTTTGATTTGGAGAGAGCAGCCTGTATTTCCTGTAGAAAAATTTGCCGTGACTGAAAGTAGTATACAGTACAGTATAGCACAGTAGAGTAATACACAATACAGCACAATGCAGTATAGGTGTCCCATAACCTTGGTGGTCGTAGGGGAGTGAGGTGTCAGAGACCTCAGCTTCTCTAGGGGCCAGCATGTTGAGGGTGGCGCCCATCTCTTCTCCCTCGCTGCTTTACCTTCCCTGTCCCTAAAGAGGGCAGGTACCCATTTACAGCTGGTCGAACTGGGGGGACTGTTCTGAAGCCAAGGCACGCAAACGGTCACCCAAATGCAGTATGAAGGGGATGATAATCAGCATATCTTTTTGTGACTCAAGGTGCTGGCGTGGCGTACAGTACCTGTGGACAACTCGTGCATTGGCCAGGTGGCAAAGAGTACCGAGCCCTTTATTCGCCAGGTGAGAACACACTTTCCAGTTTTCCTTCTCTTTTGGTTGTTTCTTTGTGAGTGTGTGTGTGTGTGTTTGTTTGTTTTTTTTTTTAATAAAGCAAATGTATCATTGTTCTTCTGTAATCAGACTGGATTTTCTTCTGTGTTTGTTTCATCTTGGATATGCTTGGAAATACATGTTACTTTGTAATTGTAGTTTATTTGAAGATTTTTTTTTCTATCATAATCAGGAAAAGTATATCTGAATGTCTATAGATTTTTGTTTGTTTGTTAAACCCATTCCTAAGGTCATATTCATATTATACAATCGATGTTTATGCCATAGTTTATTAACTCTGTTGACTCTAGAATTTTCTGAAATTTGTGCGCTTTTCGGGTGACATTTTGTCCTCCCCCCACCCCCCACAAAAAATCATTCTGTTAAGAAGAGGATCTTCATGAATAATGAGAACTAACTCTTTTTTTCCCATCAGTTATTGTATATCAGTATTTTCTAGAGAGAATTCTTTGTGCAGATATATTGTTATTCAATTCAAAATTGCAAATAGTTTCAGTTTTAATCTGAGGTTTAAATTTCAAAGGGGTGACAACCCTTTGTTATGGGGCTGTAAACTATGGATTGGTTGATTGATTGATTGAATTTTATTTCCATGTGGCTTTGCCTACTATTTTTGATATTTTGAACTGAAAGAAGAATCAAGTTGAGCATTTTAAAATACTGATCTTCAAAGTCAGAATGTGGCTACCTTCATGGTGGGCAGAAATGGTCGCATTTGCAAATCGCTCCATTGGTAAACCTCGAAGCCCTAGCCAAGGAACAAAAAAATAAAATAGATAATTAATTGTGTCTGGGTTCAAGTGTGTACTCTTTTGTCAGTTGCTTTCCTGTAGCTAACTCAAGTGCGTGGCTTTTCCCCCCTTTATCTAGCTTTGAAATATACACTTTGCAATCTGGTAACCCAGAAATATTATGATTCATGTAACAAGAGTGCGCCTCTGAAACTGATGAAAAACAGAACTACTATCATAATGGTCACATCAGCAAAAATACAGGGTACAATAAAAAGTAGACAACTCCACCAATTATACTTCTTTTACATGGCCAATAAAAATACATTGTATAAACTTCTTAAAAAATGTCTCTCAAAGTGAGAGCAATGTTAAGTATCAATTACATATCTGATGAAGACCATTAGATAGATACCATAAGAAGCAGTTAAAAAAAAAAAAATCAAGTAAACCGCTGTAAAACAGTATGTAAAACAGTTACATGTTCATTTTTCAGTAACGTCTATCCCCAGAAGGTCATTTTGATTTTCTCTCACATCTGAGGAATTTAGTCTTTAATCAAAAGAAGGTATTGAGTGTTGGCATAATTCAATCCAGAATTGACATGTCCTTAGAACAGAGCTGTATTCTGTCATCCAGAATTTCAGTTACAAAAATATATGTTATTTCAAAGTAGAGACTGGTTTTTCTATTTGAAAGCATTGTTTGTAAAGAATCCAGTAATAATGCAGCACTCGTAGACCTTCAAGAAGCAGGAGGCTTATATACTTAAAGATATTCCAAACCCCTGTATGTATGCTAAACACTTCATTGTATATATGCACCTATCTAATCAGTATATTCATTAGTATATGTAGAACATGCTTGTTCATTGATCGCTGTATGCAGGCTTTGACATTACAGTTTTGCTTCTGAAAACTTTCTACTTCAAACCAAGCAATTCTGGTGTGGGTTTTATTTGTTTTTTCTTTGGCACCGCTACACTGTTGATAATACTGCATTGTTCTGAAAAAATATATAAAAAAAGAAGTTCTCAGGATACTTTATCTTAACGTAAATTATGAGAAAGCTGGCAGCTTTAAAAATGTATTATGGATATACTTTTGATGTATAGTAATGTATGAAATGGGTTGGGTTTTTTTTTTTCAAAGTCCAGTCAACCTTCATGGCCATTTTTTGCCTAGAATATTGATGAGATATTTCTGGTTGTGTGATGATCTTTTCTCACATACTTGCTCTCAGTGTTTTTACAGGCAGGTGTGGCATCAGTTTGTCTTCTGAATGTGACTTGCACAAAAACGAAAAATCCCCCAAAAGGTGTAGTTTCTGTTAACAAAATGTGTGGAAAAGCAGCAGCAACATTTAAAAAAGAATCATCAGTTTTAAGGTCATGCTACTGTTATTTCATATTTCCTTATATATCTCCTTCCCTAGTCACAGCTTCCCCCACCCCACACATTTTCCTTGCTTCATTAAAAAAAAAAGAACAAGAAGAAAGACAAAAATCAAAAGTATTCATACTTGTAAATCCTCCTCTTCTAAAGTTTCAGACGTCTTTTAATCGTACATTTTTTTATGAGGAGAAGCAGGAGATGGTACATAGGAAGATTAAATTTTGCTCAGACAAAAAAGGCAATTTGAATCTTTTCTGTGGTACCTAACATTGATAGCAGAAACTTATTCTTCATCTGAATTTGTTGTTGCTGTTTTCATCAGTGATGAGCTCCCATCAGTCGACTATCAATTTGGCATCTGGTATTGAAAATGATCATTAGGGACATAGTTTCAAACAACATCTATGCCAATGTCAGGTGTGCTGGGCCTGACTTATCAGGTGTTTAACGGCAGCACAATGCATTTTTGCTCATATAACAGACCCCAACAGTTGCTGTTTGAGTGTCCTGTGAAGCAGAAGAAAAAAGAATCTTCTTTGATTAAAAAAACAAAACTTCACATTTGAAAGTATTCTTTTGCTTTGACTGTGGGATTCAGAGTTACAGAGATGAACATCAGATAACTTAATAGCTGTGAGTGACTAGGCTTCACTTTGGTGGACTCTTGCCTCTGGAATACAGATTTGCTGGTGGATACCTTTTTCCCTTTCCCTTTGTGTTTTTCATTTCTGAAATGAATCTGATTTTGACGAAAAAGGAATTCCATGTAAGCATTTCAGAATCGATTTTCATTGGTGTTTAAAAACTAAGCAGAATGGATAGAAACAAATCGATAGTGTGGCTTGTAGAATAAAAACATTTAGAGAGAGTTGTTAGACACAAACTAAGATAGATGAGATTTGTTTTCTGTTTCTCTCTCTTTCTCCCCCCTAAAATAAGGCAAGAGGTAGAAGAGGTTTGAATACTTGTTTCCAGAAGTTAGTTTTTGCCTGAAAGACATTTAGAGAAAGTGATAAAATATGAACGAAGATAGCCCATTTTTGTTGTTGTTTGTTTTGGTTTTTCTTTTGCCATGGAAATAAAGAGATATAGATTTGAAAAATAGTTGATTTTTTCCCCCCTGGATGCGAGAAAGTGGTGAAAGATGTTTGGTAATTTATCAAAAGATAGACTGTCCATAGATATATGTTTTAACAGTAATTTGCCAAATAGGAAGAGGTGGAGTATGTGTGATGGAAAAAAGTTAAACATATAGATATATATCAGCAATAATCTGCCATAAAGGAAGAGGTGGAATGTTTTTGATGTAAAAAAAGAAAAATTAAACATATAGATATATAGCAGCAATGATATGTCATAAAGGAAGAGGTGGAGTGTGGTTGATGTAAAAATTTTAAAAAGTAAAAAATATAGATATATGTATATGAATTGGCAGTAGCCTGCCGTACTGTTGCTTGCTTATTTTTGTGGTTTGAAGCGGTGCATGTGGCTGGCATTCACCTGTGTTTGCAGTGGGCGGCGGGAGTCTTGCCTTCCTCCTTTTACCCTTCTCACAAATGCATTGCCCAGTTGGGCCCTGCTGCGGCGGGGCTGCAGCAGAATGTGCGATGGTTTCGGAGAGAGAGAATGGGGACACCCCCTGTCCCTGGTCTCTGTTTCGGTGTGTTGGTCCTCTCAGTACCCCTCTGTATTTTTTTTTTTTCATTTTTTTTTTGGTGGGGATTGTTTTTTTTTTGGTATGCCCTTGTGAAAGTTCAATTTTTTTTTAAAGATGAAAGAGTTTTATTGTTGGTTGTGTGTGTTCAGTCTTAGGACCACATGAAACTAATTGTTTCTTGTGAGCATGAAGGAACATGTTTAGAAATGTTGACTGTTATGTAATTTTTAATACGCACATAAGAGGTAGCATATATATCATTATGTGGGTCGTATTATGGGATTCATACAAGATATAAAAACTTGGTTCTCATCTTCACATGCTGACGAGAACTTCTGAGGGATATGAATATTCATATAAAGAAAATTAGTTGTAGAAGGAGGAGGGGAGATGGGCAATGTGAGAAATGAAGTTTTGTCGGTAGTTAGGGGTGTTAGTGGTGGGAAGGGGTGGTTAGGGATTGGGGGGGGTGGGGGTGGAATCCACCAATTGTTCAGAATTGTGGATTAACAGCTGAATTATGTTTTTAGTAGGGAACATCATGTAAGAAGGAATGAGCTTGAACTAAATTCAGATTACATGGCACAGAGAGAAACCTGAACCTAAAAAAAAAAAAAATGAAAGAAAAGAGTAGGTGCTTTTAGAATGCACAATTTAAAGTCGTCATCAGTGACATTTTAATTCAATTCGTATGTTTTCTTTTGTCAGGAAAAGTTTATTTTGTGTCAAGGAAATGTATTGCTGTTAAACTTAAAAGAGTTATGTAAGAAAGGGGACATGGAAAGCTTTTTATGTGAATATCAGTCGCCAGTTTTACAACCCCAGATTGTATGTATGTTTTTCAGTGTTCATGTAGCCATTTTATGGATAACAGAGACTGACCATATAGGATTTATGTATTCTACCATGCTGAAATGGATAACAGTGATTGATAGGGACTCATTTTTTCTGCCACAGGTGTTTGTCACCAAGCCAGATGGAGTGTCCGATATTCAGCAGTTCCAGAGACAGGTGAGCTGATGAAAATGATAATTATGATGATACAGTCTAATAACACCAGAGACACACAGAGAAACACACACACACAGACACACACACACGCGCGCGCGCGCGCACACACCACACACACACACACACACACACACACACACACACACACACACACACACACACACACACACACACACACACACACACACACACTTCCCCCCAAATATGCCTTTAACTGCAAAAGGAAGGAAACTGAAGTACTCAGGCTGTGTGTTTGGGGGCCGGTTACATCTTTGCAAAGCTCAGCCCTGTGTGTGTGTTCTATATATATATATATCCATGTCTCATCCAAAGCCTCTGTGTCTTTATGTTGTGTGTGTGTGTGTGTGTGTGTGTGTGTGCGCGCGCGCATGTGTATGCGCTTATTTGTATTGTGTATTTTTTGTTTTCTAAACACATAGAAATGGTCATACAACAATTCTGCGTTCTTGTTTATACCTCCATGGTTTGAAACAGACAGACAATTCCCATGCTAACCCAGCTCCTGGCAGCTCTCCAAACGATCTGTTTTACAGCTCGGGGGTGAGGCATCAGAACGGTGACCCCTCTGGGCTCATGGGGAAAGGGGCTGGCTTTTATGGCTGCTACAGTCGTTGGCACATTGATTTTTTTCTCTCCCCAGCTCCCTGCTTCAAAGACGGGGCTGCCCAGTTTACACTTACATGCTCACATGCATGCGTATGGATGCACACACACGCAAGCACGCATGTGTGTGCAGTGTCCGTGGCAACTTAAAGCTCATTAGCACATGGCAGTATATTTTGGCATCTCACTTTAAAAAAAACAACCCACTAACAAACAAAGCACAAAAAAAAACACCCTTGAAAGCAGAAAATGCATTGGGACGATTACGGTGAAAGCTGAACAGGAACAAGAAAAAGAATGAGGCGAAGTTGAAATAGCCGAGTCAAAAAGCAAGCTCAAAGACACTCACATTGCTTGTGTGCCTGAAGCATAGAAATTCTGTCTTAACTATTCACATAGAATATAGCCATTCACTTAAAAACAAGCTTGTTGTTGGATTGGTTGGGTTCCTGCTCAACTTACCCCACTCCCACAGAACATGCACCGTATATTTGAACAAGCGTTGTTCCTGGTACATTTACTTCGTAGCAAGTTCCCTCTGTGTATATATGTCATGTAACTTGACTTCTTTGAAAACTTCCAGAGGAGTCGTTAGGGCTGAAATAATCGGGCAGTATAATTTGGGTAAGCTGAACTCCCATGGAGCACGCACCTATATGTGTATCTGACTTCAACTGAGATGATTTCAGTGGTGAATGCAAATTTATATTTAGCCAGTAGCCTGGGGTTTTCTTGATGGGTTTTTTGGGGGGAGTGGTGGTTGGCTTCACAACTGTCAGTTTCCCTTACATTCAGCTGCTATCCAATCCATCCCATCCCAGCCCAGTTGGGGCCAGCTAGTGCTAATTATAGCAGGAACTGACCACACATGTACCAGGTATAAGGAAGGAGCGTGCCAAATTTAGCACTTTGGACTGAGTAATGTTGGATTTGTGCACTGTGGCTTTGGTTTTGTTTGAGGTTTTATGTTTTAGCAAAAAGTATATGGAGGGGAAAAAACAATGCTTGTACAGCAGTTCTATGCTCTTGTGTATGCCTGCACAGTTTTATAACAGACAGACAATTCCCATGCTACCCCAGCTCCTGGCAGCTCTCCAAACGATCTTTTTTACAGCTCGGGGGTGAGGCATCAGAACAGTGACCCCTCTGGGCTCATGGGAAAGGGGGCTGGCTTTTATGGCTGCTGCCACAGTTGTTGGCACTATTGATTTTTTTCTCCCCTGCTCCCTGTTTCACAGCCAGGGCTGCCCAGTTTACACTCACATGCATGCATGTTCATGCATTCATGCACACACGCACGCATGCATGCACGCACACAACTCGAGAGCGACGAGTGAAAGCATTGTCCATGGCAACTTAGAATCCCATTAGCACTCAGGAGGATATTTTGGTATCTTGCTTAAAACAAACAAACATTCAAAGAAGCTAGAAAAAAAAAAAAAGCTTGACAGCAGAAGATGCATTGGAAGGATTGTAGTGCAAGCTGAACATGGCAAGAAAAGGAAAGAAGACCATTCAAAAAGCTGAGCACAAAAGTGAGCACAGAAATGCCCACATTGCATGTTGCCTGAAGGAATAGAAATCCCCTCTCCCAAAAAAAAAAAGGAAAAGAAAAAAGTTCATGTGGAATAGAGCCGTTCACTTAAAAACAAGCTTTTTGTTTGTTTGTTTGGTTTGTAGGGATTTTCCTCCCACAGAACATGCTCCATATTTGAACAACCTTTCGTCTGGTGCATTCGCTTTATAGCTTTTGCTGAGAAATGCCTTTTTAAAAAGGAAAAAGTGTTCCCCCAGTGTATATTATGTAACTTAACTTTTGAAAACTTGCAGAGGAGTCTTTCAGGCACTGTGCTGAAATACTCAGGCAGTATATTTTCTGGAAGTAGATTTCTGGTAGAGCTTTCACCCACATGTGGACTTGATTTCACCCAAATGATGTCTGTGGTGAACTCAAACTGCTAACTCAACTCTAACTGGCCTGTAACCTTGGGTTTTGTGTAGCAATGGTGGTGGTAGTGACTTTGACTTCACTACATTTGTTGTTTTTATTTTGTTTAAGCAGAATGTATTTTGGGGGGGGGGGGGGGGGGGGGGGGGGAGAGAATAACCAATTGTACAACAATTTTGTCCTCTGTTTATTGCCTCCATAGTTTGTTATTATAACAGACAGTTGATAGAAGCAGTAGCTGAATTGTTAAGACCATTTGACTTCAGTCCCCTGGGCCCATTAAGCCAATCGGTTTGAATCTTAGCATGTGTGGTGAAGAGATTTTAGATTTTTTATGATCTCCCAGGTGCAGATCTGCCAATGCCTTTTTTTTTTTTTTTTACCTCATGGATATACACATGCAGAAGATCATACAAGTACTTAAAGATCCCATAATTCATATCAGGTTTGATGTTACAGAAATGCAAGCATACTCGAGCATACATCCTTATACACACACACACAAAGAAAGGCTGCTCTGAATGTGGTCGACTGTGGCCAGGGGGCCAGACTTTCTAGAGTTACAAATGTAGGAGAAACAAGGCACTACTCACCCCACCCTCGAAAGGAAGGCTGGGAAGAGAGAGGAGATAACAGACAGTTAATTCCCAAGCTAACCCAGTCCCTGGCTGTTATCCAGACGATCTGTTTTACAACCAGAGGGGTGAAGCATGGAACAGTGACCCCTCTGGGCTTGTGGGGAAAGAGGTGGGCTTTTGAGGCTGCCACAGTCAGCATCATTATCGATTCTCTCCTCCCGCCCTCCCCCGTAGCCTCCTGTTTCAAAGATGGGGGCTGTTTGGATTGAGTGGCAGGGAGAGTGACAGGAGAGGAGGCTGTGTCCATGGCAACTTATCGTATTACCTTGCAAGGGAGATCTGGCGTGTCAGCCCAGAGAGTGGAGTGGTCTCCTTGGATGATGAGGTCTTGTGGGAGTTTGGGGTTTGGCTGTGTGGGTGGGTGGGATGGTGTGGGTGTTGTATGGACGGGACGGGGGGGGACGGGATATAAGGCGCTAGTGGTCAGAACATTGCGCTGCAATTTGATGACCCTGGTTTATTCAGTCAAGGAGATTTTTCTCCTGGAGTTAACATCAGTGCTGACTCCACTCTCCTCCAAAGTCCTTTGGATGAGACTTATAAACGAGGTCCCGTGTGCAAACGCACGCAGAACATCTTGCGCACATGTTAAATCCTGTTGCGCTTTTTGTAAGAGTAGGCCATCATGTGCAGGTGGGAACAGATGACATTTAAAAACTGCATTCACATGGGGACTAGATGTTAAAAAAACCAAGAGTGCTTATCCCATTATCCTCAATATAAAAGAATGAAAATATTTTTTTTTTTTTTAATGGATGGGTAGGTGGGTTTCTTCTTCATCAAATGCTCCAACAGCAACTACTGTTGTCAGAGTAAAAATGCGTCACTCTAACATCTAAGTGCCTGACAAGTTCGGGTCCAGTGCATCCGACTTCGGCGTGGGCAGATAATGTTATCTTTAAGTCTTTCTAGGGAAAAAAGCCCGAGAATGGTACCATGAAGGCAGAAAATAGACAAGAAGGGAGTGACAGGAAGGGAAGGAAACAAGGTGAAAAAAAGAGGATAGAAAAGAGGGAATTCTAGAATTTCCAGGTGGGGATACTTTTTTTACTGACAGACCGTCAGTATCTTACGGGGGAGTATGTGGGTTTTGGCAGGGGGGGGGGGGGGGGGGGTTGTAGATGTATCAGTCAGTCAGTGAGTGTGTGTGTTGTGCGCATGTGCATTTGCAAAGTGTGTGAATGTGTTTGTGTTAGTGAGAGAGTGATGAATGTGAGTGTGTGTGGTATAATGTGATGGCTGTGTGTGTGGTTGTGTGTGTGGTGTGTGTGTTTTGTGTGTGTGTGTGTGTGTGTGTGTGTGTGTGTGAGTAGTACAAGATTCACATTGTATAATGGTGACTTGTGTTTGTCTTGAACACTCACAACTTTATTAAATTGCTTTTGTATGTGTGTGTATAAATGAATGAATGATGTGTGTATGTATATGTGTGAATAGTGCAAGGCACTCTTTGTGCAGTGATTGCTTAGATTCTTTTGAACATTTACAACTTCATTGAATTGTAATGTGTTAAACCCCAGTCGTTGTTGTTTTTTGTTTGTTTTTGGGGGGAGGGGTGGCTGTCATGGTTGTCTCTTGAAGTATACAAATATAGTAAGTTATGATTTGTCACTTGAAACTATACATGCTTAAAGAATAATAAAAAAAAAACAACAAGATAATATTTCCCTTACATTATTTACATTCATCTGTGTAACGAGAGATATTGGCGTGCAGTTTCTTCTTTCGTGACAAGACCGTATAGAAATTGCCACACAAACACATCCATCCCAGCTGTCAGTTTCCCCTCTGTCAGCTCAGCTGCTCTCCCTCCTGTCCCAGCCCAGCTGGAACCAGCCAGTGCCGGTTAGGCGATAGCAGGAACTGACCGTCTCTTGGACTTGGTAATAGGAGGGAGCACGCTAATTTTAGCACTGGGTCCCCCAGACTGAGTTTAAGCTATATTTGTGCTGGTCACAGCTCTGTACATGTTAAGCAGAGACTGAAACAGACAGCTCATTTCCATGCAGACCTAAACCATGGCTGTTGTCCAAACGTGTGTGTTTTGTAACCCGATAGGAAACGTACACCGGACAAAGCAATGAACTCTTCCGCGCGCGCCCGTGGGAAAAGGGAGTTGGCTTTGTTGCTACCAAAGTCAGCCGCCTTATTGATTTCTGGGCCGGGCTGTTTCAAAGACGGGGGCTGCCCTCCTAGTTTAAACACTAGAGTGACAGCAGTGAATAGGGTTTCCCTGGTAACTTAAAATCTCATCAGGCCGCGAGGGAGATTTTGACGTTTCCTTTTACGTTTGTTGTGGGGTCCCCTGTCGATTTGAGCCTGTTGGAATGATGGGGCTGAAGATTGTGATTGCGAAATAGGAGGGGGGTTGTGTAGGCAGGTCTGCACATCAGATTTTGTTTAGGCTTTTTTTATTTTATTTTTTTCACTTTTATCAAGTGATAAATGTAGAGGAGATGAGAGAGAGAGAGAGGGAGAGAGAGAGAATGCGAATGTGAATAGTTTATTCAGATTTTAGGCCAAAGCCCCTTTCTCAAGGGGGTGTACACATGATCATGAACAACAAGAAGAGAGAGAGAGAGCGAGAGCGAGCGAGCGAGCGAGCGAGCAGCATGTGAATCGGCGTGAGAGAGAGAGAAAGAGAGAGCGAGCGAGCATGTGAATCAGCGTGTGGGTATGCACGTACGAGGTTATATTATACAAGGCACACAGGCATGTATGGTCACATACAGATATAGGATCAAATTCCAATTATCTGCGCATGCCTATAGACATGAATAATTGCTAATTTCTTGGGCAACCAAGAAAAAGAAATGAAACACGGCCTGTACTCTCTTGACAAAGTCCACACCACGTATTTCAACACATAACCCTGTGGTATCACTGCCCCACACAGATAAGATTGGTCCTAATGACTTCTCTCCCCCCCCCCCCCCCCTCCCTTGGCCCTCCCAAGGTGCTGTGAAGCCAATTACATCTTGAATGACTTCCCCAGGGGCCCAAGAGGCCTTCCCTTCCCTTCACAAACACTGACCAGGCCATTGATAAACATTATCCCAAAGGATCAGGGCCTCAGACATAGGAAAAGTCAGGATGTCAGGGGTTCTAGTGTTTGTGCTGACACGCTGCAATTCTTGGACATGGGAACAAAGGGAACTAGTTAGCCCAAACTGGTTTCTGGGAATCCAGGGTTGGTTTAGTGAAACGGTATAGTGGCAGCTGGAGATGAAAGAGTTTATGGTGGGCATGCGGTTGCAGATGGAAAATCTGAACATTGGTGAATCTCTGAGTTCTAGCCAAGGAACAAAAACAAAAACAAACAAAACACACACACACACAAAAATGCACACACAGAGGTGCATATAGGTGTGTGCATATACTTGCATGTGGGCATATTCGTACACACACTCACGCATGCATGTACACACGTGCAATCAAAACACAACACACACACACACACACACACACACACACACACACACACACACACACACACACTACATCTCTCCTCCTCTCTCTCTCTCTCTCTCTCTCTCTCTCTCTCTCTCTCTCCCTCTCCCCCTCCCTCCCTCCCTCTCTCCCTCTCTGCCCCCCTTTCTCTCTCTCCCTCCTCTCTCCCTCCAAGGTAAAGCCATCAGAGAAGTGGATTGTGTTGTTGGCTGTGTCCAATTATTGACTGAAGAGATCTCTGAAGAGTTGTTAATGGGCAGCTGCTAGCAAGCAGTCAGATATCCTATTTTTAGTTTGTTGTATGAGCTCTTTTTACACACACACACAAAAGTATGCATGCTTGCATGCACACGTGCCCCCCCCCCCCCCCCCCCCCCCTCCCTTGCTCGCTCATTCATTCACTTACTCTCTCTCTCTCACGCATGCACGCACGCACATACACACACCCACACACGCACGCATGCGCGCGTACACACACACACTTTGACACACCACACACACACACACACACACACACACACACACACACACACACACACACACACACACACGCAAAACTTGTTTACCTCCTGGTTTTTCCCCTTTTCCTTTGGTATCCTATTAACTTATTTCCCCTGTCCATTTCATTGTGTTAGCAGATATGATTACTGCACAGTATTGTTTCACTCGCAATAAAGCATTATGAGATTAATTATATCTGTATTTTAAAAAAAAGAAGAATAATACAACATTGTAACTTCACTCACAATAATGCATTAAGATATTGTATCTGTAAAAAAAAAAAAAAAAAAAAAAAAAAAGTGTGCATGCATGCATGCCTCTATGTTTGTGGAGAGGGAGGGGGTGTTGGGGGGCGGGGGGGGGGGGGGGGGGGGAGAGAGAGTGTGTTTCCGTGACCACAGATGTAGACAGGGTTACTTTGTGTGTGTGTGTGTGTGTGTGTGTGTGTGTGTGTTTTGTGTGTGTTTGTGTGTGTGTGTGTGAGTGAGAGTGAGTGAGTGAGTGTGTGTGTTGTGTGTGTGTGTGTGTGTGTGCGTGTGTGTGTGTGTGTGTGTGTGTGTACTATCTCTGTGTGTCTTCTCTGTATGTATGTGTGTGACTTTCGCCCTACAACTGCACAAAAATGCAAGGTTCGGCAGTATGTCGATGGCTTACCCCCGGTTGTGATATTTTCGTTGCTGTTTTTCTCGAACAAATCCATAGCAGGGAGTGTAAGAATAGTTACGAAAGGTTACAACATTTGCATGTAAAAAACAACAACATAATTACACAGCAAAACTAAAGGAATGAAGGAAAGAATAAATGAAAGAAACAATAAATCAATCCTTTGATATCTGATACTGATCAGTGGATGCTTAATTGATGTGTGAATGGGGGCCAGGTTTAACTGGGTGTGTAGGATGTGTTGACACTTGATTCAAGGGTTTGAATCAGGTAAACGCAAGGTCTCAAGTCGGGTGCTTTAAGCAGTAGGGTGTTCCTGAGTCTGAGTGTGTAAGCTCTAAGCTTGCTGTTCTCTGCTGAAACTAGAGACCCCTAATCTGTGTGACCACTCAAACGTGTCAGTGTGAAGAGGATGAAAGAACAAAGTGTTTGAATTGTGTGTTATGTGAGGGTTGGGAGTTGCAAGGTTTCAGCTGTATACACAGGGCACACACACACACAGTCATGCACAAAGCGTGGTCATGGACTCCATGCTGATTGTCCTCCATGTTGGAAGAAGCTTCTCTTCATGCACATTTTTTGGTGTGTGTTTTTTTTTTTTTTTATTGTCCACCATATTGGAAGAAACTTCTTTATGCGTAGTTTGGGTGTTTTTTTTTTCCCCCAGTCCTTCGAATAAAGGTTGAAAGCAATTACATGTGGGTAACATATGCATAATGCATCAGACAAACCTTATGTGCAAGTAAAATTCCATTCTAGCTTGCACAGGTTATCACATGATACCAGGGAATGGATGACAGAACAGAAAAGTATGCACACAGGTGTTGTGCTTTGGCACCATCCCAGGGCATGGTGGCCTTTAATGGGAAGTGAGAAGCAAAGGACTGATACTGTACAGGAATGGGAGACATAACTGTGTGGAAGAAATCAGATGACACCATGTCAATTTCGTTTTGTATTGTCAGTCTTTGTTAGGGTTTTTGTTGATTAAAAAAGTTAAAATTTTGATTGGCTCGACTTCGTTCTCTTTTCAGTCGCTGTACACTTTTGTTTCAAATTTTATGGGAAGTGTTTTGATGTGAAATGGGACGGGCTGTATGGAGTAATCTGACTGAACTGTGTCAGTGGAAAGATGTACCGTGTATCAGTTGGTAATTGGTGTAACAGGAGGTCAGTACTTAAACCCTTCAATGACAGCGGCAACAGGTGGATGGAGTGTGTGAGTCATCCCCATATGTGCAGACACTGCCTCCTCATCAATGAATCATCAGGCAGGGGCTGGCTGATTTGCTTCTCACTTCACAGTAAAGGCTTACCACACTCTCATTTTTGGGGATGATGTCTAAGCACAACACCTGTGTGCATGTTTTTCTTTCTGTTCTGTCATCCATTCCCATAGCAATCCAAAGCTAGAATGGAATTTTACATGCATGCAAGATTTGTCTGTGATTATGTTCTTGCATGAGACTTTGCTTTCAAGTTTGTTTTTATTGGAAGAACTGGACGAAACAAAAAGTCTGCATAAAGCTTTACTCTGAAGAGAAGTTTCTTCCAATTTGATAAATGACTGTGCTATGAATCCTTTCTCCTCCCCCCTTTTCTTTTTCTTTTTTGTTTTTCTACTGCAGCTATTTGGCTTAATGTTTATTCTAGAAAATGTAACTTCACACCGGTCACCTTGGTGCAGTGGTTAGCATCTTGGGTCATGGACTGGAGGGTCGCAGGTTCAAATCCCATAAGAGTCATAGGGATTTTTCAGACTCCGGCCAGCTCTTTCCCAGAGCAAGTGTGCTTTGGGTCCATAGGGAAGACTGGGACTGCACAATCGAGCTTCATCCACTTTATGGTTGGGAGGTTGAGAGTTGACCAACTCTGCAGGTGTCTGTATCTCTGACCTAGTTGACACTGGCATATATTAAGATATTAAGCATAGAGTACAACCCTGTCAAGTAGTCTCATAGCACATGCACTTCCCTATCAGCACAAGTACGTCATCCTCATTATCCTTAATCATCATGCAATAAAATAAAAAAAATTGACTCTGATTTGGTGGCTTTGTTTGCTGTGGTCTCATGGTGACCTAAGATTTGGTTTCCCTATACACTTCTGTACCTATGGTTAGTTTGTGTTTAAGCTTTGGGGTTGGAGATATATGGGGAATGGTTCTAGGAGGGACATTGTGGTGGTCACCACCTCTAGGGCCCCTCTGATTGGTGGCCCCATGGCAGCATGACATTGATGGGCTTCCTGTGGACTTCTGACCCTGTGGATATGACATAACAAATCTGAGTATGGTTAGGGTGAAGAGATTGAGATGAGTGGCATGGGAACAGCAGGACAGGAATGTAAGGGAAGATGAGGCAGCAAGAAAAGAATTTAAAGTAACTTCACAACTATTTAACATAATACTCCAAGTTGACAATAGGTAAGACTCCTAGACTGTACAACCGGGACAGACAGGGTAAAACAGATCAATCTCATAATGGATTTTCTGTCGCCATAAAGCACATGTCTCAAAGGGCTTGAGGTGTGAGGATCTACTGAACCATTCTAAACAAGGTTGTGTTCTATTTCAATCAGGAGGACAGCATGCATCCATTCCTGTATCCAGTCAAAAATCAGCATGAAGCCCATGTGCATGTTTTGTGCACAGTGCCCCAACAGCTAGCTTCTCAAGGAGTCGTGTGCACAGGGCACTCGAGTTGTACACAGAGAATCAAGAACATCAGTTTCTTAAAAAAATATGAGGAAATAATGTGTTCTGACAAGTGTACAGGGATCACTTCTCACAAGTGTTGTATGTGTAGTTGTTGTCTGCTTACAGGTTTACCTGCTGCGTAAATACGCTTCTCATCACGTTCCTGAACGCGGAGTTCGATTCTACATCTGCAGCCTCAGCACTCACACCATTGTGTACAAGGTAAGGTAAACGCAAAGGAAAAAGTAGATGTACTTTTCCAATCAAAATAATACATTTTTCTGAACATATATTTTCTGCTGGATTCAGGTTAGCTGTCAGTTCTGTTGTGATATGCTTCAAGTTGATGAGCTCTGAGGAGTGAAATCTGGAAGAAAAAAATCTTTACAGCTAAAGTCTGTATATTATGTTTTCAGTAGCAGGACCAAAAAAAAAAAAAAAAAAAAAAGCAAGATTAGGGGGGCTATTTGTTTTTGGTAGGGCTGCTGGGTTTTTTTTGCATTTTTATATATGATGTGTGGTGTGTGTGTATGATGTGTGGGGAGGCACACATACACAGATAATAAAGCAGTAAACCATACTGTGTAATTAAGAAAAAAGGATGCTTAATATTAGTGTGTGCATGCGTACACATGTGCATGCATGCACACACCCTTACACCCATGCATATGTGTGCATGCAATGCATACACACACCTGTACACATACACACACACACACTTACATGTGACACATGGTTGAATCAAGTTCATGGTTGCCTGCATGATGAATGACTGCACTACACACGATGACTCACCCCCTCCTCCTCCTCACTCCTGTGCTGCTGTGCAGGGTCTCCTGAACACGGCTCAGCTGTGGAACTACTTTGTGGACCTGACCAACCCGGAGTATGAATCCCACATCGCCCTCATCCACAGCCGATTCTCCACCAACACCTTCCCCAGCTGGGAGCGCGCCCACCCCCAGAGGTGCTGCCGCCCACACTGCTGTCTTCTTTTTTGTTGTCTTTTTTATTTATTTATTTATACCACTTTATGTCACAGTAGATTTCTCTGCATGAAATTCGGGCTGCTCTCTCTCCCTGGGGAAAGCGCGTCGCCACAAGTGCAACACTTACCCTTTTTTTTTTTTTTTTCTGTTTCTGTCTGCAATTGTATTTGCTTTTTTTGCTTTTTTCTTTTCTTTCTTTACTTGTCTTTATTTCATTCATCTTCTGTGACCCAGGTTCGTTGTTTCAAATCTTCAGGCCCATAAGTCCATGGAGAGAGCTTATCAGTGATGGGTTGTTGTGAGGTCACCAGCCAGAGGGGCCGTGCATGCACTGCTGCTTGGTCATTTCAGGGGTGCCTGTTCTGAGCCAGTATATGCAGGAGGCCACCCATCCACTAAGACCTTTACAGATGATGATGAAAGCTTTGTTGTGGAGACAGACTGAGTGAGGTGCCCTCATTATGGTGGCGACCACCACAGCATCTCTCCAACAAGCTTCTCTAACAAGTCTCCAACCCCACTCACCACAGGCATCAAAGTAGGAAAAACCAAGGTCTCCATGAGACCAGAGCAACAGAATCACAAGTGCCACTGACCAGAGCCACTGAATCGCAGACAGTGTTCATTTATTGCATGATGGTCAATAGTGACAAGGATGATTAATTCATGATGATGCTATGGATGCTTGGCTGTGAGGTCCCAGTCTTCCCAATGAATCCATAGCAAGGTCACTATGGGAAGGAGCTAGCGTCTTTTTTTCACCCCTTCAGAAGGGGTAAGAGTAGCTTACTGGTTGAGCATTGTACTCTTGGTCGAACAATTAACTGAAGGCACAGATTCAAGTTCCAAGTCTACACTGAAGTGTCTATTCAAGGGGATTTTTCTTCTCCTCTCTCCAGGAGTTTATATTGGTACTGCTGACTCCAGTCCTCTGGAAGTTGACTAAGACTGGAAGGAACCAGTGTTCTGTATGTGAATACATAGGTTATATCCTATCCACTGTTTGTTTAAGAATAAACCATACCCAGTTATATCCTATCCACTGTTTGTTTAAGAATAAACCATACCCAGCATACATCCTGTAGTCCTGGGGAGAGGTGGGGCCTGCCAGGCTCATTATGCCACTGACACACTGCCTGAAAAATTCATTGTATTCCCCCTCCCCTGTGACTTCTGAAGAAGTTCAGGGAGAAATCAGTCTTCTTTGAATGGAAAAGTGGATGAAAGAATTGTAGGTATGAAAGGTTAATTTTGCAATTAATTGAGGTCTGCACAACACACACACACACACACACACACACACACACACACACACACACACACACACACACACACACACACTAATACCCCCCCCCCCCTAACCCTTACCCACACACACACACACTACCCCCCCCCCACACCACACTACACACACTACACACACTACACACACTACACACACACACCACACAACACACACACACACACACACACAACACACACACACGCTCGCTCTCGCTCTCTCTCTCTCTCTCTCTCAACATCTTGTGCACACGTTAAATCCTGTTCCGCTTTTCGTAAGAGTAGGCCATCGTGTGCCGGTGAGAACAGATGACATTTACAAAACTGCATACATACGGGGACTGGATGTAAAAAAGCACAAGAGTGCTTATTCCATTATCATTGATATAAAAGAATAAATCAAATCAAATCAAATCTCTCCATACACACACAGCACTCTACACACACACTCTCACACAACCAACAACACCTGACAACATCACATCACTACCTGCAGGTACCTGGCCCACAACGGGGAGATCAACACGCTGCGGGGGAACCACAACCTGATGAAGGCGAGGGAGGGGGTGATGAGCAGCCCTGTGTACGGGGACCGGCTGTCTGACCTGTACCCCGTGGTGGAGGAGGGCATGTCTGACTCGGGCTGTGTGGACAACGTCCTGGAGTTCCTCTGCATGGCCGGGGGAAGAGAGCTGCCGGAGGTAGGGGGGATTCTGGGGATTTGTGTATATGTGTTTTTGTTTGTTCTTTTCTGAGCTCTCTGTCTCTCTGTCTTTCTCATTCTCTCTCTCTGACTCGGGCTGTGTGGACAACGTCCTGGAGTTCCTCTGCATGGCCGGGGGCAGAGAGCTGCCGGAGGTAGGGAGGGGGCTTCAGGATTTGTGTGGGTGGGTGAGTGTGTATGTGTTGGGTGTGTGTGTGTTTTGTTCACTTCTGAGCTCTGTCTCTCTCTGTCTGTCTCGCTGTCTGTCTGTCTGTCTGTCTGTCTGTCTTCTGTTCTTCTCTCTTCTCTCTCTCTCTCTCTCTCTCTCCTCTCTCTCTCTCTCTCTCTCTCTCTCTCTCTCTCTCTCTCTCTCTCTCTCTCTCTCTCTCTGCCTCTCTCTCTCACTCTCCTCTTCTCTCTCTCCCTCTCTCCTCTCTCTCTCTCTCTCTCTCCTCTCCTCTCTCTCTCTCTCTCTCTCTCTCCTCTCTCTCTCTCTCTCTCTCTCTTCCCCTCTCTCTCTCTCTCTGTTTCTTTCTCTCTCTCTTTCCACCCCCCCTTTTTTAACGTCATTTATTTTGTTTTTTTGATATTTTATTTATTATTTTCCTTTCTTCAGAGCTGGATGAAAAAAAGCTGTAGTTCATGTTTATTCCTTTACACTTACCACAATAAAAATCTTTTTGTTTCTCGCTCTCTATCTTTCTTTCTATCATATTTAAGGCTAATTTCATTTGTCAATTTTGAAAATAATTGTTAGGGGATGAGTTAAAGTTAAAGTCTCTCCCGAGCCTTAGGCTCATCAGGCCGGTGCTTATCCCGGTTTCTGTGGCGTTAAGTGACTGAGAGTCATAGACTCCCCCCTGGATAGGACGCCAGTCTATCGCAGGGTTAACCCCAACACAAGGTCGGTACCCCTTTCACACCTGGGTGGGGTGAGAAAATAGCTGTAAAGTGCCTTTTTCAAGGGCACAACGCCATAGCCGAAAGCTGGGATCGAACCCGCAACCTTTCGATTACGAGTCCAACGCCCTAACCACTAGACTACAGCGGCGGCTTAGGGGATGAAATTGCACTTTATTTTGTTCATCTTTTGTCCTCATCTTTCCTATAGTTTTACTTTTGTCTTCACTGATGGGTGGATCAGTGGTCTAGAGGTCTAGCTGTAACGCACCTATCTAGAAAGTGAAAAGTCTGGGTTGAAAGAGTGCAGTGGTTCAAATCCAGATTAGGCCCAAAACTTTTCCCCCATCCATTACACTATGAGTGGTGGTCTAAGTGTTAATCTTTCAGATGAGATAATAAACCGAGGTCCCGTGCGCCACACAGTTATTTAGTGCATGTTGAAGAACCCACAGCAACAAGAGTTTCCACAACAAAATTCTGTAGAAAAAAGCCACCCTGATAGGGAAACAAATACAGTTGCAGACAGGAAAAGAAAAAATAATGGTTGGCACTGCTCTTGTGGCGACATGCTCTCCCCCCGAGTGAGAGCAGCCCGAATTTCACGTAGAGAAATCTATGAGGTTATGTAAAGAATGTGAAATGAAAGTGTTGATTTTAGCGATGCGTTGTTGTGTGTTCAGGCTGTGATGACGATGGTGCCAGAGGCGTGGCAGAATGACAAGAACATGTCTGAGGAAAAGAAAGCCTTCTATCGCTGGTCTGCTTTTGCTATGGAGCCTTGGGATGGGCCAGGTAGGTGGGAACAGTGTACAAGTGTGTGTGTGTGGGGTGGGGGGGCGAGGGGGGGTGGATGTTGTGGGGGGGGGGGTGTGGGGGGGGGGGGGGGGGTGGGGGGGGGGGGGGGTGTGGGGGGGGGGGGTTTGTGTATGTGTGTGTAGGTGGGTCGGTATATATATATATATATATATATATATATATATATATATATATATATATATATATGTGTGTGTGTGTGTGTAACTATGTCCTGGACTAATGTTCCCCCCCCCCCCCTCACACATTTTTAAAAAAAACTTTCAACACTGTAACCCCAACTCACAAACTAAAGACAGATCTCACTTACTATTTTACGAACTGTCTTTCCAGCGTTGCTGACCTTCACGGATGGTCGTTACATCGGAGCCATCTTGGATCGGAACGGTCTGCGGCCGTCCCGCTACTACGTGACGAAAGACAACTTCATGTACATGTCCAGTGAAGTGGGGGTCACAGACAGACTGCCTGAGGAGGTGGTCAAGAAGGTGAGGAAAGCAACATCAACATCAAATCAGTGTGAAATCAACATCACATCAACATGAAATCTACCTCAGATCAACATCAAATCAACATGAAATCATCATATCATCATCGGATCAACATCAGATCAACATCAAATCACTATCGGATCAACATCAGATCAACATCAAATCACTATCAAATCAACATCAGATCAACATCAGATCTTTTTTTTTATTTTTTTAAAATCTGTCATGATACAGGAGGAAGCTACAGGTGGGAGTCATACGGCTCTTTTTTTACACACCATACATTCATCTTCCAGATTGTAAACCTCAGAGCTCTTGCTGAGGAACAAAGTAAAAAAAAAAAAATTAAAAAAAAAAAAAAAATCTTATGGATAAAAGTGAAGTGTTAATATCTGTATGGATATGTGATATGTATAACATTAAAGTCATACTCGAGAACATGCTCGCTCACACACACATGCTCGCTTGCACATATACACACACACACACAACATACAAGCCGTCGCTGTAGTCTAGTGGTTAGGGCGTTGGACTCGTAATCTAAAGTTTGCGGGTTTGATCCCAGCTTTTGGCTATGGCGTTGTGCCCTTGGAAAAGGCACTTTACAGCTATTTTCTCACCCCACCCAGGTGTAAAAGGGGTACCAACCTTGTGTTGGGGGTTAACCCTGCAATAGACTGGCATCCTATCCAGGGGCGAGTCTATGACTCAGTTGCTAAACGCCACAGAAACCGGGATAAGCACCGGCCTGATGAGCCTTAGGCTCGGGACAGACTTTAACTTTTAAAAAAAAATCTTCTTGATGCAGGAGGAAGCTACAGGGTGTAGTCAAAAAGCTCTTTTCTCACATACCATACATTCATCTTCTGGAGTGTACACCTCAGAGCTCTTGCTGAGGAACAAACCAAAATGAATATATATATATTATGGATAAAAGTGAAGTGTTAATATCTGTATGGATATGTGATGTGTAACATTAAAGTAAAGCCACACTCGAGAACATGCGTGCTCACACACGCATGCTCGCTTGCACATGTACACACACACACACACACACACAACAAACACACACACACAACACACACACAACACACACACACACACACACACACACACACACACACTGAGGGAGAAAGTGCTGATCACTATGTATGTCGCTGTGTCCCAGGGTCGTTTGAAGCCAGGGCGAATGCTGTTGGTAGACACCAGGGAGAGGGTGTTCATGAAGGACGATGTGCTCAAGGCCAACATCGCTGCCCTCCGACCTGTCACCACCTGGCTCGAGGAGGTGGGGTCATCACCTTTTGCCTTTACTGTCTGTGATAGTTTTGCAGTAGTTTGTAGTAGTAAAAGTGTGGAGTGTGTAATAATCTTTCCTGGAAAACTCTTTACACTGGAATGTATCATTATAACAGACGTTTGTATGTATTTATACATTTTCCTTTATTGCAAAGTGTATTACTTAAAGAAAAACCAACAAAACCTGGAGAGACGTAGACATATTTCTGTTCATTCATATGTTCATACCCATCTTTCTGTCACAGGAAGTTCAGTCAACCTTTTTTTTTTTTTAATCTTCCCATGTATTTGTTAGCCCCAGTCCCATCATGAACCTAAGGACTTTCCACATTCAGAATCTTGGGCACAAATGCGCACACTATAGATAGAATATATCTTTCAGATTGTACATGGTGTTGCGTGATAATGATAACAGTAGAAATAGTCAGCTTCTCTTTTTGTTATGTTTGTTCTTTTCTTAGGGGAGGTGGGTTGATGTATTTGTGTATATCTATGTGTGTGTGTGTGTGTGTATGCAGGTTCGTTTATCTGTCAGTTTATCTGTCCATCTGTGTCTATACATGTTCCAGCTATATTGCTAGCAAAAGACTCTTACCATATATGAAAATAAACAGTTTTTATCATAATCATTTTATACAAACTTCCCCCCCCCCCCCAAAAAAAGTAGTGTTTTTAGATCATAACCTACATTGAATTTTTCTGGTATGAAATAAAAATAAAATATTGACATTTGCATTGCATTGCGTGTGCAGACCATGACGATGGCTGAACTGCGAGACCACCACGACCAGACAGTGGTGCACAAGCTGGCCAGCTACCGCCAGATGTCGGCCGTGGGCAATTACCTGGAGACGGACCCCCGCATGTCGCTCTACAACTACACCATGGACGGCATCAACCTCCTCGTCCTCCCCATGGTCAAGGAAAAGTACGTAGGTGGTGAAGCGTCTTCATCATCGTCATCATCATCATCATCTTCCCTCACACAGTACTGGTGTCATCACACACATACATGCAGGCATGCATGTGGGCATACACTTTCACATGAACAAGCAGACTCACACATGCACACACACACACTCACACACATGCATGCACACACACACACACACACACACACACACACACACACACACACACACACACACACACATTATCATCGATATAAAAGAATAGAATAAATTAAATTCAAATAAACGCACACACGCACGCACGCACGCACACACACACATACACACACACACACTTCAGTATCAAAAATTTTTTCTGCTTTTCTCTTTTTCTTCTTAAAACCCATCCACCTGTGTTAATGCTAAGGCATGAAGCAATAGCCATGGAGCAAATAAGCAACAAGTAAACATTATCCCTTACGTCACCGATATCACATTCCTGCAGAAGAAATAGCTGACTGCTAAAAACAAAATATTGCAGGATGACATCATAATAGTCTTTCACATGTATTTGAGAAAGTAAAAAGACCCCAGTTGACGTCATTGCCCAGGTATGTATGATAGATATCCATTTCCCATGCATGAACACGATCTTCAGTTCATCTGTAACATTTTTGTCCAACACAGTGGTAACATTTGTGCTTTGGGAGAAAAATGGCTATGTTGGGAATTTTTGCAAAGCAGTTTTTTTTTTTTTTTCTTTTGTCAGCTCGAGTTCCTACATTCAACAATGATGAGATTTTTGCAAATGCAACCATTTTTGCCCACCATTAAGGTAGCCGCATTTTGACTTCAGGGATTGCGAAACAGAATACCCAGCAGTAACGGGGTAAAACTGATGAAGAGAGCTCAGATTTCTGTTGTTGAATTGGTAAGCCTTTTTGTTCAGATCTATGTTGATGGTGTTGGACATTCCCTAGCTGAACACTCTTTGGGGGGGGGCATGCAGAATGACTATAAGTACACATGCACTTAGATTGTTTTTTTTTTGTAAGATGTAGCGCTATATAAATTCCCTGTATTATTATTATTATTATTATTGCACATTAGGTGAGAAGTTTGCATGTATGACTGCTGTCAAGCATTTCACCATGTAGACAGCCATTCTCCAATTTCAGAGGTCCACAGATTGATAAATGCATGTTAACCATGTTGTTGCCTGTGTGTGTGTGTGTGCAGGAAGGAGGCATTGGGGTCTATGGGTAACGACGCCCCCCTGGCCTGCCTGTCCAACTTCAACCCCCTGCTGTTTGTCTACTTCAAGCAGCTCTTTGCCCAGGTCACCAACCCCCCCATCGACCCCTTCCGTGAGAAGATTGTCATGTCCCTGGTGAGTTCTCCACTGTAATTCTGACTTCTTCCAAGCGTGTGGCTTAGGGTCAGGGTAGATTTCTGTGTGGGATTTTCCTGCTGTCTTTGAGGAGAGCATATTGTAAAAAACCTTCCCCCTGTTTTAAAAACATTTTTGGTGTTTTTTTTGTTTTGTTTTCAGGGGTATATGTTTTCCTGTAAGACTGCCAGGGACAGTTCGGTTGGATTTTGCTGCTGCTTTCTATAATTTGGGGTTGTTGTTTTTTTTTTATAAACTTATGGAAAATGTGCACTGCACACAAAACCTTGTCATTTATCTTTGGATCCATTTCTCATTGCATAGTAGTTTGGCTTCAGTTAGGGATGGAACCTGAGACTGTTTGTTTGCTGGGTGGGTGCTTTATCCGCAAGACCACTCTGTAGTTTGGGTAGTTGTTGTTGTTGTTGAGCACATGGTTGTTTGGCATTGTGTTGAAAATTCATAGGGTTGAGCTGCAGTCTGTGCTGTCATCAGTTTGTAATAAATGTTGGTAGTTCAGTTTAAAATTTGGTTGGAGAATGTAGTGATGTCTTTCTTGTTAAGCTTTTTGTTTGTGTGTGCAGACAGACTATCATGAAAACACACACACATGCTTGCACCCACAGACACAGACACAGACACACACACACACACACACACACACACACACACACACACACACACACACACACACACACACACACACACACACACACACACACCTATCTTTCAACAAATAAACCCAAACCAACTCATCCTCAATCTCACAGTACAGGAACCATTGACCCTAAAACCAACTGCTGTTTTGTTTTGTTTTTAAATTCAGGCCTGTCCAGTGGGTCCGGAGCACAACATTTTGGAGCCATCAGCGGTGCAGTGTCAGCGTCTGTGGCTGGAGCAGCCCATCATTTCCCTGTACGACATCGAGGTGCTCCGACACACCAAGCACAAGGGATGGAGGGTAGGAATCCTTTTTTTTCTTCTTTTTTTCTTTTGTTTTTGTTTTTTTGGTTGAGGGTAAGAACCTTTTGTTTTTTGGCTTTTTTGGTTGAGGGTAAGAACCTTTTCTTTTCCCCTTTTTTGTTTTGTTTGTTTTTTTGGTTGAGGGTAAGAACCTGGTTTTTTTCCCCTTTTTTGTTTTGTTTTTGTTTGTTTTTTTGGTTGAGGGTAAGAACCTTTTTCTTTTCCCCCTTTTTTGTTTTTGGTATTTTTTTTTTTTTGGTTGAGGGTAAGAACTTCTTGAAAGGTTAAGGGGTGGGGTTTTTGTTGTTGTTGGTGGTGGTTTTTCTTCTTGTTCTGAGAAGCCTTATTGCAAGTGCTTGAAATGTCAACTCATGAGATTTAATGTGTTCAACTTTCAATTATAATGTATTATATGTGGGTTCCACTTATTTCAGTTGACATTTCAAGTTGTCTAGTTGGTTGGTTGAACATTAATCCTTACTTGTTTCTATTTGTAAAGTATATACCTTGATAATTATCATACACAAGGTTGCATATCATTTTTGTTAGTAATGTGTATGTAGTATCTGTACATGTGTACGTGTGTACTGGCTTGCATGTATACACGCACACAAGTATATGTCTACATACATATGTGTATGCCTGCATCCTGTACAGATGACAAAATTTACCAAAAAAAAACTGCATACACAGGGACTGGATGTAAAAAAGCACACGAGTGCTTATTCCATCATCCTCAATATAAAAGAATGAATAAATAAATAAATAATACATGTACATTTTTGTCCCCCAGGCCAAGCAGATCGACATAGTGTACTCAGTGGAGGATGGGGAGGAGGGGTTGTTGCCGGCCCTGAAGAAGATCTGCCAGCAGGCGGAGGAGGCAGCCGGCTCCGGCTTCAAACTGCTCATCCTCAGCGACCGTAAAGCCGGTCACAGCATGGTCCCGTCAGGTGGGTAGGGGGTGGTCAGCTGGATCAGTAAACACTTGGGATGACTTGGCTGGGTTTGGTTTCTTCTTTAACGCGTTGAAGAAGTGTGGGTTACCCCATGGAGTTTTTTCAGGGGGAGGGGGGAGGAGACTTTCTGGAGTCTCTTGTCTTGAGGATACTATGAAACATATACCTGGGTTGATGTGATTTGAATGAGTGGGGTGGGAACAGCAGGACATATATCACAGAAGATGAGGCAGCACATAAAAAAAAAGAGAATTTTGACTTGCACATAGAAAATAATGCAAGTAATAATGATAAGGTGTTGTTTCATTGTGGTATTATGGTGATGTTGAATATTTTATATTTTTCAGCTCTCTGTTGGCGGTGGGGGCGGTGCATCATCACCTGATTGACAAGAAACTCCGCATGAAAGTCGGTCTGATTGTGGAGACAGGTGAAGCCAGGTGAGAGGATTTTCAGTGGCTTTTCTGGAGTTTTGTTTTTTTGAAAGTGCTTACCTGTAATCTTAGAGCAGTGAGTTATGTTTAAGATCATGAGTATGTGCTTATTCCATTGTCCTCGAAATAAAAGAAAAGAATAATAAAGTAATAGATAAGCATTTATGCAAATTTATTCATGAGGTGGGAAAGCAGACATATAAAGACTGTCCTATTCTCCACTGTACAGGGAGATCCACCACATGTGTCTGTTGCTGGGCTATGGAGCGGACGCCATCTGCCCCTTCCTGCTGCTGCAGCTGGTGCGACGCCTGAGGGACCAGGGGCTGCTGGACCCCCCCCTCTCCAACGAGGAAATCTACTTCAACTACCGCGCCGCCTGTGCCCGCGGCATCTCCAAGGTCATGGCCAAGATGGGCATCTCCACCCTGCACAGCTACAAGGTCAGTGTCTTGGGGGGGGGGGGGGGGGGGGGGGGGGGGGGGGTTGTGAATTGTCTTGAGTTTTTTGTGAGGTGTTATTGGAGCTTTTGGTTGTGCATTTGATGGGAGTGGCTGCTATGTTTAATTTACTACAGTTGTCGTAATATTTTTTGGTATATTTTCAGATTAACAGTTCTAGATGTGTGAATGGATGATTTGGTGGTAATTTTTAACTCGAGGTGTTACAGGAGTTAATAATAAGATGACAGCCTTTATATGTCCTTCATTATTTGTTGGGGTTATAAACGTGAAACAGAAAGAAGTGTATTTCCTGACTGCGCGAATATAGCTGCAGTTTAGGGGTCACGGCATAATTAACAACCTTACTGGTCACATGATCGAGTCCACTTCCTTGCAAATGGCAACTGCTTTTAAGAAAGTGAGGTGATTTCTCATCCAGTTTTTGGTCGATTTTGATGCCATTTTTTGGTGTTTTATAAAGCAAAAAGTTGTCAAGCATATCAATACGACTGCCAGAAGATTTGCTGGTATAGATGCGTAGAGAATTCTGTTTGAAATGCTGCACAACAGTGAAAAAATGGTGGTATGTCCCAAATCATTTGTACACATGTCAGTACTATTTCCATGCATAAAATACAGAAACTTGAATTTTTCTTGATTTAAAAAAAGAAAATTTGGGCATTTTTCCTTCAAAGTATGGTTACCTTTTCATGGTAGCGAGTTGTCTCATCCTGTCAACATTCACATATAACAGTTGTATTCTCTATTCATTATCCTTCAATGTAATATAGACTTTATATTTATCCAAATAGTTCTGGGAGTGGGAACCAAGTCAGGTTGAGTGACCTAACCATGCCCAATGTCAGTAAGCAGGTCAATGATATGTGGTGTGGTGTGTCTATCTATATCACAGGGAGCCCAGATCTTCGAGGCTGTGGGTCTAAGTCAGGAGGTGATTGACCTGTGTTTTGAGGGCACACCCTCACGCCTGGGGGGAGTCAACTTCCACATTCTGGGCAAAGAGGTTAGTGCTAAGGACTGTGGGTAGGGTTGTTTGGTGATTGTTGTTGTTTTGTTTTGTCTGGTTACTTTATTTTTGGAAAGAGTGGAGGAAGGGGGGGGGGCGGGGGGTCTGCATTGTTGATATTTGTTTGTTTTCTTTTCTTACTGTTGTTTGTGATTTTGGATTTTGTTTGAAATGTTGATTTTGTGTGTATGTGTGTGAATGAGGGTTTGTAAGTGTGCTTTTGTGTACATGTGTGTATGTGTATGCCCATCAGTTATGGTATGCAAGTTGGATGTCACATATTTGGCATACAATCTGTTACCCAAAGAGGGATGGACTCCGTAGGTTCCACTTTGCTACCCCCCGGTGACTCCTCAAAGAGCTAAAGAAGATGTCCATCAAGTTATATACAGCGGAGCCCATCCCTCTCCAGGTAACAGGGTGCATGCTAGGCCAGGGGGGTTATTGTGATAAAACAAGGGCTGACTCAGGGAGTGTGTGGCAGGCTATGAACCGGCACAGCAAGGCGTACGAGAAGCGTGACTGCGACAACCAGCTGATCATGAGCCCCGGGCAGTACCACTGGCGGGATGGGGGGGAGAAGCACATGAACGACCCCCTCAGCATCGCCAACCTGCAGGTGACCAGGGATTTTTTTGTTTGTTGGGTTGTTTTTTTTAAGGGGGGGAGGAGAGATTTGAATAATTTAGTGCCATTGTCTTTGTAGAAAGAGGGAGGGAAAAAAAGAGAGAGAGCACATTGATTGTTAATTTGGTTGAGGTAATGTATACATGTTTATGCATTTGTACATTCAAGTTTACAAGCACTTGGATATGGATGATTTTTGGTGAATATGTCATGAGTTGCATCTGCTGTCGGGAGTAGTTGGGAAAGCTTTGGCTGGTGTGCAGGTGTGTGTAAAGGTCAGTTGTGCATTGATGGTTGAATGAGTAGGTGCATGGTGAGTGGATGTATGTTTTTTTAAATATCATTATGATCATATGAGCATGTAGGGTTTAAATTAATATTAAACAAAATAACAAACTTCTGACTACAATAAATAGATTGGAGGATGGAAAAAAGGGAGGAGAGTATAAACACTATGACAATATTGTATACAAATTGTATTTTTTCAAACTGTAACTTTCTTTAACCTGCTTTTTTCAAAAAGTCAGTTTTTTTTTGTTTTGTTAGTTTGTTTTAGGTTAAGGGATTTGAAAGTTGTCTTTTTGTCAGTAAAGCTTTTTCATGACTGTTTTTTTTCAATCTGTGATGGTGTTTTGCTAGCATTTCATTCAGACTGGTGTGTATGTGTGTGCAGGACGCTGGCCGAAACAACAGCCGCGATGCCTACGCCCGCTTCACTGAGGCGGCATGGTCCAGCGCCAAGAAGTGCACACTGCGAGGTCAGCTGGACTTCAACTACCAGGAAAAGGCCATCGACATCGCCGAGGTGGAAGAGGCCAAAGAAATCGTCAAGAGGTTCGCCACAGGTGAGAATTCTACCACCTGAGGGAAACTGAATTGTCATTATCATTTTTATGATTATTAGCATTGACATCTCCGAGGTGGAGGAGGCCAAAGAAATCGTCAAGAGGTTCGCCACAGGTGAGAATTCTACCACCTGAGAGAAACTGAAAAGAATTGTCATTATCATTTTTGTGATTATTAGCATCGACATCTCCGACCGAGGTGGAGGAGGCCAAAAAGATCGTCAAGAGGTTCGCCACAGGTCAGAATTCTACCACCTGACAGAAACTGGAAAGAAATGACTTGTCATTATCATTTTGTGATTATTAGAGTGTCTGACTGATTGACTTCTCCCTTAACTTCTTGAGAAGTTGTCAGTACGCTGCGCTGACTTTGTCAGGCTGTGTATCAGGGACTAGTTGAACATGGTGTAGCCCATCCTGCAGATAGCAGGGTGAATGCAGGGTATGTTTGTGTCTTCCATCTCACTAGCTGTAGCTAGTCAACTCATCTATGAAAGGTGGAACAAGTTTAACTCTGTGTGCAAGATGTTCTTTGTGTTTGCACATGGGACAAGAGTTTATAGTTGGTGAACTTCAGAGCTCTAGGCAAGGAATGGAGGAGAGAAAAAATTAAATGAAAAATTAGGATTATAATCTTGGTATAGTCATTAAGAAAAAAAAAAGTTTTTCAATTATCTTTCAGCAGTGATTATTGTTTCTGTTGCTGTTATACTTGAAGATTGTAAGTGCAGTAGTAGGATAAAGAATGGCATTCATGTGTTTAGTCTACAAGAAAATGTCGGAGGTTACAAAGATAAAATATTCAACTTCTAAAAAAAGTCAACCAGGAAAGGAATGGACTCTGCCACATTCAATGTACCTATGACACACAACCATAAAAATTTAGTTTTGTCTCCCAATGACTCCTTATAACATTCAGAGAGAAGTCATGTGAAAAGTTGATAAAGGCAAACATGTTTTTTCTTTCTTTTTTTCTTAACAAAAGGTGCCATGAGCTTCGGAAGCATTTCCCTGGAAGCGCACACCACACTGGCCATCGGCATGAATCGCATCGGCGCCAAATCCAACACAGGAGAGGGCGGGGAAAACCCAGAGAGATACCTGAACCAGGACCCAGACTTCAACACGCGCTCCAAGATCAAACAGGTGGCCTCTGGCCGATTCGGCGTGACCAGCTCCTACCTGTCCCATGCTGACGAGCTGCAGATCAAAATGGCCCAGGGGGCCCAAGCCAGGAGAAGGGGGAGAACTGCCGGGCTACAAGGTGAGAAGAGTTGTTGTTGTTCTTTTGGACTTCCTGTTGTTTCAGATGTGCTGAAATATGTTGCATGTTTTAAAAATATCCTCTGCAAATTTTGGCTTCACATCCATGGAAGAAAAAAATATTTGATACAGCACCAAATTTTTAAATTTCTGGCTGAACATGAATTTGCATAGAATAGCAGGTTTTTACGTGGGAGTTTGGGTGTTGCTTTTGTCTGTATGGTAAGACATATAAAGTCAATTAAAGAAAGGATTAGCAGAAGGGAATCTAAAACTGTTGAGAATGAAAATAAAACAACATTTTGGGGTAAAAGTACTTTGAGCTATTGCATCACCAGAAGTATCCAAGATAGAGAAGTACAATCAACATGATATAATGTCTGTTTTGATGCCCACAGGTGTCGAAGGACATTGCCAAGACACGTCACTCCATCCCTGGTGTGGGTCTCATCAGTCCTCCACCACACCACGACATCTACTCCATTGAGGATCTGGCCCAGGTACATTAGTGTATGTGTGTGTGTGTGTGTGTTGTACCTGTGTGTGTGTGTGTGTGTGTGTGTGTGTGTGTGCATATGTATGTATGCGTACATGTGTGGTGTGTGTATGTGTGAGCAAGCAAGAGATTTTTTTCATATAGCTCTGGACCAGATGGGTTAGCATGTGCATACATGAGTGTGTGTGTAGTCGAGTGTGAGTTAGGGGAGAGAGGCAGAGGGGATGTTTGTCAGTGCTTGTGTATAAATTTCAGTGTGTTCTGTTTTAAAAAATATTTTTCAGATAAGGCGTTATAACACGAGAATGTGTATTTGTGTTGCAGCTGATCTACGACCTGAAGTCGGCCAACCCCAGTGCACGCATCAGTGTGAAGCTGGTGTCTGAAGTGGGCGTGGGCATCGTGGCATCTGGTGTGGCCAAGGTCTGTGCTCTCAGAAAACTCCTAACATGCTAGCTACGTAGCTTTGCTTTGCCAGTGTAGCAGTAACTCGTGCTGTCTGTGTCTAGCTGGATGTGGTATTTCAAGTCATAATATTGTGGAAACTAAGGTGTTTGTTTGGGTGGATTGGAGTTGAAACTGGTTCCCATCTACTCCTCTACTAGTCCTTTGACTGAGACTAGAAAAATTGAGGTCCCCTGTGAAAATGTTTGTGTGTGTGCAAGTGTGTGTGATGGAAAAAATGTGAAAAAAATTCAGTGTTCCGCATGGCCTATTTCTTTGGCCTATTTTCCTGGTTTATTTTTTGTTTGGTTGGGTTTGTGGTTTGGTTGGGGGTGGAGGGTTTGTTCCTTGGCTAAAGCTCTGAGGATTACCAGTAGTTACATGGCACCAAGTGTAAATGAATACATTGAGCACTAGGGTATTACAATACCCTGAAGACCAAGGCCAAACAAAAGCATTGCCCCCTCTCTTCTCTCTGTCAACTGGGGGACGGATAGCCTAGTGGTCAGAACATTGCGCTGGCAATTTGAAGACCCGGGTTTGAGTCCGGTCAAGGAGATTTTTCTCCTGGAGTTAACATCAGTGCTGACTCCACTCTCCCCAAAAAGTCCTTCGGATGAGACTATAAACCGAGGCCCCGTGTGCGCACGCACGCAGAACATCTTGCGCACACGTTAAATCCTGCTCCGCTTTTCGTAAGAGTAGGCCATCGTGTGCCGATGGGAACAGATGACATTTACAAAACTGCATGCACATGGGGACTGGATGTAAAATAAAAAAAAGCACATGAGCACTTATTCCATTATCCTCGATATAAAAGAATAAATCAAATCAAATCAAATCAAATGAACAGGGCAAGGCAGAACACATCACCATCTCTGGTCACGACGGCGGAACGGGAGCCAGCAGCTGGACGGGCATCAAGAACGCGGGGTTGCCATGGGAACTGGGGGTGTCGGAGACCCACCAGACGCTGGTGCTGAACAACCTGAGATCCCGCGTGGTCCTGCAGGCTGACGGCCAGATCCGCTGTGGTGAGTCAGGGAGGGAGGGACCACAGTAACTGGGGGAGGGTTGGATATGGTGGTGGTGGTGGTGGTGGTGGTGGTGGTGGTGGTTATAACTGTGGTGGTGGTGATGATGATGATGGTGGTGGTGATTATAATTAAGGTGGTGATGATGATGGTGGAGGTGGTGATGATGATGATGATGACTATGTGGTTCCTGGCATGTGAGTATCAAAGAATATTTTCCTTGTGTTTTTTGCATTTTGAGACCTGGATTTCCGTGTTAAAAAGACTGTGTTATAAAATACTGTACATTTGAGATACCAGGCAAGCAACAACATATAAAAAACAGCAGAAAATTTAAACAAGGAGAATAGCAGACAGTGTTTTAACTCATTCAGTAGTAAAAATCATAACTGAAGTGATATAGATTACTATTATGTTGTGAACTAAAAAAAAAAAATTTCTTATGACATTTAATAATTCTGAACATTTCCTGCATTGAAGAATCTGTCTTGTTTCGATTCATGCTCAGAATTTTTCTTCACCTTACCATGATCATTTTGATAATCCTGTGAAGACTCTAATGGCCTGTATGTGGTCACTGAAAGGTTGTATTGTGTTGTGGTGTGCTGGCAGGTCGTGACGTAGTGGTGGCGGCACTGTTGGGTGCGGATGAGTTTGGCTTTAGCACAGCACCACTGATCGTCCTGGGCTGTACCATGATGAGAAAGTGCCACCTCAACACCTGCCCCGTGGGGGTGGCCACCCAGGTAAGTTGGATTTTGGGGGCTTTTTTTTAGATTCCCTTTATGAGGAGTCATTTGGGAACTGTTTTGAAAACTGTTTACCAAATATCTCCTTTTCTTGTTTTTTGAATATCAAGTTGTGTATCTTTTTTTTTTTTTTTATAAGTAATTTGAGGCTGTGTGTGTGTACACATGCTTGTTTGTGTGTGTCAAAGTCTAAGTTAGATTTTTATTTCTAGTTGGTGCTGGTGTCTGTGTCTTTGTGTTAGTCTTGTGTGTGTGTGTGTATATAAGTGTGTGTAAGCATGCATTTGTGTGTGTGTGTGTGTGAGTGCGTGCGTGCGTGCGCACGCGCAAGTGATTAATGAAAGAGTACAGTATATTTAGGTGTGTCACTGTTTTTGTTTTCAATGCTTTATCTACATGGTTTTATACTTGCAAGTAGCTGAATGAAAATCTGACTATATCTGGAATTTAATTTCAGTCACTCTTTCTTCTTCTCCTTCTGTGTTCCCTAGTCACTTTTTCAAAGTTGCAGTGACAGTGGCTTGGGTGTTTGGGTCTTTTGGTGGGGGGCAGGGGGGGGGGGGGGGAGGGGTTGTTTTAAATCAAATTTGTTGTTGTGATGCAGGCAGCATTGGGAAGACTTGTTTGTGTTGACAGGATCCAGAGCTGAGGAAGAAGTTTGCCGGGAAACCAGAACATGTGGTCAACTACCTGTTCCTCATCGCTGAAGAGGTGACTGTTGTGATAATGAGACTGTGTCAGGGAAAAAGTCATTTCATTATGATGATAGTTTATCCAGAAAGAAGTGACAACAACAACAAAAGTGTAATGTGTGTCGTAATAATTCATTCAGAAATGATTGAGAAAGACAGTAAAAACCATATAATATGTCAAATGGATTTAATTAGAAATAAGTGACAACAATGATGCCATAGCATTTATAATCATTTATTCAAAACATGTAACCAGACTTATGAGAACTCTGTTATACATTATAACAATTCATTCAGAACCAAGCATCAACAAAACACACAACACTAAACCCAAACTCCATCATAAATCACGACAACAAAACACACACCACACTATACCCAAACCCCACCATAAACCACGACAACAACAAACACACACACCACACACTAAAAACCCAAACCCCATCATAAACCACGACAACAACAAACACACACACACCACACACTAAAACCCCAACCTTCCCTGCCTCAGGTGCGAGAACACATGGCCAAGATGGGGTTCCGCACCTTCCAAGAGATGATTGGCCGCACGGACAAGCTGCGGGCGGCGGTTGACCCCGACAACCCCAAGGCCCAGCTGCTGAGCTTCGACCGCATCCTGAAGAATGCGCAGGACATCCGGCCTGAAGTCAGCATCCGGGGCGGAACTGTCGCCCAGATCTTCGACCTGGACAAGAGACTGGTAGGAAGGAGCAGGAGGGGGGAGGAGGAGGATTGGTGTTTATTTTATTTATTTTTTTCATTTATTTATTTATTTTATTTATTTAAAAAAATATTTTTAAAAACTCTTTTATATTGAGGATAATGGGATAAGCACTCTTGTGCTTTTTTTTTTACATCCAGTCCCCGTGTGTATGCAGTTTTGTAAATGTCATCTATTCCCAGTATTGGAACGTGTTCCGGGGAATGTTGGGGAAACCATGGAAAGGGATTGGGGAGGGTAAGGGGGTTGGTGGGAGGGTTAGAGGGGTGGTTGGGGTAGGGTATGGTTTGGGGTGGGGAGTGGAAGGTGGTAAGGTGGTGTTTGCAGATGGGGAGTGGTTGGGGTTTTATGCAGTGATTGTGAGTGTGTTGTTTGGGGGGGGGGGGGCGGGTTATATGGTGATGTTTGATGGTTGTGGTGGTAGGAGGTGATGGAGTGGGGTTGTGACAGGTTCAGCAATCTTTCCCATTACGTATAGAGTGGGAGGAGAAGGAAGGGGGTGAAATGGGGCAGAGAGACGTATGGAACAAGCATGATTAGGATATGAGGCTGTGTGTGTTGCCTTGTCTTTATTTATGGGCTGATGAGGAGTTCACTGGAGGTGCCAAGATCATACTGAAGTTTACTGCCTTGTTATGTGATATCTACACCACATTTTCAATGTTACAAAAAGTAGATGTGAGTTAAATTGATTTTTCATTTTAGAAAAAATTTAATGTGAATAAGATTTAATTAACAACATTAAACAACAACAAAAAAAGCCAACCCATGGGTGGAAATGAGTATTTCAAATCTGTACCTAACATTTGCCTAGAATGGTACTTGAACATTTGATGGACTCAGGACTGAAATTTACTGGAGTAAAATCTTTGTATTCATCAACTACAACTTACTTTTTTGGGTGTGATTTTGTCGTTTGTTTTTTTGTAAATATAAGAGGAGGTAAGACCTCAAGTCATGCTTATATAATCACACTGACGCATTGTGTGCAGGACCATGACCTGATAGAGAAGTCGAGGGACGTTGTCATGGGCAAAAGCAAGCAGGTGGTGATCGACCTTGTGGTGAAAAACACAGACAGGACCTTCGGAGCAACTCTGTCCAACTTCATCTCCAAGTAAGTGACTGTCGGGTAGAAGTAAATAATGAAGTTCTTGTAAATATCTTTTGTTGAATTGTTCCATTTTTTGCTTAAATCTTCCTGTCAAAAAGAAAAGAGGATTGGCTAATTACTTTTGTTTTTTGTTGTTGTTTGTTTGTTTTTTTAATGTGTGTGTGTGTGAGAGAGTGTGTGTGTGCACGTGTGTGTGTGTGTGTTTGCATGCATGTGTTCACACCAAGTAAAAAATGATTATTGGTGACATTTTTTTCACCTAGAACAGCATTCATTCTGATGAAGATATGAAAAAGAAAGTCTGCTGTGTGTTTGTATTTTGTACCACTTGATGTCACAGTAGATTTCTCTGCGTGAAGTAGACACTTCATCTCTGACACTCTAGTTGATGAGATAGTAGAGCGCTCACCATCTCTAGAAGGGGGCTTCTTCTCTGAAGACTGACTGTTTCAATCCTCCCTACAGCCTCTTTCTTTGGATGATTTCCTGTTTTAAGATGTGGGTGTGTTTGTGTTGGTTTCAGAGAAAAGGCGGAAGAGGGTCTTCCCGAGGGCAGCATCCTCATCAACTGCAAGGGGTCAGGAGGTCAGAGTTTCTGCGCGTTCCTGACCAAGGGCGTCCATGTCACGCTGGAGGGCGATGCCAACGACTACGTGGCCAAGGTTGGTGCACACAGGCACAGGGGGGCTGTCAGCCACAGCTGTCAGTATCCCCCGCTTTCAGCTCCTCTCAGCTGCTAATTATCCCATCCCAGCCCAGCCCAGCTGTGCCCAGGTGGTGCTATTTATAGCAGAAGCAGAGCACACATGAACTAGGTAAAAGGAAGGAGCGCGCTAAATTCAGCACTCTTGACTAAGCCTTACAGAGTGATGTTGGATTTGTGCACTGTGCAACGTGTTCATGTCTCCTCTGAGGTGTCTTCAAACGTTCTTTTTCCCTGGAGTTTCGCATTGGTACTGAATGCACTCCCCCCTAAAGTCCCACAGACGAGACTGTCAACTAAGGCCCTGTGGGCAAATGCATGCAGAACACCTTGCACACATGTTAAAACCCTGTCCCGCTTTTCTGAAGAGTAGGCTATTTCGTGTTTGTTGGAGCGAATGACTTTTTTTTTTAAATGCATGTACATAGGTGTTAGGTTTAGACACCATGCCCAAAGCTGGTACGTGGCTACCTTAATGGTAGGTAAAAACAATCGCATACACAAAATCTCACTCTTTGGTGAAACTTGGAGCTCAAGCCAAGAAACTAAAAAGTTGTTTTTGAAAAACTACATTTTGTCAACAACTAAAAAAGAGGAAAAAATGTTATGTTAGAGAAACAGACACTTGAGTGTCAAAAAGGCCAAAATCATAGAAAGTCGTGATTTTAGCTGTGGTGTCTTGTCATAAGGGAGAAGTACAAGAAGTCAAGCCCTTAACCCTTTCGCTGCTGTCATATTTTGCACATGCTGGACAAAACAGAGCGTTGAATCATGACAAACAGGGATCATCAACTGAGAATTGCTGGTGGCGGTTTCTATGACGAACGCTGTTCATCAACAGCGCAGTTAAAGAGGTTAAGTCTATTTCCCAAATGTGATGCTCCATCACAAAATGAGTCGCTTAGCACCTCGCCCATTTTTCCACTAGGAGCCATTAAAGGCAGGTGGGAGTCAGGTTGTCGATTTTGAGATTTTGATTCATTATAAAGCTCTAGCCATTACTCAACCTTGTAGTGAAATATCAAGGCATAATTTTGTTGTCTTTTGCCTTTAAATGCGTTTTAAAAATACCACAGCCTTCTTTCTGTCCACCTATCAGGATACTAAACTTGTCCATTTCTCATTTTGTCATTTCCTGCAGTCTACCATTGCCAGTTGTAATAACTTTTCATAGAATTGTCCGATTTTCAATCTGTTTTTTGTATTGTATAGCCATTTTATTGCAGATTAGTAACATGTCAATAACTAAAAATTGACCGCAGGTGCAGTGCGACTAAAAATGTGGTGGAGCATCACAAACGTGTCTGACTCCTGGCTGGTGTGTGTGCAGGGTCTGTCAGGGGGAGAGGTGATCATCTTCCCCCCCAAGGACTGTCACCAGGACTTCAAGTCTGTGGACAACATCATCGTGGGCAACGTCTGTCTGTACGGCGCCACCTCCGGCAAGGCTTTCTTCTGTGGGCAGACTGCCGAGCGATTCTGCGTCAGAAACTCTGGCGCCATCGCTGTCTGTGAGGTCAGTGAGTTTGATTCATTTGGAGTTAAAGTGTTTGTTACAGAATGATTTTGGGAATGAAAAGTCATTGGAGGTGATTTTGAGAATGGAAAGTCATTGGAGGTGATTTTGAGAATGAAAAGTCATTGGAGGTGATTTTGAGAATGAAAAGTCATTTAGGGGATTTTGAGAATGGAAAGTCATTGGAGGTGATTTTGAGAATGGAAAGTCATTTAGGGGATTTTGAGAATGGAAAGTCATTGGGGGTGATTTTGAGAATGGAAAGTCATTGGAGGTGATTTTGAGAATGGAAAGTCATTGGGGGTGATTTTGAGAATGGAAAGTCATTGGGGGTGATTTTCAGAATGGAAAGTCATTGGAGGTGATTTTGAGAATGGAAAGTCATTGGGGGTGATTTTGAGAATGGAAAGTCATTGGGGGTGATTTTGAGAATAGAAAATCATTCAGGTGATTTTAAGAATGGAAATTCTGTGCTAGGAATTCCTTCTTTTCTATCCCTCTCTCTATTTCTGCCTTGTTCCTTTTCTTCCTTTCACCTTCTTCTTGTCTATTTTCTACCCTCTTGGTCCATTCTCCTGCCTTTTTTCCCCCGAAACCCATTAAAATATAGCAAGTCTCTCCCGTGCCAAAGTCGGATGCTCTGGACCTGACTGGCCAGGCACTTAACGTCAGCGCAGTGCATTTTCACTCATATGACAGACAATAATAGTTGCTGTCTGAACGTTAGACAAAGATTGATTTATTGATGGATTTATTCTTTTATATCGAGGATAATGGAATAAGCACTTTTGTGCTTTTTTACATCCAGTCCCTGTGTGTATGCAGTTTTGTAAATGTCATCTGTTCCCATCGGCACACGATGGCCTACTCTTATGACAAGCAGAGCAGGATTTAATGTGTGCGCAAGATGTTCTGTGTGCGTTCGCACACGGGGCCTCGGTTTAAAGTCTCATCCGAAGGACTTTTGGGGAGAGCGGAGTCAGCACTGATGTTAACTCCAGGAGAAAAATTTCCTCGACTGGAATCGAACCCGGGTTGTCAAATTGCGAGCGCAATGTTCTGACCACTAGGCTATCCTAGTGGGTTAATGCATTGTTGTGTGGTTTCAGGGGTGTGGAGACCATGGCTGTGAATACATGACAGGCGGACGAGTGCTGGTTCTGGGGCTGACGGGTCGAAACTTTGCTGCAGGCATGTCTGGAGGCATCGCCTACGTCTATGACATGTTAGTATCATGTTGTTCACACTGTGTGTATGTAGGCTTATATTGCTGCTGTGCTTGTAAGGTTATGCTACACGTACAGGAGTGTGCATGCATTTATGCATGCACACAGGCACATGCATGTATACACACACACATGCACACGCATAAGCACACACACACACACACACACACACACACACACACACACACACACACACACACACACACACACACTTACACTGACTTACACACACACACACACTCTCACACACATACACACTCTCACACACATACACACTCACACACACATCCCACAACACAACACATACAGAGGACACACACTCACATGCATACACACACAGTGCACATATGATATCTTATATATATATATTTTCTCAATTATTTATATCTATCTATCTATCTATCTATCTATATCTATATCTCTCTCTCTCTCTCTCTCTCTCTCTCTCTCTCTCTCTCTCTCTCTCTCTCGGGGGGCGGTCACGAGAAGTGAAGCGGACAGGACGTACATTTTCTGTGAGCAGCAGTAAAACTAGAAATTCAGTCAAAAATGCCAGTTACTGGACTTCCAGCGGCTGTGGAGAGGACCCTAGGCGCCCTGCTGACTGACAATGCAGTTTCCAGCTGGAAAGTGGCAGGAGAAGGGGACAGCGTGGTTTTTGTCTTGCGACTGAAACCAGTGGACACAACAGTGTCAACCAACATGGTGGATCCAACAGTGAATCGCAGCACACAAGCACAGTACTACAGGAAAAAATCATTTTCTCAAAGACGACGAGATGTTCAGCGCTCTCGAAAGCATAAAGAGAAGCAGGCAAGTGTTGTGTGTGAAAGTGACTGTGTCCTCAGTGCCTCGAGTCTGCCTGACAGTGGAGTAGAACAGGGGAATACAGCATGTGTAGATACACATGGAATAGACCTACCAACAACACACACACAGGACATCAACACAAAAACATCAGTTAAGTTACCATCATCGGTTGATTTAGAACCTCCCTGTATGTCTGATTGTAGTGACTGTGCTGATATGTGTGTTTTGCAGCCTGAGGTGAACGATGATAATATTGTTGGTGCATTTGACACAAGAAATGTCAAACAGTACGTGGCTACTCTAACTGATAGATCTGTACAGAGAAGGCTAAGAGACAGACAAAGAAATACACACTTTAGAAAATCCGTGCTACATCATTCAGACGGTGAAGATATTGTGACGTGTGAGTCAGACGACATTGTGATCCAGTGCGCATGCCAACCAGACACTGAGCCAGTATGTGTGTACTGGTTTGTCAAACAGCAAGAGAAAAACATGCTAAAAGAGGAATGTGTCAAACTCGCCAGTTTGCGGAATGGGAAGCGAATCCAGAACACACTACACACGGAGACCCTATCGTGTGCTTCAAGGGACTTAGCGACACTTAGAGAACTACTACAGCGGTGTCTTGGCTAGGCCTAGCCTAGACCTAAGGGTGTGCTGTGACAAAGACTGGACGAAAGAAAGGCTCAGAATGCCGTAACATATCTGGACAGTAAAGAGTTTCGTGTCTCGATGTACATTACTAATCAATGCTGTGGTTTCCATGGCTTGGAGTAGCGTCGTGTGTCAGCTTAAAGCAATTATCGTTATCGTTATTCGGCAACCCCCTTCATGTATGGGCCAATGGCCTTTTTTCATGAATAAACCTTTCGAGTTCTCTCTCTCTCTCTTCTCTCTCTCTCTCTCTCTCTCTCTCTCTCTCTCTCTCTCTCTCTCTCTCTCTCTCTCTCTTATATATATATATATATATATATGTATACATATATGTATTTGCTTTTTTTTTTTAAATTGTAATCTATTCAACCAGCATGAAGTGACCTACTTTCCTGAAAGGCGAAACGGGATTCTATTGTGTATTCAAGATGTTCTGCATGCATTTGCACACAGGGACTTGGTTTATAGTCTCATCAAAGGACTTTTAGAAGATTGGGAGTCCATACTGATGTTACTCCAGGGTGAAAAAATCTCCTAAAACTGGCACAGCCATGGAGACTTGATTCCAAGCTGTCAGATCATGAACGCAGCTCTCTAACCACAAGGCTCTCCCACCTTCCTGTTTCTTCATAAAGAGCAGTATTGGTGTTTAAAGGTAAAAGTGTCCCATGACCTTTGTGGTCGTAGGGGAGCAAGGCATCAGAGACCTCAGCTTCTCTAGGGGCCAGCATATTGAGGGCGGCGCCCATCTCCTCTCCCTCCCTGCTTTACCTTCCCTGACCCTAAAGAGTGCAGGTACCCATTTACAGCTAGGTGAACTGGGGGGACTATACTGAAGCCAAGGCACACAGTCACCCATCCAACTGGTAACCACGCTCGATGCTGCTTAACTTTGACTTGGGGGGAAAGCGAGCGCTCTGACCACTTAGCTATCCCGCCCCCACAGTATTGTTGGGTTTTCTTTTATTATTCCTGCAGTTTTGTAGAAGACAGTGACCCTGGAGTGACATGTGCTGTCTGTGCTGTTTAGGAGAGAGCCGGTTCGAGACTCTGTGTAACAGGAGTCAGTGAGCGTGGAGGAGCTGAAGAAGCCCATCGATGTGGACTTTGTGAAGGAACTTCTGGAGGAGTTCCTCCAGAAAACGGGATCCCAGACCGCACAGCACATCCTGGACAACTGGGAGGCTGAGAAGGCCAAGTTCATCAAGGTTGGTAGTCACTGCGACATTGGCCAGCAAAATTTATTCATCTCTTTTTTTTTTTTTTTTTTTTTTTGGTTGGAGTTGTGAGTTTCTTGGTTTTTTGGGGGTGGCTATTTTGGTCCTTTTTTTTGTTCTTGGCTTGGAGCTCTGAGGTTTATCAATGGTTAGGGGGTTTTTTTTGCGCTTGCAACCATCTTTTGCCCATCATTATGGTAGCTGCATTCCGACTTCGGGCATGATGTGTAAACATCTCACTGTAACTGAAGATGTGGGTCCAGATCTCTGCTTAAGTGTATGCTATAGGGGTTGGTTTGGGTGTTTCTTTTTACCCTGGAGGTAGCATAGTCAGACTCCATTCTCCTGAATGTTCTTTTGGGGGAGACTATAAATCAAGATTGCGTGTGTGAATACATTCAGAACATGTAGCACGCATGTTAAATCCTCCTCAACCCTGAGACACCAGACATGGCCAAGCCCAGTAGAGCTCCTTGAAAACCTGTGGGGACCAATGGGATCACTGTTGCACACAGCAGACTTTGCCGTCCAGACCAGAGGACAAATTTAGCATGACCAGGGAATGCAGAAGAAGAAGAAGAAAACCTTGCTTTTCGTAGAAGAGTAGGCATGCCAGGACCAGTGGTGTGCATGACACGAACATACCCAGCATGCACCTTGCTGCCTGGAGAGGGGTGGGCTCCACCAGGTTCAACTTGCCCACGACACACTTCCAAGAAAAAAACTTCATTGCAGTGTCCTAGTGACTCTCAAGGAGTGCAGTAGTATAATATATACCTTAAGACTGTGAAGTTTTCTAAGGCATGGTAGCCAAGTAGAAGCATGTCACTGCAAAGACTAAAAGAAAAAAAGACCAAAAAAAAAAAAAAGAGAAAAAGCCACACAAAAACACACTACCAAAAGAACACCACCCAAAAAAAAGTTAAGTGCTTTTTTTTAATATTTGCTATAACCAAAACTGATTTTTTTTTAATTGATAATACAAATACTGCATTTTTAAAGGATATTAAATTCACATGTTTTTTGTTGTTGTTTTTAATGCAGGTGTTCCCCACGAATACCGCCGGGCGTTGGTAGAAATGGCGGAGGAAGCAGCCGAGGCGGAGAGGCAGAAAAACGTGACTGCCGACAGCATTTCAGAAATACACCTGCGCAAAATGGAGTCCCTGGAGAACATGTACGATGAGGACATCATCAATGACCTGGGCGAGGATGGGAAAGAGGTGAGCCTGCATCATCAGAGTTCTGTGTATGTGTGTGTGTGTGTGTGTGTGTCTGCTTTCTGGAGAGAGGAAAAAAAAGCTTTAAATCAAAAAAGTTGAGAGCTGAGGGTTTGTCTCTTTTGATGCTTTTTTATGTCTGATTCGGAGAAAAAAAATGAAGAAAGTGTTTTATATATATATAGATAGATAGATAGATATATATCTATATATATAGATATATATATAGATATATATAGATATATATAGAGAGAGAGATATATAGATATATATAGATATATATTTTTTAAAAAATAATTTATATACATATCATATATCTCTCTCTTTTTGTAGTGCTGAAATGTGTTTTGATGTGCTTTTATGTGTTGATATGTTGAAGTGAGTGTGCATTTTGTTTTGTGTATGCATGTTTCGTGGATTTTCTGTTGCTTGAAACGTACATATGCTTACATTCATGAGGACACCACACACACACACACACACACACACACACACACACACACACACACACACACACACACACACACACACACACACACGCACACACACCAACATGCTCACGCTCACCACACACGCACACACACACACATGCACACACACACACGTACTGTCGGCTTCTGGGCATGCCTGCAGATTTGATATGGTGGTCTGCTGCCCATGCTTTTGTGTTGCCACAAGAAAAGGAATCTGGAAGTATGTGTGAAAACATACAGAGATGCATGTGTGTGCGCGCGCACATGTAAAAAGATTGCATTTCTTAGTGGGGGTGGGATTGTTGAATGGAATGGGAGCAGAATCTATAGAAGTCTTTTCGTTGTTTACATCTGTGTATGCATGCGTGAGTGTGAGTGCATATGTGAGATCATATTTGTGTGATTGCGTGTGATGGTGTGTGTGTGTGCATGCTCAAAAGAGTGTGTGTGTGTGTGTATGTGCACACATGCATGCATGTAAGAGTGTGTGTATGCACACATGTAAGAGTATGTGTGCGTCAAGAAGGGATTTGTGAGCTTATTACTGGTAGTATATATGGATGAGTGTGCACAAAAATTCAACTGTAGCGCATGCATGTGTTCATATCTGTCAGAGCAGGTTTCCGTAGTTGTGTATATTAGGTGAAATTTGCTTCACTATGTACACTTGTGTTTCCTTTTTTATGCATACCACGTAGAGAGAGAGAGAGTGTATGCATGTGTGTGTGTATGTTTTGCGTGTGGGTGTTTGCATGTTATGTGTACATGCAGATTAATGTCTGTGTGAATGCCTCTGTGTGTGTACATGCATATGTGCTGCATGTACATAAGCATGCTTTAAAAAAAAAAAAATTTTTTAAAGCAAGCTTATGCTAAAAAGCTTATTTGGCACAAGGCAGTTTTTTGAAAACTGAAATACAGGAATGTTGGCCTAGTGTGTGGGTTTATGTGTGCGAGTGTTAAGGGCATGTGTTAGATGGGGGTGGGGGGGTAAGAGTGGGGGGGGGGGGGGGGTTCATATGTTAGTTTGGGGTGGGGGAGTTGCGTTTGTGTGTTTTTTCATGTTAGTTTTTTTTGTTTTTTTCCCCTTTGTATTTTGTGTTGATTTTTTATCCTAAGCATTTCTTTTCAATCAGTGGAATTTTTTTTCCGCATAGTTTTGATTTTTTCCCTGTGTGTTTGTGGGTTTTTTCCAAGCATTTTTTTTTTCCTGTGTGGGTTTGTTTTGGCTGTCAGCATTCTTGCAGTGGAGCCAGCAAAGTTGTGCTTTTGGATGATAAAAATCTGCTTTGTGATGATGATTTTGAAACTTGTCTGTCTGAAAACAAGGCCAAACGACAAAATTCAGCGGACAGAGAGAGGGTAAATCCACACAAGAACGAGTGCAGTGCCAGCTAGATATGAGTGGACTGTTTCTAACACTTTCTTTTTTTAATTATTGATCTTCGGAATTATTGCTAAAACACTTTACATTTTTCAAGTACTGTCTTATACTGTAGTGTGCTCTTTCTTTATTATATCTAACTCTTTTCATAGTAACTGAAGTGATATAGAATTTTTTTTTTGTTCAAAAAATCAGTTTTCTTCAATTATGTTATAACCCAATGTCCGATTTGGAAATGCTCTTTCACCTAACCCATAGTCCCTGTAGACAGTGGGGGAACCACTGAAGATTCTGCAACCAAAATCCACCTTTGGTAAAAAAGCTAGCTAGCAGTGCCTACATCTCACCTCACCTGTGTCCATCTCCACTGTTTTTGGTAGGAGCTCCACACAATGCCACTAGGGTTCACCCGCCAGAAGTGGCATAGACATCACAAATACTCAAAATGCTCTCCACTACCTGGAGAGAAATGGACTCCCCAGATTGAGCTTGCTGAGGACATGCTGCTAGAACAATTCTGCGCAGTGCATGAATGATTCCTCAGAGTCCTGCAAATTTAAGTATGGGAAGTGGGCCAGTCAGTGGTGCTAGTGAGACAACTCATTGCATGCATATGGCAGTGCCCCCGAGTTTTGTTCATGGCTTTTCAAAATTACAAGTTCAGTCACTTCATGGAATAGCTTTTATTTGCTATGAAGATTCGTTGTCTGCATGCATTTAGAAATCAAACTTTTTGCCTCTGAAATATCATCACTAGCTTACTTTGTGTTCCCTTTACCATAGGGGAGATAGACATGTTTGTGTATATTTGGCTTTATTCAGAATTGTGAAAATGTTAGAGCCAAGGAAACCTGTGATTAAATTTCTCCCAGGTGTTGTTGTTTTCTTTTCTAAAATCTCCTTTAGTTGTACTCCGAAGTAACAACAACTTTACAAAATAAAAAATGTGTGATTTTCTGTCAGTGTTTTTCTTTCACTATCCTTAATTATAGAATAACAGAAATATTTCATTTTTACCAAACTTGTTTTAGGTGTTCTGATAGTGTTCCTGTCTTGCTGTGAGCCTCTACTGTACTGTGCACTAACAAACAAACAAAACCGAAAACATGTCATAGTTTGTTGCTTAGAACAAGGTTGTTGTAAGGAACCTGGGTTTGGTTTCATCTCATTTTATATGTGGTTGATGTGGCTTCTCCGACAAAGGGTGACCATCGTGGATTGACCCTTGCAGTTGGCCAGGGTGTTGATACATGGAACAACAGTTAGATTTCGTTTTTAAACCTGTTTTAATCTGTGTGTAGTGCACAGTTTTTATGAGATTTAAAAAAAAAAAATTTACAAGGTGACAGCCCTGATATGGCCTTGTTTTGGTTGTCAGGGCCATGAACAAGAAGATTGGATTGGATTGGATTGGATACATGTTTAAAACCCTAGTTTGGATTTAGAACTTAGTTTCTGTTGCTATCCCTGTGCTGTTAAAATTATTGAACTTTTTTTTTTTGTCAAAGAGAGAAGTTTCTTCTTCTTTATATGCATTATTGTCAATTTATGAGAAATGTGTACATGGAAGAAAGCTTTTCCCTGTAATTCATAGTGTCCCGTAATCATTCAGCACTGTATAATAATGAACTTAAACCTTACAGAGGAAACAAAATTTCATTTTAGATTTCATAGAAGTCTTATGATTCATTTTGGTTCCAAAAAAAAAAAGTTTAAATGAAAATGTGGTAGGTCCCTGGGAAACTTTGGTAAGTTTCAATCTGCTGTTATCCAGTATTGTAAGATAAATTCTTCTTTTTTTATGTGCGGGGGTTTAATATTGTTATTGGGAATGAAAATAACATGAGGAGAGACCCTTTTATAAGTTGTAATCAGGGGAAAGAGGGTTACTGTAAAATTTGGGTTAAATACCCCCACATGTCCAGAAATTTTTCTTTTTTATTTTCCTTTTTTTTTTATATTTTTTTTTTTAATTTGATATCAGTTGTTGTTGTTGTTGTTCTTTTGCTTTTAACTTGAGGTTCACCAATGGGGAGATTTTGTGTTGTGACAGTTTTTACCCCCCATTAAGGGAGCCCAAAATTTCCGACTTAGGGGTATGTAAGATTTAAAATTTCCCCCTTTCCGGACAGTAGAATGATAAGTTGTGGAAACCCAAAGAGCCAAAGCGCTTTTAGTTTATTTTCTTTCGTACGATAGCTGTTGTTTCTAGCATTGAAGAATACTTTTTCAAAAGAGTAAGGAAGTAATCCAAATGAGGGGGGATTACCACTTTCATTTTTTAGTCTTGTGGAGTACTGCAGAAAAAATAGTAATAAAGACAGAGAGAGAAAAAGAGAGGAGAGAGAAAGGGGGGAGAGGGGGAGGAGAGAGAGGGGGAAGCTTTTGTTCATTAATTTCATGTTTTTGAGTCTATAGAATAGTAACTAGAAAAGTGTAGATTTTTTTTTCCTAAAGTACAATTTCCCCGTTTTGTGTGTAGAATCAATGATTTAAAAAAAAAAAATAAAAAAAGTATTTGTTCCTTTTTGTGTTATCTAGTAGTGTAACTTTCTTTTAAACATTGGACACGTCCAGAAAATGTAGATGGATTGTCTTTACTTTTTTTCTTTTTTTGTGGTAACCTAACTCCTTAAAAAAAAATA
>CM060327.1:26976091-27003890 GCA_030674155.1 Stramonita haemastoma | reverse complement strand
AAGCACAACAACGTGTGTGCATGCTTTTCTTTCTGTTCTGTCATCCATTTCCCATAGCAATCAAAAGCGAGAATGGAATTTTACATGCATGCAAGATTTTTCTGTGTGTTTATTTTCCTGCGTGAGACTTTGCTTTCAAGTGTTTTTTTTATTGAAGAACTGACGAAACAAAAAGTCTGCATAAAGCTTTACTCTGAAGAGAAGTTTCTTCCAATTTGATAAACGACTGTGCTATTAACCCTTCCTCCTCCCCCCCTTTTCTTTTTCTTTTTTGTTTTTCTGCTTCAGCTATTTGGCTTAATGTTTTATTCTAGAAAATGTAACTTCATACCAGTCACCTTGGTGCAGTGGCTAGCATCTTGGGTTATGGACTGGAGGGTCGCAGGTTCAAATCCCATATGAGTAATAGGGATTTTTTAAACTCCAGCCAGCTCTCTCCCAGAGCGAGTGTGTTTCAGGCCATAGGGAAGACTGGGGCCACACAGTGGAGTTTCATCCACTTTATAGTTGGGAGGTTGAGACTGTTGCTCAAATTATCTGACCAACACTGCAGGTGTCTGTATCTCTTTAGCCCAGTTACTGCTGGGATATATTAAGATATTAAGCGTAGAGTACAACCTTGTCAAGTAGTCTCAAAGCACATGCACTTCCACAGCAGCATGAGTACATCATCCTCATTTATCATTAATTATTATGCAATTTTTTTTTTTAATTTGCCCTGATTCAGTGGTCCCAGTTGCTCTGGTCTCATGGTGACCTCAGATTTGGTTTCCCCATACACTTCTGTACCTGTGGTTAGTTTGTGTCAAAGCTTTTGGGGTTGGAGATTCATAGGGGATGGTTGTGGTCACCACCTCGAGGGCCCCTGTGGCTGGTGGCCCCATAGCAGTATGACATTGATGGACTTCCTTGGACTTCTGACCCTGAGAATGTGACATAACGAATCTGGGTATGGCTAGGGCGGTGAGATTGAGATGAGTGGCATGAGAACAGCAGGACAGGAATGTTGTTGAAGATAAGACAGCCAAAACAAAAGTTTTTAAGTAACTTCACATCTATTTAACACAAGACATCAAAAGGGCAACAGATAAGGCTCCTGGACTGTACAGCCATGACGGACAGGGCAAAACGGATCAATCCCATAATGGATTTTCTGTTGCCATAAACGTATGTCTCAAAGGGCTTGAGGTGTGAGGATCTACTGAACCATTCTAAATAAGCTTGTGTCCTATTTCAATCAGAAGGACTGCATGCATCCTCCAAGTATTCAATAATCAGCATGAAGCCCATGCCCTTGTTTTGTGCACGGTGCCCCTATAGCTTTCCAGGGAGTGGGGTGAGCAGAGCACTCTAAGTTGTACACAGAGAATCGGGAACATTAGTTTCTTAAACATATTTGGAAATAATGTCTTCTGACAAGTGTACAGGGATCACTTCTCACAAGTGTTGTATGTGCAGATGTTGTGTGGTTACAGGTTTACCTGCTGCGTAAATACGCCTCCCATCATGTTCCGGAACGCGGAGTTCGATTCTACATCTGCAGCCTCAGCACCCACACCATTGTGTACAAGGTAAGGTAAACGCAAAGGAAAAAGTAGATGTACTTTCCAATCAAAATGATACATTTTTTCTGAACATATATTTACTGCTGGATTCACTTTAGCTGTCAATGCTGTTGTGATGTGTTTCAAGTTGGTGAGCTCTGAGGAGTAAGTGAAATCTGGAAAAAAAAACCCAACTTTTTAGCTAAAGTCTGTATATTATGTTTTCAGTAGCAGGACCAAAAAAAAAAAAAGCAAGATTGGGGGGAGGGGGGGGCTATTTGTTTTTGGTAGGGCTGCTGGGTTTTTTTTTTGCATTTTTTATGATGATGATGATGATGATGATGATGGTGATGATGATGATGATGATGATGATGATGATGATGATGATGATGATGATGATGATGATGATGATGATGATGATGATGATGATGGTGGTGTGTGTGTGTGTGTGTGTGTGTGTGTGTGTGTGCGTGTGTGTGTGTGTGTGTGTGTGTGTGTGTGTGTGTGTGTGTGTGTGTGTGTGTGTGTATATGTATGTGTGCACATGTGTATGTGTAGCATACACAGATAATAAAGCAGTAAACCATACTGTGTAATTAAGAAAAAAGGATGCTTAATATTGCAATGTGTGTGCATGCATGCAACACGTCCATGCATGCACACACCCTTACACCCATGCATATGTGTGCATGCAATGCATACACACACCTGTACATATACACACACACACACTTACATGTGACACATGGTTGAATCAAGTTTATGGTTGCCTGCATGATGACTGACTGCACTACACACGATGACTCACCCCCTCCTCCTCCTCACTCCTGGGCTGCTGTGCAGGGTCTCCTGAACACGGCTCAGCTGTGGAACTACTTTGTGGACCTGACCAACCCGGAGTATGAATCCCACATCGCCCTCATCCACAGCCGATTCTCCACCAACACCTTCCCCAGCTGGGAACGCGCCCACCCCCAGAGGTGCTGCCGCCCACACTGCTGTCTTCTTTTTTGTTGTCTTTTTTATTTATTTATTTATACCACTTTATGTCACAGTAGATTTCTCTGCATGAAATTCGGGCTGCTCTCTCTCCCTGGGGAAAGCGCGTCGCCACAAGTGCAACACTTACCCTTTTTTTTTTTTTCTGTTTCTGTCTGCAATTGTATTTGCTTTTTTTTGCTTTTTGCTTTTCTTTCTTTACTTGTCTTTATTTCATTCATCTTCTGTGACCCAGGTTCGTTGTTTCAAATCTTCAGGCCCATAAGTCCATGGAGAGAGCTTATCAGTGATGGGTTGTTGTGAGGTCACCAGCCAGAGGGGCCGTGCATGCACTGCTGCTTGGTCATTTCAGGGGTGCCTGTTCTGAGCCAGTATATGCAGGAGGCCACCCATCCACTAAGACCTTTACAGATGATGATGAAAGCTTTGTTGTGGAGACAGACTGAGTGAGGTGCCCTCATTATGGTGGCGACCACCACAGCATCTCTCCAACAAGCTTCGCTAACAAGTCTCCAACCCCACTCACCACAGGCATCAAAGTAGGAAAAACCAAGGTCTCCATGAGACCAGAGCAACAGAATCACAAGTGCCACTGACCAGAGCCACTGAATCACAGACAGTGTTCATTTATTGCATGATGGTCAATAATGACAAGGATGATTAATTCATGATGATGCTATGGATGCTTGGCTGTGAGGTCCCAGTCTTCCCAATGAATCCATAGCAAGGTCACTATGGGAAGGAGCTAGCGTCTTTTTTTCACCCCTTCAGAAGGGTAAGAGTAGCTTACTGGTTGAGCATTGTACTCTTGGTCGAACAATTAACTGAAGGCACAGATTCAAGTTCCAAGTCTACACTGAAGTGTCTATTCAAGGGGATTTTTCTTCTCCTCTCTCCAGGAGTTTATATTGGTACTGCTGACTCCAGTCCTCTGGAAGTTGACTAAGACTGGAAGAAACCAATGTTCTGTATGTGAACACATAGGTTATATCCTATCCACTGTTTGTTTAAGAATAAACCATACCCAGTTATATCCTATCCACTGTTTGTTTAAGAATAAACCATACCCAGCATACATCCTGTAGTCCTGGGGAGAGGTGGGGCCTGCCAGGCTCATTATGCCACTGACACACTGCCTGAAAAATTCATTGTATTCCCCCTCCCCTGTGACTTCTGAAGAAGTTCAGGGAGAAATCAGTCTTCTTTGAATGGAAAAGTGGATGAAAGAATTGTAGGTATGAAAGGTTAATTTTGCAATTAATTGAGGTCTGCACACACACACACACACACACACACACACACACACACACACACACACACACACACACACACACACACACACACACACTAATACCCCCCCCCCCTACCCACACACACACTACACACACTACACACACTACCCCAAAACACACACCACACACACACACACACACACACACACACACACACACACACGCTCGCTCGCTCTCGCTCTCTCTCTCTCTCTCAACATCTTGTGCACACGTTAAATCCTGTTCCGCTTTTCGTAAGAATAGGCCATCGTGTGCCGGTGAGAACAGATGACATTTACAAAACTGCATACATACGGGGACTGGATGTAAAAAAGCACAAGAGTGCTTATTCCATTATCCTTGATATTAAAGAATAAATCAAATCAAATCAAATCTCTCCATACACACACAGCACTCTACACACACTCTCACACAACCAACAACACCTGACAACATCACATCACTACCTGCAGGTACCTGGCCCACAACGGGAGATCAACACGCTGCGGGGGAACCACAACCTGATGAAGGCGAGGGAGGGGGTGATGAGCAGCCCTGTGTATGGGGACCGGCTGTCTGACCTGTACCCTGTGGTGGAGGAGGGCATGTCTGACTCGGGCTGTGTGGACAACGTGCTGGAGTTCCTCTGCATGGCCGGGGGAAGGGAGCTGCCTGAGGTAGGGGGGATTCGGATTTATATGTATTTGTGTTTGTTCATTTCTGTTCTCTTTTTCTGGCTCTCTGTTTCTCTGTTTGTCTGTCTCTGTCTCTGTCTCTCTTTGTGTCTGCCTGTCTCTGTCTCTGTCTCTCTCTCTGTCTCTGTCTGTCTGTCTGTCTGTCTGTCTCTCTCTCTCTCTCTCTCCTCTCTCTCTCTCTCTCTCTCTCTCTCTCTCTCTCTCTCTCTCTCTCTCTCTCTCTCTCTCTCTCCATCCCCCCACCCCTCTCTCTCTCTCTCTCTCTCTCCTCTCTGACCCCCCTCTCCCAAAAAGTCCTTCAGATGAGACTAAACCAAGACCCTGTGTGCGAACGTGCACAGAACATCTTGCGCACATGTTAAATCCTGTTCCGCTTTTCATAAGAGTAGGCCATCGTGCGCCGGTGGGAACAGATGACAAGATTTACTAAACTGCAAACACACGGGGACTGGATGTTAAAAACCACATGAGTGCTTATTCCATTATCCTCGATATAAAAGAATAAATCAATAAAATAAATAATCTCTCTATGTCTCTCCTCCCCCCTATTTTACCTCATTTACTTTTGTGTTCTTTGATATAAATTTTATTGATTATTTTCATTCCTTGAGAGCTGGATAGAAAAAAGCGTTTGTCCATGTTTATTCCTTTACCTCAATGAAAATCATTTTGGTTCCCTTTCTTTCTAAAATATTTAAGCCAAATTTGATTTGTCAATTTTGTAAAAGAATTGCTAGAGGATGAAATTGCACTTTATTTTGTTCATCTGTTGTCTTCATTTTTCCTATACTTTTACTTTTGTCTTCACTCCTAGATAATGTTGGGTGAATCATGGTCTAGAGGTAATGCACCTGTCTAGAAAGTGGAAAGTCTGGGTTGGAAGTGTGCAGTGGTTTGAATCCTGATAAGGCCCAAAACCTTTGCCCATCAGTGGACCATGAGTGGTGGTCTAGGTGTTAGTCTTTCAGATAGATAATTAACCGAGGTCCCGTGTGCTACACAATTATTTAGTGCACATAAAAGAGCAAGAGGGTTGTCCCTGGCAAAATTCTGTAGAAAAAAGCCAACCTGATAGGAAACAAATACACTTGCAAACAGGAAAAAAGAAAAAAAATGGGTAGGCGTTGCTCTTGTGGCGACGCGCTCTCCCCCCAAGTGAGAGCAGCCCGAATTTCACACAGAGAAATCTGCCATGACTTAACACTATGTAAGAACTGTCAAATGAAAGAGAGTTTATTTTTGCGCTGCCTTGTTGTGTGTTCAGGCTGTGATGACGATGGTGCCGGAGGCGTGGCAGAATGACAAGAACATGTCTGAGGAAAAGAAAGCCTTCTATCGCTGGTCTGCTTTTGCTATGGAACCTTGGGATGGGCCAGGTAGGTGGGAACAGTGGACAAGTGTGTGTGTGTAGGTGTGTGTGTGTGGGTGGGTGGGTAGGGGTGTGTGTGTGTGTGGGGGGGGGGGGGGGGGGGGAGTGTGTGTGTGTGTGTGTGCGTGCGTGCGTGTGTGGGAGGTGGGGCGGGGGGGATGGTAAGTGAGTGTGTGTGTGTGTATATGTATGGAAGTGCTTCCTGGACTAATGTCCCCCCCCCCCCCACACACACACATTATTTTTTTTTTACCTTTAACACTATAACCACAACTGGCCAACTAAAGACAGATCTCACCGTTTATTTTACGAACTGTCTTTCCAGCATTGCTGACCTTCACGGATGGTCGTTACATTGGAGCCATCTTGGATCGTAACGGTCTGCGCGCCGTCCCGCTACTACGTGACCAAAGACAACTTCATGTACATGTCCAGTGAAGTGGGGGTCACCGACAGACTGCCTGAAGAGGTGGTGAAGAAGGTGAGGGAAGCAACATCAACATCAAATCAACATTAAATCAACGTCAGAACAACATGAGATCAAATCAACATCAGATCAACATGAAATCAACATCAGATCAATATGAAATCAACATCAGATCAACATCAAATCAGCATCAGATCAACATCAAATCAACATCAGATCAGTTGATTTTTTTTTTTTTTTTTTTAAACCTTGATGCAGGAGGAAGCTACAGGGTGTAGTCATATGGCTCTTTTCTCACATACCATACATTCATCTTCCAGATGGTAAACCTCAGAGCTCTTGCTGAGGAACAAACCCAACAAAAAAAAAAGAATCTTATGGCTAAAAGTGAAGTGTTAATATCTGTATGGATATGTGAGATGTACAACATTAAAGTAAAGCCACACTTGAGAACATGCTCGCTCAAAACACACATGCTCACTTGCACACACACACACACACACACACACACACACACACACACACACACACACACACACACACACACAACACACATGCATGCCCTCTCTCTCTTTCTCTCTCTCTCTCTCTCTCTCTCTCTCTCTCTCTCTCTCTCTCTCTCTCTCTCTCCTCTCTCTCTCTCTCTCTGTCACACATACATACACACACACACACACACACACACACACACACACACACACACACACACACACACACACACACACACACACACACACACACACGAGGACTGGATGTGAAAAAGCACACGAGTGCTTATTGCATAATCCTCGATAGAAAAGAATAAACACACACACACACACACACACACACACACACACACACACACACACCACACACTGAGGGAGAAGGTGCTGATCACTATGTATGTTGCTGTGTCTCAGGGTCGGTTGAAGCCAGGGCGAATGCTGTTGGTGGACACCAGGGAGAGGGTGTTCATGAAGGACGATGTGCTCAAGGCCAACATCGCCGCCCTCCGACCTGTCACCACCTGGCTCGAGGAGGTGGGTTCATCACCTTGGCCTTGACAGTCAGTGATAGTTTGCAGTAGTTTGTAGTGGTGAAAATGTGGAGTGTGTATGATCTTTCCTTGAAAACTCTTTAACTCTGGAGTGTATTATTGCAACAAACATGTGTACATATTTTTTACATTCTCCTCTATTGCAAAGTGTATTTCCTAAAAAAAAACAACAACAAAAAAACAACTCCGGACAGACGTAGGCTTATTTCTGTTCATCAGATGTCCGTACCTATCTTTCTGTCACAGGAAGCTCAGTCAGCCTATTTCATCTTCCCATATGTATTTGTCAGCCCCTGTCCCATTGTGAACCCTGGGATTTCTACATTCAGAAACTTCGGCACAAATGTGTATACTACATTTAGAATAAATCTTTCAGATTGTACATGGTGTTGCGTGATGATGATTACAGTAGAAATAGTCACCTTCTCTTTTTGTTGTTGTTTTTTTCTTAGGGGTAGGATGATTGTGTGTGTGTGTGCGCAAGTTTTTTTGTTTATCTGTCAATTAGTTTATCTGTGTCTATACATGTTCCAGCTATATTCCCCATTTATTGCCAGCAAAAGACTCTTACCATTTATGGAAAAAAAATTTTTTTTATCATAAAACATTTTATACAAACTCCCCCCCCCCCCCCCCCCCCCCCCCCCAAAAAAAGTAGTGTTTTTAGCCCATAACTTACATTGAATTTTTCTGGTATGAAATAAAAAACAAAATATTGACATTTGCATTGCGTGAGCAGACGATGACGATGGCGGAACTGCGAGACCACCACGACCAGACAGTGGTGCACAAGCTGGCCAGCTACCGCCAGATGTCGGCCGTGGGCAATTACCTGGAGACAGACCCCCGCATGTCGCTCTACAACTACACCATGGACGGCATCAACCTCCTCGTCCTCCCCATGGTCAAGGAAAAGTAAGTAGGTGGTGAAATGTCATCATCTTCGTCATCTTCATCGTCATCTTCCCTGACACAGCACTGGTGTCATTAGACGTGTGTATGCAGGCATGCATTTGTGCACACATGTGTGTGGGTATGCGTGTTCACTTGTACACACACGCATGCACACATGCATGCATGCATGCATACACACGCATGCACGCACGCACGCACCACACACACACACACACACACACACACACACACACACACACACACACACACACACACACATTATCATCGATATAAAAGAATAGAATAAATCAAAATAGAATAAATCAAATTCAAATAAACGCACGCACGCACGCACACACACACACACACACACACACACACACACACACACACACACACACACTTCAGTATCAAAAAAATTTTCTGCTTTTCTCTTTTTCTTCTTAAAACCCATCCACCTGTGTTAATGCTAAGGCATGAAGCAATAGCCATGGAGCAAATAAGCAACAAGTAAACATTATCCCTTACGTCACCGATATCACATTCCTGCAGAAGAAATAGCTGACTGCTAAAAACAAAATATTGCAGGATGACATCATAATAGTCTTTCACATGTATTTGAGAAAGTAAAAAGACCCCAGTTGACGTCATTGCCCAGGTATGTATGATAGATATCCATTTCCCATGCATGAACACGATCTTCAGTTCATCTGTAACATTTTTGTCCAACACAGTGGTAACATTTGTGCTTTGGGAGAAAAATGGCTATGTTGGGAATTTTTGCAAAGCAGTTTTTTTTTTTTTTCTTTTGTCAGCTCGAGTTCCTACATTCAACAATGATGAGATTTTTGCAAATGCAACCATTTTTGCCCACCATTAAGGTAGCCGCATTTTGACTTCAGGGATTGCGAAACAGAATACCCAGCAGTAACGGGGTAAAACTGATGAAGAGAGCTCAGATTTCTGTTGTTGAATTGGTAAGCATTTTTGTTCAGATCTATGTTGATGGTGTTGGACATTCCCTAGCTGAACACTCTTTGGGGGGGGGGCATGCAGAATGACTATAAGTACACATGCACTTAGATTGTTGTTTTTTTGTAAGATGTAGCGCTATATAAATTCCCTGTATTATTATTATTATTATTATTGCACATTAGGTGAGAAGTTTGCATGTATGACTGCTGTCAAGCATTTCACCATGTAGACAGCCATTCTCCAATTTCAGAGGTCCACAGATTGATAAATGCATGTTAACCATGTTGTTGCCTGTGTGTGTGTGTGTGCAGGAAGGAGGCATTGGGGTCTATGGGTAACGACGCCCCCCTGGCCTGCCTGTCCAACTTCAACCCCCTGCTGTTTGTCTACTTCAAGCAGCTCTTTGCCCAGGTCACCAACCCCCCCATCGACCCCTTCCGTGAGAAGATTGTCATGTCCCTGGTGAGTTCTCCACTGTAATTCTGACTTCTTCCAAGCGTGTGGCTTAGGGTCAGGGTAGATTTCTGTGTGGGATTTTCCTGCTGTCTTTGAGGAGAGCATATTGTTAAAAACCTTCCCCCTGTTTAAAAAAATTTTTGGTGTTTTTTTTTCGTTTTGTTTTCAGGGGTATATGTTTTCCTGTAAGACTGTCTTTTTCCAAAACAAAATTGCCAGGGACAGTTCGGTTGGATTTTGCTGCTGCTTTCTATAATTTGGGGGTGTTTTTTTTTATAAACTTATGGAAAATGTGCACTGCACACAAACCTTGTCATTTATCTTTGGATCCATTTCTCATTGCATAGTAGTTTGGCTTCAGTTAGGGATGGAACCTGAGACTGTTTGTTTGCTAGGTGTGTGCTTTATCCACAAGACCACTCTGTAGTTTGGGTAGTTGTTGTTGTTGTTGAGCACATGGTTGTTTGGCATTGTGTTGAAAATTCATAGGGTTGTGCTGCAGTCTGTGCTGTCATCAGTTTGTAATAAATGTTGGTAGTTCAGTTTAAAATTTGGTTGGAGAATGTAGTGATGTCTTTCTTGTTAAGCTTTTTGTTTGTGTGTGCACAGACAGACTATCATGAAAACACACACACACCTATGCACATAACTCACGCACACACACACACACACGCGCGCACACACACACACACACACACACACACACACACACACACACACACACACACACACACACACACACCACACACCACACACAACCTTTCAACAAATGAACCCAAATCACTTCATCCTCAATCTCTCAGTACAGGAACCATTGACCCTAAACTAACTGCTTTTTTTGTTTTTGTTTTTTTATTCAGGCCTGTCCAGTGGGTCCGGAGCACAACATTTTGGAGCCATCAGCAGTGCAATGTCAGCGTCTGTGGCTGGAGCAGCCCATCATTTCCCTGTACGACATCGAGGTGCTCCGACACACCAAGCACAAGGGATGGAGGGTAAGAACCTGTTGTTTTTTTTTGTTTTTTGTGTTTTTTTGGTTAAGGGTAAGGACCTTTTTTATCCCCTTTTTTTGTTTTTGGGTTGAGGGTAAGCAGCTTTTTTTTCTTCCCTTTTTTGTTTTTGTTTTTTTTGTTGAGGGTAAGAACTTTTTTTTTTTTTTTTTTTTGGTTGAGGGTAAGAACTTCTTGAAAGGTTGAGGGTGGTGTTTTTGTTGTTGTTGTTTTTTCTTCTTCTTCTGAGAAGCCCAATTGCGAGTGCTTGAAATGTCAACTCATGAGATCTGATGTGTTCAACTTTTGATTTATGTATTAACTGTGGGTTCCACTTATTTCAGTTGACAGTTTCAAGTTGTGTAGTTGGTTGGTTGAACATTAATCCTTACTTGTTTTTGTTTGTTAAGTATATACTTTGATAATTATTATACACAAGGTTGTATATCATTTTTGTTAGTAATGTGTATATAGTATCTGTAAGTGTGTGTGAGTGCTTGAGTGCCCACACGCATGCACACACACGAGTATATGTCTACATTCATATGTGTATGCCAGCATCCTGTACAGATGACAAAATTTACCAAAAAAAAACTGCATACACACAGGGACTGGATGTATAAAAAAAAAAGCACACGAGTGCTTATTCCATTATCCTCAATATCAAAGAATAAATAAATAAATAGATAAATAGATAATACATGTACATGTTTGTCCCCCAGGCCAAGCAGATTGACATAGTGTACTCAGTGGAGGATGGGGAGGAGGGGTTGTTGCCGGCCCTGAAGAAGATCTGCCAGCAGGCGGAGGAGGCAGCCGGCTCCGGCTTCAAACTGCTGATCCTCAGCGACCGTAAAGCCGGTCACAGCATGGTCCCCGTCAGGTGGGTAGGGGGTGGTCAGCTGGATCAGTAAACACTTGGGATGACTTGTTTTGGTTTGGTTTCTTCTTTAACTCGTTGAAGAAGTGTGTGGGGCACTGCACAGAGTTTTTTAGGAAGTGTGGGGGGGGGGGGGGGGGGGGGGGGGCTTACAGTTGAGCTTGGTTGATGTTGGGATATAAGGGGGGGCTTTTCTGTACAGTTGGGCTTGGTTGATGCTGGGGTATAATTATAATGATAGGAAACATTAAGTATGCCTTTTTTTGAGTACTCTCAAAGCTGGTTCACCCCCACAGCATCATCTTTCTGACATCCCCGTCACAGTCAACCATTTGCAGTATATATAACAAAACTGCCTCTGATTCAGTGGCTCCTATTGCTCTGGTCTCCTGGTGAATGGAGTTTCAGTTTCTGTACACCTCTGTGTCTGTGGTGAGTTGGAGTAAAGCCTTCATGGTGTAGAGATTCTTCAGAGATGGTCTTTGGTAGTACCCTGTAAAGGTCACCTCTAAATGTGGGTGTCTCTGTCCATCTTGACTGTGCAACTTGGCAGATTTTGTCATCCCTAGGGGGATTAGGTGGGGCTGGATCACACCAGACACCGCTGTAAGCCTCCAGTATGACCCAGCTGCTGTGCAGGGCCCTCCTGGCTGGTGGCCTTACAGCAGTTTAATACTGATGGGTTCCCTGGAGCCTCTTGCCCAGAGGATCCCATGAAAACATTCCTGATGTGGTGAGGTTGGATTTAGTGGGGTGGGAACAGCAGGACATATATCACAGAAGATGAGACAGCACATTAAAAAATATTCTGAGTTGCGCATAGAAGAAAATGTTAGTAATAAGGTATTGTTTTATTGTGGCATTATGATGATGTTGAATATTTGGTATTTTTCAGCTCTCTGTTGGCGGTGGGAGCAGTGCATCATCACCTGATTGACAAGAAACTCCGCATGAAAGTCGGTCTGATTGTGGAGACAGGTGAAGCCAGGTGAGAGGATTTTCAGTGGCTTTTCTGGAGTTTTGTTTTTTTGAAAGTGCTTACCTGTAATCTTAGAGCAGTGAGTTATGTTTAAGATCATGAGTATGTGTTTATTCCATTGTCCTCAAAATAAAAGAAAAGAATAATAAAGTAATAGATAAGCATTTATGCAAATTTATTCATGAGGTAGGAAAGCAGACATATAAAGACTGTCCTATTCTCCACTGTACAGGGAGATCCACCACATGTGTCTGCTGCTGGGCTATGGAGCAGACGCCATCTGCCCCTTCCTGCTGCTGCAGCTGGTGCGACGGCTGAGGGACCAGGGGCTGCTGGACCCCCCCCTCTCCAACGAGGAAATCTACTTCAACTACCGCGCCGCCTGTGCCCGCGGCATCTCCAAGGTCATGGCCAAGATGGGCATCTCCACCCTGCACAGCTACAAGGTCAGTGTCTGTGTCTGTGTGTGGGGGGGGGGGGGGGCTTGTTTTGTGAATCGTTGGAGGTTTTTGTGAGGTGTTATTGGAGCTTTTGGTTGTGCACTGGATGGGAGTGGCTGCTATGTTAAATTTACTACAGTTGTCGTAATATTTTTTGCTATATTTTCAGATTAACAGTTCTAGATGTGTGAATGGATGATTTGGTGGTAATTTTTAACTTGAGGTGTTACAGGAGTTAATAATAAGATGACAGCCTTTATATGTCCTTCATTGTTTGTTGGGGTTATAAACGTGAAATAGAAAGAAGTGTATTTCCTGACTGCGCAAATATAGCTGCGGTTTAGGGGTCACAGCATAATTAACAACCTTACTGGTCACATGATCGAGTCCCTTCCTTGCAAAGGGCAACTGCCTTTAAGAAAGTGAGGCAATTTCTCATCCAGTTTTTCGTCAATTTTGATGCCATTTTTTGGTGTTGTATAAAGCAAAAAGTTGTCAAGCATATCAATACGACTGCCAGAAGATTTGCTGGTATAGATGCGTAGAGAATTCTGTTTGAAATGCTGCACAACAGTGAAAAAATGATAGGTAATTGCACTTGGTGGTATGTCCCAAATCATTTGTACACATGTCAGTACTATTTCCATGCATAAAATACAGAAACTTGAATTTTTCTTGATTTAAAAAAAAGAAAATTTGTGCATTTTTCCTTCAAGTATGGTTACCTTTTCATGGTAGCGAGTTGTCTCATCCTGTCAACATTCACATATAACAGTTGTATTCTCTATTCATTATCCTTCAACGTAATATAGACTTTATATTTATCCAAATAGTTCTGGGAGTGGGAACCAAGTCAGGTTGAGTGACCTAACCATGCCCAATGTCAGTAAGCAGGTCAATGATATGTGGTGTGGTGTGTCTATCTATATCACAGGGAGCCCAGATCTTCGAGGCTGTGGGTCTGAGTCAGGAGGTGATTGACCTGTGTTTTGAGGGCACACCCTCACGCCTGGGGGGAGTCAACTTCCACATTCTGGGCAAAGAGGTTAGTGCTAAGGACTGTGGGTAGGGTTGTTTGGTGATTGTTGTTGTTTTGTTTTGTCTGGTTTTATTTTTTGAAGGAGTGGAGGAAGGGGGATGGGGTGTCTTCGTGTTGATATTTGTTTTCTTTCTGTTGCTTGTGATTTTAGATTTTGTTTTAAATGTTGATTATTTGTGTGTGTACGTGTGTGTGTGTGTGTGAGAATGAGGGTTTGTAAGTGTGTTTATGTGTGTATGTGTATGCACGGCAGTTATGGTATGCAAGTTGGATATCACATACTTGGCGTACAATCTGTTACCCAAAGAGGGATGGACTCCGTAGGTTCCACTTTGCTACCCCCCAGTGACTCCTCAAAGAGCTAAAGAAGAAATCCATTCAGTTATATACAGCGGAGCCCATCCCTCTCCAGGTAGCAGGGTGCATGCTAGGCAATGGGTCATTGTGATAAAACGAGGGATGACTGAGGGAGTGTGTTGCAGGCGATGAACCGGCACAGCAAGGCGTACGAGAAGCGTGACTGCGACAACCAGCTGATCATGAGCCCCGGGCAGTACCACTGGCGGGACGGAGGGGGAGAAGCACATGAACGACCCCCTCAGCATCGCCAACCTGCAGGTGACAAGGGATTTTTTGTATTTAGTTGTTGTTTTTGAGATTATATTATAGTCCCAGGGGAAGCGCTCTGATTTAGGGATTGTGGCAGGTTAGGTCATCCTACTTCAGTGCCTTGGGCCACCCCAGAAATAATACAATTCAGAAAAGCAATGGGAGCCAGGCTAGCACAAGCACATTATTTATTTTATATATATAGAGAGAGAGAGAGATATATAGATAGATTTTTTTTTTTTCAATTGTTTTCTGAGACAGAGTGGTTTGTGGGTCGATGTGTGGGTGCTTTTTGAAACTGTTATGATTGTACTAGCATGTAGGGTTCTTTGTTGTACAGGCACTTAAATGAATATTTTCATACAATAACTTTTATAAGGGAAACTTCTAACTACAAAAATACATTGGGGGGGGGGGGGGGGGGGAGGCGAAGGAGATTACAAACACACTGGCAAAAACATTGTTGCATTTTTTCAAACTAACTTTTCTTTATAACCTGCTTCTTTCAAACAATATTTTAGTGTAGTTTGGGTTTGGGGGTGGAGTGGGGTTTTTTTTTTTTGGGGGGGGGAGGCTATAAAGCTTTATCATTCCTTTTTTTTTCAATTGTAAAGGGTTTTTTGGCTTGTTTTTTTTCATTCAGACTGGTGTGTATGTGTGTGCAGGACGCTGGCCGGAACAACAGCCGTGATGCCTACGCCCGCTTCACTGAGGCCGCGTGGTCCAGCGCCAAGAAGTGCACACTGCGAGGTCAGCTGGACTTCAACTACCAGGAAAAGGCCATCGACATCGCCGAGGTGGAGGAGGCCAAAGAAATCGTCAAGAGGTTCGCCACAGGTGAGAATTCTACCACCTGAGAGAAACTGGAAAGAATTGTCATTATCATTTTTGTGATTATTAGCATCGACATCTCCGAGGTGGAGGAGGCCAAAGAAATCGTCAAGAGGTTTGCCACAGGTGAGAATTCTACCACCTGAGAGAAACTGGAAAGAATTGTCATTATCATTTTTGTGATTATTAGAGTGGCTGACTGATTGACTTCTCCCTTTAACTCCTTGAGAAGTTGTTGGTGCACTGCACTGAATTTTTTCAGGTAGTGTATCAGGGACTAGTTGAACCTTGCGGAGCCCATCAACCAGATAGCAGGGTGCATGCAGGGTATGTTCGTATCTTCCACCTCACCAGCTGTAGCTAATCTTCTCATTTATGAAAGGTGGAACAAGTTTTACTCTGTGTGCTAGATGTTCTTTGTGTGTTTACATACAGTCCATCCAATCCAAAGCCTTTTATGCCTTCTTGGCATGTAGGGCAGCAACAAAGGTTCTCCACTCCTGCCTGTCTTGGGCCAGTTTCTGAATGGTTCCCCAGGAGTGTTGGAGGGTCTTCAGCTCTGTTTCTATTGTCCGACGCCAGGTGTTCTTGGGTCGTCCTCGCCTGCGTTTTCCGTCTGGTGTCCAGTGGAGGGCTGTTCGGGCGATGTTCCCTTGTTCCCGTCGGCTGATGTGTCCTATCCATCTCCATCGTCTTTGCATAATGATGGTATCTATATTTTCTTGGTCGCAGCGGGCCAGGAGTTCTTGGTTGGAGATGGTCTCAGGCCAGAAGATGCGCAGTATTCTCCTGAGATTCTTCGTGTGGAATGTAGACAGTTTGTTAATGTCATTCTCAGTCATCCTCCAGCATTCTGCGCCATACAGGAGGGTGGAAAGTACGCAGCTCTGATACAGTCTTAGTTTGGTCTTTGTGCTGTATTGGGATGACTTCCACACATTGTTCAGATTTCTGTAAGCAGCTCTTGCTTTGTTGATGCGGTTTTTGATGTCACTGCTTGCTCCGCCATCATGCCTGACAATACTCCCAAGGTATGTGAACTCTTCAGTTGTTGGCAGATCTTCTCCGTTCACTGTGACAGGAGAGGGATTCTGAACGTTTAGCATCATCACCTCTGTCTTCTTCTGGCTGATTTTCAGGCCTACTTGCTGGGCAAAAGTGTTGAGACGGGATGTCTTCTCCTGGATATGATGGTGGGTGTGTGAGAGCAGTGCCAGATCGTCAGCAAAATCTAGGTCTTCAAGTGTTGTGAAAGGGGTCCATCTGATGCCCCGCGGCTGGTCAGCTGTTGTCTGTCTCATCACCCAGTCGATTGTCAGGTTGAAGAGCAGTGCCGACATGGGGCAGCCTTGTCTGACGCCGGTCTTTACACTGAAGCTGGTTTCACTGTTTCCTACTCTGCATGTGAAGTTTTTGTAGAAGCTCTTAATGACTTGTACAATCTCCTGCGGTATTCCATATGCTCGGAGTATGCACCATAGACTTTTTCGATGTATGCTGTCAAAGGCTTTCTCAAAGTCTACAAAGTTGATGTACAGCTGTCTCTGCCATTCCGTGCACTGTTCGATGATGTTGCGCAGGGTAAAGATCTGATCTGTGCATCCTCTTCCTGGTCGAAAACCTGCCTGTTCTTTTCTGAGTTGTTGGTCCACTGCTTCTGAGATTCGTTTAATTATTATTTTTGCTAGGATCTTGCTGGGAATAGATAGCAGAGTGATTCCTCTCCAATTGTTACAGTTGCTCAGGGCTCCTTTCTTTGGGATCTTCACGATGACTCCTTTTGTCCAGTCTTCTGGTAGCTGTTTCTCCTCCCATATAGCTGTAAAGAGTGGTTGTAGCACCGTGGCTGCAAACTCTGTGTCTGCTTTGAAGAGCTCTGCATTTAGGTTGTCCTGGCCAGGGGCTTTTCCGTTCTTGAGAGATCTGATGGCTGTTATAATTTCTTTCTTCTCTGGTGGAGTGGTGTTAACACTGAGGTCGGCATCAGGGTCTTGTACATCCGCCTCTTCAGTTGGTGGCGGTCTGTTGAGAACTTCGTTGAAATGTTCTGCCCATCTAGCATCTTGTTCTGCTTCTGTGGTAAGGAGTCGGCCCTGTTTGTCTTCAATCGGCGTCTCGGTGTTTCCCCGGTATTTGCCACTGACAATTTTGGTGATCTTAAACACCTGTCCTTGTTCTCCTTTGGCGGCGGCCTCTTCTGCTTGGCTTGCAATATCATCCAAGTAGGCTCGTTTGTCTGCTCTTGCCATCTTCTTCACAGTTTGGTCTGCCTCTCTATACTGTTGTTTGAACCTCTCTCTTATTCTCTCGGACTTGGTTTCCAAAATTTTCTTCTTCAGTTCTCTCCTGTTCTCAATGGCCTGCCAGGTGTCTGTTGTGATCCACTTTTTCCTCTTCCTCTGTCTCTGTCCTAAGCATGTTTCGCTGGCTTGTGTGTAGGCTGTTTTGACTTGTTCCCACATGGTGTTAATACCAGTCATGTCCGGTTGTGCGTAATTTTCAGCATCCACCAGTGCTTGGAACTTGTTTTTCAGCTGAAGGATGAAAGCACTCTTTGCTTTGGTGTCACGCAGCTTCTCCACATCAAACTGTTGTTGTCTCAGTTTCCTAGATATATTTTTCCTCAGCTTTATTTTGAGGATGGCAGTGACAAGGTGGTGGTCACTGCCAACATCAGCTCCCCTCTTTACTCTTACATCTAGCAGCGATCTTCTCCATGTCCCATTGATCATCAGGTGGTCGATCTGGTTCTTGTCTCTTCCATTGGGGGAGCACCAGGTAAGCTTGTGGATATCAGGGTGTGTAAACAGTGTCCCTCCAATAATGAGGCTGTTTGTCATGCAGAGTTCCACCAGTCTCTCTCCGTTGTCATTCATGGTGCCACATCCTTCCTTTCCCATGGCTCTTTCTTGGCCTATGTTGTTATTTCCAACTTTTGCGTTCAGGTCGCCCATTACAATCTTCATGTCATGGCTTGGGATATCTTCCAGTTCTGCTTGTAGTTGTGCATAGAATTCGTCTTTGTCTTCTTCTGCACTGTCGTTAGTTGGTGCATAGCATTGGATGATAGTGGTGTTAATGTGTCTCCCCTTCATTCTTATCTTCATCAACCTGTTGTTGATAGGTTTCCACTCCATCAGGCACTTCTCTATTCCTTTCTTCATGATGATGGCTACTCCTTCACGGTGCTGGTTGTCCCTTCTGCCGCTGTACAGCACTGTCTCTCCTGTGTTGGTTTTGCATCTGCCTGATCCTGTCCATCGGCTCTCGCTGACTCCTAGGATGTGTAGGTTGTTGCGTTTCATTTCTGCTGTAACTTGCGCCAGTTTTCCTGTCTCGTACATCGTTCTAACATTCCAGAATCCAATTCTGGTTTTGGTTTTGGTGCTCAAGACTTCCATCTTCCTGCCAGTGGCTTCCTCTCGGCTTTCACCACTGCCATTCATACGAGTATCTTTCGATGACTCTGGAAGCCCGTCGCACCCAGTAGTGTAGAATTTCTTTGTTGCTGTTTCTGTAACAATCTTTTTTTTACAGAACGGGGTTGTTAGCCCTGTGTCCAACCCCCTACCTGGGGGAGTGGTGCCACCTTAGTCGCCTCTTACGACATGCCTGGCTGGCGGGCAGGGACCCTATTCTTGTTATGCTCGCTTTGCAAGCATTCCCCGGGAGTCCCACGGGGGGTTTACATACAGGGTAAGGGTTTATGGTCTTATCAAATGGACTTGTAGGAGAGTAAATGTCAATGCCACTTTTTATCTCAGAGGTAAAATCCCCTGAAACAGCTGCTTCAACAGAGATTTGAACTTGTGCCTACAGTGACTGACTGATCATGAATGCTATGCTTGGACCACTTGGCTGATCCCTGCCCTGTCATGGTTCTAGCAAAGTCCAGTGCTGATGCTTGCAGGCTCTGTTTCAGTTTTAAGGAAGTGAAAAAGCTAAATCTGAATGGTTGAGAAATGTTTTTTTAATATGAAATATGGTGGGTAAAAACAGTCGCTTATGCAAAATCTCACAATGGGTGAACCTCAGAGCTCTGGCCAAGTAACAGATGAGGAGAAAAAAAACTAAATGGAAAATTAGGATTATAATCTTGGTATAGTCATTAAGAAAAAAAAAGTTTTTCAATTATCTTTCAGCCATGGTTATTGTTTCTATTGCTGTTATACTAGAAGTGCCGTAGTAGGGTAAAGAATGGCATTCATGTATTTCTGTTCAAAAAAGATGTCAGGTGTTGCAAAGATAAAATATGCAACTTCTGAAAAAGTCAACCTGGATAGGAATGGACTCTAACACATTCAACATACTCATGACACACGGGCAAAAAAAAGAGAGTTTTGTCTTTCAGTGATTCCTCATAAAGTCCAGAGAGAAGCCTTGTAAAAAGTCAATAAAGACAAACATTTTTATTTAATTTTTTTTTTCTTCTTTTTTTCTGACCAAAAGGTGCCATGAGCTTCGGAAGCATTTCCCTGGAAGCGCACACGACACTGGCCATCGGCATGAATCGCATCGGCGCCAAATCCAACACCGGAGAGGGCGGGGAAAACCCAGAGAGGTACCTGAACCAGGACCCAGACTTCAACACACGCTCCAAGATCAAACAGGTGGCCTCTGGCCGATTCGGCGTGACCAGCTCCTACCTGTCCCATGCTGACGAGCTGCAGATCAAAATGGCCCAGGGGGCCAAGCCGGGAGAAGGGGGGAGAACTGCCTGGGTACAAGGTGAGAGTTGTTGTTGTTCTTTTGGACTTCCTGTTTGTTTTAACACTTTCTACCCGGGTACGGATTAATCCGTACCACGCGATCATCTCCCCTGGACGGGGTACGGATTAATCCGTACCACAGCAGGTACTTTCACTTTCGCCCTCCCATTCTGTTTTATTCTCACATGGTCGTTTTAGCTTGTTGGCTTTAGCTGCCACGTTGGTCGCACATCGTTCACTGCTAATTTGCATATAAATTGAGCGTGTTTTTGTTGTGTTTATTGTTGTTTTACGTGTCATATGCTTGTAGTATGGCTTTGGTACATCATACTTTCACTGCTGACGAAGTAACAGAAGTTTTAAACGAGTTATTACCTTGCCGATAAAGATCGTGTTTTGGATAGAGATCGTGAGAGCTTTGAGTCTCGTGATACTAGACTGTGTGCCACGCGAGGAGCGAGATAGGCCAGCTAAAAGGGGTGAGAAGGGGGGGGGGTGACTGGGGAGGGGCGTGGCCTTGGTACTGTGAGTACCGCTACGATTAACGCCAACTGTTTACATGAAAATGAACTACAAGCCATCTGGTGAAGTGCAAACATTCTGTACATATGAATACAGTAGTGTAGAAAAGTTCAGGAACTTTCTTGGACTAGGGAAGAAATGTTATCTGCATATTCCATGATCGTTATTGTGACAGTGTCAGTGTCGTGTCTACAGTTCAGTGGTTCCCTTTGATTATATTACATTTGATGCATGCTGGAAGAAAACTTGTATAGTACCTATGTTTGTCCCTGTTTATTTGAGATTCTTGTATAGTTTTGTTGTTGTTGTGTTGTATTTGTTGCATACATTGTGTAAAAATCATAAGCCCATCAGTGGGATCACCACTTAAAATCAGAGCAATTACGTAATTTGACACCATAATTAACATACTCTTTTTTATGCAATATAAATTTTTATGCACGCATATAATGGGCAGTCATTTACCCACACAATGCCATAGTTTCATAAGAAATGGGCTTCAAACAAAAAAGATATGAGGATTTTACTATGATGACCCAGTGCACACTGCACTCAGCTGCTGCAGGGCTGGTCCACAGAGACTGCAGTGCAGCTGCACCCTTGGGGTACAAAGTGTTAAATGTGCTGAAATATGTTGTTTGAGGCACTTTAAAAAATATTTTAAAAATCCTCTGCAGTAGTGTGTGTAGGATTTGGGCTTCACATCCTTGGGAAGAAATATTTCACATACACTCGAGCTGATTTTTCATTTTCTGACTGAACATGAATTTGCATAGAAATAGCGGGTTTTTACGTCAGAGTTTTGGTGTTGCCATCGGTTCTTTTGTCTATATGATCATGACAATTACAAATAAGTATAAGTAGAAGTGAATCTTATACTTAAAAATTAAAATAAAACAACATTTTGGGGTAAAAGTACTTAGATATATTGCATCACCAAAAGATAGAAAAGTACTATCCACATGGTATTATGTCTGTTTCGATGCCCACAGGTGTCGAAGGACATTGCCAAGACACGTCACTCCATCCCTGGTGTGGGTCTCATCAGTCCTCCACCACACCACGACATCTACTCCATTGAGGATCTGGCTCAGGTTCGTTAGCATGTGTGTGGGTGTGTGTGGGTGTGTGTGTACTTGTGTGTGTGTGTGTGGGGGGGGGGTTTGTGTGTGTTGGTATGCCTGTGTGTGTGTTTTGTGTGTGTGTGTGTGTGTGTGTGTCTGTCTGTGTGTGTGTGTGTCATTTTGTGTATGTTTGAGTGAGTGAGTGTGTGTGTGTGTTTGAGTGAGTGAGTGTGTTTGTGTAGTTGTGGTTGTGTGTGTTGGTGTGCCTGTGTGTAGTTGTGTGTGAGATTGTGTTGGGTTTTTTTTTGCTATTGTGTGTGTCCGGATGAGGGGAGAGAGAGGGGGGTGTTTGTGCAGAGTACTCAGAAAATTTTCACTCTGCGTGTATACTTCAGTATATTTTATTTTTAAATTATATTTGTCAATTAGGGTATAACTATACCAGAATGTGTGTATGTGTTGCAGCTGATCTACGACCTGAAGTCAGCCAATCCCAGTGCACGCATCAGTGTGAAGCTGGTGTCTGAAGTGGGTGTGGGCATCGTGGCATCTGGTGTGGCCAAGGTCTGTGCTCTCAGAAAACTCTTCACATGCTAGCTACCTAGCTTTGCTTTGCCAGTATAGCAGTAACTCGTGCTGTCTGTGTCTAGCTGGGTGTGGTATTTCAAGCCATAATATTTTTGGTGATAAGGTGTTTGGGTGGATTGGAGTTGATTGGAGTGTCGTGTTTAGACACCATCCCTGAGGAAAAATTGGGGAGTTGGAGTCCTCAGGGTGACTTGGGGCTGTGTGTATATATATATATATATATATAAATAAAATTTTAAATAGAAATAAGTAAATGGGTAGGCGCTGCACTTGTGGCAACACGCTCTCCCTGGGGAGAGCAGCCTGAATTTCACGCAGAGAAATCTGCTGTGACATAAAGTGGTATAATATAAAATAAAATTTTAAAATCTGGTTCCCATCCACTCCTCTACTAGTCCTTTGAATGAGAGTAGAAAAATTGAGGTCCCTTGTGAAAATGTGTGTGTTTTTGTGTGTGCAAGTGTGTGTGATGATGAAAAAAATGGGGGAAAAAAATCCACAGTGTTCCACATGGCCTGTTTCTTAACCCCCCATCTTCACTATATTTTGCAAGTTTTTTTTTTTGTTTGGTTGGGTTTGTGGTTTGGTTGGGGGTGGAGGGTTTGTTCCTCGGCTAAAGCCCTGAGGATTACCTAAAATTACATGGCACCAAGTGTAAATGAACACATTGAGCACTATGGTATTACAACACCCTTGATGTGGGTATTTTTCAATTTCATTTTTAATCTTTTTCATTTGTACGACATATCTTCTTAAGGTTTTTCCTTTTTCAAATATGCATAAATTATATATATATGTATATATGATTTTTTTTTTTTTTCTTAGATGAATGGCTTGATGAAAAAAAGCAATTGCACTGCTTACTCGATGTACCATCTGGAAATAAAAGTTTGACTTTGAGTTTGACTTGAAGACCAAGGCCAAAGCAAAGCAAAGCATTACCCCCCTCTCTCTCTCTGTGGACAGGGCAAGGCAGAACACATCACCATCTCTGGTCACGACGGCGGCACAGGGGCCAGCAGCTGGACCGGCATCAAGAACGCGGGGTTGCCATGGGAACTGGGGGTGTCAGAGACCCACCAGACGCTGGTGCTGAACAACCTGAGATCCCGTGTGGTCCTGCAGGCTGACGGACAGATCCGCTGTGGTCAGTAGTCAGGGAGGGAGGGACCACTGCTGCAATGGGGGAGGGTTGGACATCGTGGTGGTGGTGGTGGTGGTGGTGGTGGTGGTGGTGGTGATGATGATGATGATGATGATGATGATGATGATGATGATGGATGGTGGTGGTGGTGGTGGTGGTGGTGGTGGTGGTGGTGGTAACTATGATGATGGTGGTAACTATGATGATGATGATGACGATGATGATGGTGGTGATGATGATGATGATAACTATGATGATGGTGATAACTATGATGATTATGATGATTGTGGTGGTGGTGGTGGTAATGATGATGATGCTGGTGGTGATAATGATGATGATAGTGATGATGATGATGATGATAGTGATGGTGATGGCATGTGAGGATCAAAGAATACTTTCCATATGTTCTTTTCATTTTGAGATCTGGATTTCCATGTAAAAAGAATGTGCATTTTAGATACCAGTCAAGCAATAACATATCTAAAACAACAGAAAATTTAAACAAGGAGAATAGCAGACAGTCAGTTTTTAACCCATTCAGTAGTAAAAGAGTAACTGAAGTGATTGAGGTATTGTGAACACAAGATATAACTTCTTAGACATTTGATCATTCTGAACGTTCCTTCATTGAACTCTTCCTTATTTTGGTTCATGCTCATATTTTTTTCTTCACCTTACCATGATCATTTTGATAATCTTGTGAAGACTGTAATGGATTGTTTGTGGTGACTGCAGGGATGCATTGTGTTGTGGTGTGATGGCAGGTCGTGACGTAGTGGTGGCGGCACTGTTGGGTGCGGATGAGTTTGGCTTTAGCACAGCACCGCTGATCGTCCTGGGCTGTACCATGATGAGAAAGTGTCACCTCAACACCTGCCCTGTGGGGGTGGCCACCCAGGTAAATAAAATTCTGGGGTTTTAAAACAATAATTTCTTTATTAACTTTAACTCCAAGGTTAGTTGCTGATAGCTGTTTTGGAAACTGGTCGCCAAATACTGCCATTTCTTGTTTCTTGATTAAGTAGTCGTATATGTCATTTTTACAAAGTAATTTGAGGTTGTGTGTGCACATACTTGCTTATTTGTGTTTGTTGCTATGCGTTTGTGTCAAATTTTTATTTCTAGATGGAGTGTGTGTGTGTGTGTGTGTGTGTGTGTGTGTGTGTGTGTGTGTGTGTGTGTGTGTGATAGTGTTTTCAGTTTTTGCAGGCCATCTGGCCCATATGAATAAGAAAATATGCTTACATGGCTGTTAAATATGGGATGAATGAATAAGAGTGCAGGACATAAGATTGAGGTTCTATGAGTAAATGCATATAGCAGGAGGATGTGTGAGTATGTGCCTGTGCGTGTGGTTAGTGTGTGTGTGAGTGAGTGATGAAAGAGAATTGTATTTTCGTTTTGAATGTGGTATGTTTGTGAATGTCATTGTTTCTATTTCAGTGCTTTAGCTGCATGTTTTTATTCCTACAAACTTGCAAATCACTGATTAAAAATCTGAGCGTATCTTGAATTGAATGACAGTCACTCTTCCGGAGTAGCAATGACAAGGGTTTAGGGGGATGGGATATTGTTTTTTTTTTTCTTAAATTGAGTTTGTTGTTGTGATGCAGGCAGTATTGAGAAAAGTTGTCTCTGTCCACAGGATCCAGAGCTGAGGAAGAAGTTTGCCGGGAAACCAGAACATGTGGTCAACTACCTGTTCCTCATCGCTGAAGAGGTGACTGTTGTGTTGTCGAAACTGTGTCAGGGAAAAGTCATTTCATTGTCATGATAGTTTATTTAGAAAGAAGTGACAGCAACAACAAAACGGTATTGTGTGTCATAATAATTCATTGAGAAATGATTCAGAATGACATTAAAAGCCATGTAATATGTCAAAACAATTTAATCAGAAATAAGTGTCAGTGGCCATCAAACCTATGTTTCATGTCAAAATGATTTATTCAGAAACAAGTGACAACAATGACACCATAACATTTATAATAATTTATTCTAAACATGTAACCACACTAATCAGAATCCCATTATAAATTATGACATTTCATTCAGAACCAAGGAACAACAAACACACAACACTAAACCCAAACCCCATCATAAATCATGACAGCAACAAACACTCAACACTAAACCCAAACCCCATCATAAACCATAACAACAACAAACACACACACCACACTAAACCCAAACCCCATCATAAATCATGACAACAACAAACACACAACACTAAACCCAAACCCCATCATAAATCACCACAACAGTAACACACACCACACTAAAACCCAAACCCCATCATAAATCATCACAACAACAACAAACACACACACACCACACACTAAACCCCAAACCTCACCCTTGCCTCAGGTGCGAGAACACATGGCCAAGATGGGGTTCCGCACCTTCCAAGAGATGATTGGCCGCACGGACAAGCTGCGGGCGGCGGTTGACCCCGACAACCCCAAGGCCCAGCTGCTGAGCTTCGACCGCATCCTGAAGAACGCGCAGGACATCCGGCCTGAAGTCAGCATCCGGGGCGGCACTGTCGCCCAGATCTTCGACCTGGACAAGAGACTGGTAGGAGCAGGAGGGGGAGGAGGAGGATTAGTGTTTATTTTATTTATTTTTTTCATTTATTTTAAAAAATATTTTTAAAAACTCTTTTATATTGAGGATAATGGGATAAGCACTCTTGTGCTTTTTTTTTTACATCCAGTCCCCGTGTGTATGCAGTTTTGTAAATGTCATCTATTCCCAGTATTGGAACGTGTTCCAGGGAATGTTGGGGAAACCATGGAAAGGGATTGGGGAGGGTAAGGGGGTTGGTGGGAGGGTTAGAGGGGTGGTTGGGGTAGGGTATGGTTTGAGGTGGGGAGTGGAAGGTGGTAAGGTGGTGTTTGGAGATGGGGAGTGGTTGGGGTTATGAAGTGATTGTGAGTGTGCTGTTTGTGGGGAGGGGGGGGGGGGGGTTATATGGTGATGTTTGATGGTTGTGGTGGTAGGAGGTGATGGAGAGGGAGTGGGGTTGTGACAGGTTCAGCAATCTTTCCCATTACGTATAGAGTGGGAGGAGAAGGAAGGGGGTGGAATGGGGCAGAGAGACGTATCGAACAAGCATAATTAGGATATGAGGCTGTGTGTGTTGCCTTGTCTTTATTTATGGGCTGATGAGGAGTTCACTGGAGGTGCCAAGATCATACTGAAGTTTACTGCCTTGTTATGTGATATCTACACCACATTTTCAATGTTACAAAAAGTAGATGTGAGTTAAATTGATTTTTCATTTTAGAAAAAATTTAATGTGAATAAGATTTAATGAACAACATTAAACAACAACAAAAAGCCAACCCATGGGTGGAAATGAGTATTTCAAATCTGTACCTAACATTTGCCTAGAATGGTACTTGAACATTTGATGGACTCAGGACTGAAATTTACTGGAGTAAAATCTTTGTATTCATCAACTACAACTTACTTTTTTGGGTGTGATTTTGTCGTTTGTTTTTTTGTAAATATAAGAGGAGGTAAGACCTCAAGTCATGCTTATATAATCACACTGACGCATTGTGTGCAGGACCATGACCTGATAGAGAAGTCGAGGGACGTTGTCATGGGCAAAAGCAAGCAGGTGGTGATCGACTTGGTGGTGAAAAACACTGACAGGACGTTCGGAGCTACTCTGTCCAACTTCATCTCCAAGTAAGTGACCATTAGATAAAAGGAAATTCTGAAGTAGATATCTTTTGTTGAATTGTTCTGTTTTTTCATCATCATCCTGTCAGAAAAATAAAGAAAAAAATAAAGAGGATTGGCCAGTTATTTTTGTTGTGTTTTTTTTTTTTTTTTTTTTAGTGTGTGTGTGTGCGCGCGCATGCATGGTGTGTGTGTGTGTGTGTGTGTGTGTGTGCATTTATGCGTGTGTGTTTGTGTGTGTGCGTGGGTGTTTGTGTTTGCATGCATGTGTTCATAACGTGTGAAAATTGATTTATGGTGACTTTTTTTTTTTCATCCGGAACAGCATTTATTTTGATGAAGATATGAACAAAAAAGTCTGCAATGCGTTTGAAGTAGACACTTCGTCACTGACACTCTAGTTGATGCGATATTAGAGCAAAAGAAATTGCAGGCTGGAGCTTTCAACATCACTGGAAGGGGTTTCTTCTTTGGAGACTTTGACTGGTCACTTTTTCCTTCAGCTTCTTTCTTTGGATGGTTTCCTGTTTTAAGATGTGGGTGTGTTTGTGCTGTTTTCAGGGAAAAGGCGGAAGAGGGTCTTCCCGAGGGCAGCATCCTCATCAACTGCAAGGGGTCAGGAGGTCAGAGCTTCTGCGCGTTCCTG
>CM060327.1:26967386-26975991 GCA_030674155.1 Stramonita haemastoma | reverse complement strand
ACAGTGATGCTTAAGATTGTTCTTCACATGATGGATTATCTGCATCACAATATGAACACCACCCCAAATTTTCTTTTTTTGTTTGGTTGTTGTTGCTGTTTGTTTGCTGTTTATGGGGGTTGGGTTTTTTTGTTGTTTTTTTTTTTGGGGGGGGGGGGGGGTGATTCTTCAGTCATTGACAAAAAATGGGGTAAGATTTTGTTTCATTTTGGGGATGAGGGTGGGGATTGGAGGGGAAATCACATGCTTACTGTCTATTTTCTCCTTTATAACATACATGACGCACGAAATGCCACACACACACACAACACCCACCCCTTCCCACCATTCTCCATCCCCCTACACAAACCACTCCAACACACACACACACTGTCATAACACAACACCAGAGCACAAACACACACACACACCACACACCCCCCACACACACACACACCACATACACAACACACCACAACACACACACCACACACACACACACACAAAACACACACCAAAAACGCACGCCACACACACACACCACACCACAAACACACCACACTGTATACACACCAACACACACCACACAACACACACACACACACACCACACTACAAAAATCTTGTGACACGTTAAACCCTGTCTGCATTTTAAGAGTAGCCTTGTGTGCCATGGAAACAGATGACACATTTACAAAACGCATACACAGGGACTGAAAAAAAAGCACATAATTGCCATTCCATTTTCCTCGATATAAAAGAATAAAAGAAAAAAAAAACCACAAACACCACCCACACAAAACCACACACACACACAAAAAAACACTAACGCCCCCCCCCACACAAAAACACAATCACCACCAATCACACACACATCCCACACCACACACACACACACACACACACACAACAACAATACAAACATTCTTTTCTCTCTCTCTCTCTCTCTTCTTCTCACGACAACAAAACTGACCTCCCCATAGTAAACACCTCTCCCTGGCCCCCACTTCTTGAAGAATCTCCAGGAAGGCATAATTCGGCGTCGTAACACAATGTTTAAAATGAATAAATCCCAGTTACTGTTTCTCTTTTAAATCACTCCTCTGTGTGTGTGTGTGTGTGTGTGTGGGGGGGGGGGGGGGGGGGGGGGGGGGGGGGGGGGAGGGGGGGGGGGGGGGGGGGGATTTTTGGTGGTGTGTGTGTGTGGTGGTGTGTGTATGGGTGTGGGTGTGTTTGTGGGATGAGAGAAAGAGAAAGAGAGAGAGAGATAGAGTGTGTGTGTGTGTGTGTGTGTGTGTTTTGGGTTGTGGTTTGTGGTGTGTGTGTTTGTGTGTGTGTGTGTGTTGGGAAGTGGTACATGCATGCATGCGTGCGTGCGTGCATGTGTGTGTTGGGTTGTGCAACACAAAAGTTTAACATATACCTTTTTGGATGTGCAAAATCTAGCTTACGTACATAATATGGAAATTTTCCAACCCAGCCCTCCCACTGGATGTTTGCGTACAACTCCCAATGTCTAAGGGACCTTTATTTACACCAGGATTTTTTCTTTCTCTTCTTTTTCCCATTCCTCAGCTAGAGCTTGAGGTTCACCAAAGGTGGAAAAATTTTACCAAGTATGCGACCTTTATTTGTCCACTAGGAAGTACAGCACCTCTGTATTCCAATTCAGGGATGATGACACCGTGTCCATATGATTTTAAAATTTTGACGGTTTTCCTATCGATACAGTGGCTACTCTTTTACAAGGAAGAAATGGTACCAGGTTTTGGTGTTGGTTCTGCCTGCATTCGCTATGGGATACAGTTTATAATCCATCCGAAGGACTTTTTGGAGTAGAGTTGGTATGATGTTAACACCAGGTGGAACAAAAAACAAAAACTAAAATTTTAAACCTCCGGGGGGGAATTTTCCCTTTTTGAACGGGTGCCCAGCTGTGGGTTGAACCTGGGCCCTCAGATTACAAGGTTATCCTCCCTCCACCCCTTGCAAGGATAAAAAAAAAGCTTTGATTTGTTGTATTGTGCTTTGCCTACTTTCATTCATGGAGATTTTTCTGCCTGAAATTCAAGCCGCTTCTCAAAAGATGTGTCACCCGCACCCTCCTTTAAAAAAAAAATTTTTAATTTGACTCTGTGGGACATTTTTGTTTTTCTCTTTTTTTTTTTTAATTCTCTAAATTTCAAGATAAGGAATAAGCACTCGTGCACTTTTTTACATCCAGTCACGTGTGCATGCGGTTTTTGTAAAGGTTTGTATCCATTGTCCCTGGACAATGGCCTTCCTTTTTCCTAATGGAGTGGCTATCTGTCTTTTCTGTCTCCCTCCTCTCTTGTTTTGACATAACTGAAAGTTTGTCTTTTTGTAAAAAAAATTTAATAAATTAATAAAATTGAAAAAAAAACAACTTTGTAAACAGTTTTTAAAAAAAAGGTTAAAAATACCCAAATTTTTAAAACACACACACACACACAACACAACACACACCACCAAAAACAACAAACACACACACAAACCACACACACACACACACAACACACACCCACACACACACCAACAAAACACCACACAACACACACACACCACACACACCCACACACACACCACCACACACCATTTGGAAACGCGAAACGTCGGGCACTTGCTCCCCCACTGGGGACTGCTGGGGGGAGGAGGGGGGAGGAGGGGGGGGGAGGCAGAGTCAGGTTGGGAGAGGGGTCATGATGGGAGGGCCCAAAACGCCGCTGCCCATAAGAGATGCGAGGCTCGCCCCCCCCCCCCTGGACCCGGACCACGCGCCCCCTTTATGACTTGCTTGTTTTCTCCTCCGTCGTCCCCCACTGCCTAGCTCCCAAACTGATGAAGGCGGAAAAAAAAAAGAAACAGAGAAAAAAAGTATTTCAGTAAAAATCAAATCAAAAAAGTTAGGTGTATACAGATGAGACTATAAACTGAGGCCCCGTGTGCGAAAGCATGCAAAACATCTTGTGCACACCTTAAATCCTGTTTTGCTTTTCGGAAGAGATGTCTTCAGCCATGACAATCTCTTAGCACAACAACCTGCATTCTTCTTTACAGGAAAAAAAATCCTCTGAAACTGGAGTGCAGCTGCCTATATGCATATGGTGGTGTACTTAATAACAACCATCGATGCAAACGTTTCGTCCAGTATGTGCTTACAGTCTCACAGTGCTTCCGAGGTGGGATGAGTGAATACATGTTTTGGTGGCCCCCTGGGTTTAGCGTTAAGCTGGAAGGAGGGCACAACTAAACTATACCCCCTAAAAATAAGATAAAACAAAAAAATTCACAACCAGAACAAACAAAATCAAAGACAAGCCAAACAAAAATACACAGGTCTGCAATTCTAACACATTCCAAAATCAAAGATATCCTTGAAGTCAGAATGCGGCTACCTTAATGGTGGGGGAAAAAGAATGGTCACGTACACAAAATCTCACCACTGATAAATCTTGGAGCTCTAGCTGAGGAACAAAACCACCAAAACCCCCCCCCCCCCCCCCCCCCCCCCCCCCCCCCCCCCCCCCCCACCCCCCCCCCCCCCCCCCCCCCCCCCCCCAAAAAAAAGTCCATTACCTTTAGCCTTATATTTCGTCGAACGTAGCCTAAAAATGTTCAATTTGTTTTAACTCATCCCGTAAAACAAAAACGTCTTCCTACCCGTAAGAACCAACACACACCCTTCAACTCTGATGAACACGCACACACACAGAGTGGGATGATGTTTTATCACACGTATAATTAGGAGTGAGATAATCAAAGCAATCAGTAAGCAAGCTTCGACATGCCCTGCCGTTGTTGACTGTAATTAGCCGAAACAATGAATGATCGATGATGATAAGACGCCACTTTCATCTCTCTCGTCTTGGTCTTGTGCCAAGGATATGTAACTTTATCAAACCACTCTTTTCTTCCCTGTCCATTGAGACTTGACTTCTCCCTTAAGTTTAACTCCTCCAGGAGTCATATGGGGCACTGCACTGAATCTTTTTTTTTTAAACAGTGCATCATTATCAAGTTGAACATAACAAGACTTTAAAAACCCATGCATATTGACGTCACATTTAGATTTCATCTTTGATTTCAGAATGTGGCCATCTGATATTGTTGGGTACACAATCACTGTGTACACAAATATCTCAAGCTGTGAACCTTGGAGTTCTAGCTAGCCAAGAAATGAAATCCCCCTCCCATCTCACCCACTGAAAAAAACAAAAAAAAAACAACCTCCACATACATGAAGAGAGTAGATACTTGCTCAAGGATCCATACCCCCCTCCCCTCCCTCTATCCTCCTTTGTTTTCAATACAGAAGATTTCTTGACACCATTGTTCAAGCCTTGGTCTTTTGTTCCCATCCCTTTTCATTTGAGCAACTCATTCATTTTATTTCGGTTTCATCCAATATCATTTTCAACTGAAATTTCACATCATCTAACTTTTTTCCAATATTTCGTTTCAAATTTGTTCTAAAGCTTTGCCTCCTTTAATTTTTTTTTTTTCATTCTTTCTCTTCCCTTTCTTCTTTTATTTGGTTGGGGTGGGGTTTGTGGATTTTTTGGAGGGGGGATGTTTTCTATCCCCTTGCCTCTAACTTCATTAAGTTAAACATTTGCTTTGACCCGTCTATCCTATAATTTAACTTTTAAAAAGCTTATTTCTATTTGTATATATAATTAAATCAACTTCTGAATTGAGGTTCTATATCTTTGATACACGTTGCTCTATTGTGAAGCTCAATGTATTCAGAGACTGGGTGAAGGCTACTACAGTAAGCAAGTGAACGAGACAGAGAAGTGAATTGAATTTTATTGCCATCCAACTATACAAGAGACAGACAGACAGACAGACAGACAGACAGACAGAGTAGAGCTTCCCATTTGCCAGTACAATCTTTTTCTTTTCCTCCATCAATTTTACACACACGCACGCACACCACCACCACCACCCAACACACACATATAACACCCACTGACCCACCTCTCCATTTCCCCTCCCCCCCCACATCACCACCACCCTCACCACCCCACCCACTTCAACAACCCACAACTCGCTCACTAACATAACAACGACCCTTCTCCCTCCCTCCCTTCCTTCCCCCAGCCAAGCAGCCCGCCCCGTCACTGATAAATAATCAATGGCAGTGCAGCCAGCAAGCCAGCAAGTCTGATCAGGCCGTGATTGCCGGTTCAATCACCGAGGGCCTCATCATTAGCCCAACGCTAATGACCCCATCGGCCACAAAAGCAAGCCAGGCTAGCCCGACACTCACCCACACGCACACACAAGGGACAATGACTCTTTCTCACAAAGCACGTCTGGGCACAGAGTACATTTCTCTTCTTTTTTTTCTTCTCTTTTTTGGTAGTGGGTATGGGTGTGACTGACGGCCCAGTACCTTTATCTTTGAGTGTGTGTGTGTGTGGAGGGGGGTTTTGGGGGGATTTTTTTTTTTTTTTTTTTTTTTTTTTGCGAAACCTTACAAAACATTTCAAGCTTGGGCAGTGTTTAGTTAGTGTAAAGTGTTGTTTAATAACGTGTTGTGGATTGTTGTTGTACTTAAAGGCTGTGAATAGATCTGGGTTAATTGGGCGGGTGGTTTGTTTTTTTTTCTCAATTAACAGCTGTTTTTCTTTTTGAACTGAGTTTTGATTAACAGCTGTTTTTCTTTTTCAATTGTGTTTTTTCTTCTTCCCAGAATTGAAAAGTACACTAAAAAAATAAAACGGAAATTTCCGATTAAGGAACAATAACTCAAATGCATAAAAATATTTTTAACTGGCTGCATGCTGAAAAAGGTCTTCACTCCCTCTTTCCTTCCCTTATCTGTCATCCCCCCCTCCCGCCCTGCTTCCCCTTCTCAGCCTCTCTCAGTGAGCTACTGCTTTATTCCGTCTTTATCTCTGATCTCCCCTCCTCCAACCTCACACTCCCTCACCATGTTCACCGAGACAGGCAAAGACACATCCCGACAGGCATGTGCATGTGTGTGCACACACACATCTACACACACACACACAAAATGTTTACACACACACGCACGCACGCACGCACACACATCTACACACACACACATCTACACACACACACACACACACACATCTACACACGCACGCATGCACGCACGCACACACACACATATAACAGAATAAATCAAATCACACACACACACACACACACACACACACACACACACACACACACACACACACACTAAAAAAAAGCCATTCATAAATTACATAACACCACATACCCATGGGTGATCAAATAATGTGGAGATACAATCATTTGCTTTTCATACCTGGAATAATCTAAGGCCCAAAAAAATTAAAGAGACTAACTTCTCTAATCAATTGGCTTCTCCCTTAATCCCTATAAAACAAAACAAAAAAACAAACAAGAAACAATTTTGCTCAATCTAAAAAAAATATAAAAAATCCACACACACACACACACCATATATTACAAAATAAAAAACCAGAACGAATCACACCACCTGCCTCTTTCTTTTCACCATCCCTTCCGCACACACACACACACACACAGAGGCACTAATATCAAAACACAATATTTACATAACCCTAAACCTCCGAACAAACAGACAACCACTCGACACACACGAATCAGTCTCACCGAATCTATCCAAGATATAAAACCTCCTCCACTTAAAAAAAAAAAAAAATCCCTATAAAATCACTCAACAGGTGAAGGCACAGATCAGAGAGTCTCTTTGTCTAGAGGACCCGTGTCTCTGTCTATGGCGGTCTCTGTCCAGTTCTGTCATGTCTGGTGGCTCAGTCTTTGTTCAAACCTCTGATTAATCATCGCCCCACACACACACAAACTGCTCCTGTCTCAATTCAATCAAGCCTGATCATGCCCAACACGGAAAGTGACACCGCACCTATCGGGGAACAGGTTGATGTCGGCCGACTGTTCAATAACTGGGTGAGAATTCTTTCTTCTTCTTTTTTTAATTTTTTTTTTTAAAAGGCCAGGAGTGGTGTTTGTCTGTCCCTCCTTTCTCTTATTACTTTTCGTCTGTCTTTTTGGAGGCCGGGGCTTTTAATAAAGCGGTTTTGTTTGCTTTTCTAATAAACGGTGTGGGGGCTGGGGGTTTTTTGTCAAGGATTATGTTTGATTGTACTTCACTGATAATGGTAGGACTAGATTATGTTTGTTTTGAGTGTGGGGGTGAGTTGGGTTGGGTTGGTTTATTGTTGTTGGGCACTCCCCAGCTTAACAGAACATGCACGCTGACTTACTCATCACACCTGAGAAACACTGTGAGAGGGTAACTGGTAAGTACACTCTGGATGAGAAGCTTGTGTGTGTGACTCTTTTCAAGTGCTTTGCCATATGTAGCCCTAACTCCATGCCCAAGCCATATTCGTAACTTGTATACACATGTATATATCATAACTACTCTTGACTTCAGAGAATATCAGCATAACTGCTTCAAGTATCTATACGACAAAGTAAGGCAAGAAAAAGTGACAGAAAAATGTGCCAGTTTTCAGATGTAGTGCTCAAAAACAAAAAAACTTCCAGTGAAAGGTGATATTAAAAAATAAATACAGGGACTCTAGACTTCATTCTCTGGCTGTGTGTTGTTGGCAAGTTGCACCTGGTACAGTCCATCTCTCAGCGTGGTGCATGCTGGGTATAGGAGTATATACATGTCAACAATCCTACCTTCCTTAGCTACTATTTCAAGAAAGGCCAATTGATGAGATCTTAATGTGCGCACAAGATGTTCTCCACACATTCACCAACAGGACCGGCCTCAATCTAGTCTCATCTGAGGGAGTTTTAGAGAGTGGAGTCGGCACCAGAATTTTAAAAATCCTCTTGTACAGACACCTCAGAAGAGATTCGAAACCCACACCCTCAGCAACTGTTAGATCACCAGTATGATGCTGTAACCACTTGGCTATGTATAAATGCCACTCTCCTGGTGTGGTTTGTCTTTGGTAAGCAGCTTGACTATAAGCTGGTCAGCCACATTCCAGGCCCGTCATTTTTGTCATGAATTATATATAAACCACATATAACATGTAAGAAGGGGGCCACATAACCAAAGGACTTTGACCTTACTGCCTGCTGCCGAGAGACGTCATTGGTCTCTTTACTCTTCACACAGGATCTGGGAGACAGTACGCGCGCATTTTCTTCACTCCCTTCTTCACTCCCGTCCCAGCCATCCAGACTTCTTATACAACAGGTTTTTAAAAGATTAGATAACAGTTTAAGAACAGTTTAGATAACAGTTTAGGATATGATCATATTATGTATACTATGTGGGCGATCTCTTATACAGCCCTCCTCCTCCTCCCCCCTTTCTTCAAAGCCCTCACCCTCCTTCCACCTTCCTCTTCATCCAGTCTAGCTAATACTTATGTAAAGTCATAAGCCTTCAGCTCTGTATTTAAAGATATCTCAAATCTGTTTGAAAATTCAAAACATAAACATAATATAAAGCGAAAAAGAAACGTTGTGATAAGAATAGCATGTATAAAGGCTTTTTTAAAATTAAGACACACGTATGCATGCACGCACACATGCACAGACACACACACACTCTCTCTCTCTCTCTCTCTCTCTCT
>CM060327.1:26957386-26962386 GCA_030674155.1 Stramonita haemastoma | reverse complement strand
ACTTGAACAAATGGGACTCATGGGTTGAAGATACATCAAGGGAGCTAAACAAATCATAATAAGAAGGATTTTCAGCAATGCTGAGCAAAACAGAGAGAGCGTTGGTTCATGACGAGCGGCGCTCGTCAACACAGCATTGCAGGTGGCGTTTCTATGACGAGCGGCGCTCGTCAACAGCGCAGTGTAGGGGTTAAGATATGATAAAGACTGTGTGGGTATTTCAATCTTGTCAGATTCTGACTGACAAATAGACAGACCTAGCTACAACCAAAAACAAAAAACAAAAACAAAAAAAGCTGGTGGTAGGTAGTAGGGGAGAAGAAAAAAAAAAAAGCAAGAGAGGATTTAATTGCAACGTTCTGGACAGCCAATGTAACAAGTATGACAGTCCACACGGTTGAATGACTCACTGTGATATCTTCATGAATACATTCTTTCTTTATGGCGCCTACCCTCTTTCTAGCAATTATTGTAATCAGAATAATCGTATTTTTGTTTTGTTTTAAACTGTCAAAGTTTGGGGCCCCCCACCTCCCCAAAAAACCCCTCAAAAAATGAACCAAGAAAACCCAGAAACATACAAAATAACTCACGAGATAAAAATAACAAGAACAAAAAAACACAAACAAGAGACTGGAACTGAAGCACACTTGCAGACACTGTGATAAACTACAGCAAACACTTGTTGTATACACACAAACACACACACACACACACACACACGCACGCACACATGCAGGCACACAGGCATGTGCGCGCGCACACACATGCTGGTGAGACTACCTCACACACACACACACACACACACACACACACACACACACACACACACACACACACACACTCAGACCACTACTTTAAGACCTGCCAAATCCCACCACACGTTTCCCTTCCTTCCTCTGAACAGGGAAGTGATTGAAACAGTGATTCAATGAACTCCCAACAGAGCCCCTACTGCACACACATGTCATTATGTACTGCTTTAATTGACAGCCAGGAGAAGGCTTAGTGTGCCCCATGTCATTCACACTGAACACAGAACTGCTGAAACAAGGAAAAACTCAGGAAAAACTTAAACAAGGAAAAAGTCTGCTCTAAACAAGGAAAAAACTATGTTACTAAAACAAAGAAAAACTCTGCTGAAACAAGAAAAACTGCCGTTGACTGTAACCCAATGAGAATAGGCACTCTCTCTATCTCACTCATTCCATCTGGGACTCACTCACTGTCAGACTATAAAGAACACACTGGATGAGAAGTTTGCATGACTGTGTGGCTGATTCATTTCTTTGCTGCTGCTGTTTTTGCTTCTGTTTTTTTTTCTTTCTTTTTTCTCTGATTAATTGTTTCGTTCCTAGGTTAGCATAGTGGTCTCCACATTGTTAATCTGAGGAATTTGTGCCACAGCTAAGTGGTTTGTGCATCTGGCTTCTAATCCCAATAATCTTAAGTCTTAGGTTCAATCTGGTCAGGCTGACACAGACAGACAGAGCTAGCAAAGGGGAAAAAAACAGAGGAGGAGAGAGAGAGAGAGCAGAAAAAAGAGTTAGACTAAACCGCAATAATGTGGTCGGCTTATGTTAAAAAGCATGACAGAGCACACGCTTGAGTGACTCTTTGTGGCGTAACTATGAATACATTTTTTTCTTTCTTTCCTTCCCTATCTTTCTCTCTTTCCCTTCTTCCTTTCCTTTTCTCTTTCTGACATGATTATGAATACATTTCTTTTTTATGAATACATTTGTTTCTTTCTTTCCTTTTCCCTATCTCTTTCTTATTCCCCTTTATCTTTCCCTTTCCTTTTCTGTAGTTGCCTTTAGGTTTGGGGTTTGTATTTTTTGTGTGTGTGGTGTTTTTTTTTTTTGCATCTGTCATAATCAGAATTTTGTTTTAGCAACATTTCAAACAAAGACAAAGAAATGTAGAAAAAAAGTTTTAAAAAAACAACAACAACATACCAAACCACCATGTCTTTAAAAAGAAAAAAAAAGACATTTAAATTAAGTACAAGACAGCGTGGAAAATTTTTTTTTTTTTTAGAGACTGGAATGCAAAAAGCGCAGACACTGCAAGAGACTTCAGAAAAGACTAACACTCGCACACACACTTACACAGAACACTACCTTACAACCAGACCGACTCAACCACACATGAATTCCCCTTATGTTATAACTCAAAACTGCGCAGGGAGACTAAGGGGACACAATTTTCAATGGCTCAGCAACTCCCCAGAGACCCTCAGTGCACATGTTAGGTTTTATTGGATAGCAGACAGCTTGATTTCATTCAAACTAAAAATAGAACTGTTGAAACAAGACCAGGAAATTGCCATGAAAGGAGTGGCCCCTAGGGAAGGAAACAATGAAGAGGGAAAAAAAGAAAGAAAAAGGGCTTCATGCTGGGATATTAGGAGGTAGGCTTACGTTTCTCAGCGCATTTTTTTGATGTATCTTACTATCTGCTTTCTTCAGAGAGGGGGGGCCGAAGGGGGGAGGGAGTGGGAAGGGAGGTTTTGTGTGTGTGTGTGTGTGTGTGTGTGTGTGTGGTGTGTGTGTGTGTGTGTGTGTGTGTGTGTGTGTGTGTGTGTGTGTGTGTGTGTGTGTGTGTGTGTGTGTGTGTGTGTGTGTGGTGTGTGTATGTATGTGTGGTGTGTGTGTGTGTGTGTGTGTGTGTGTGTGTGTGTGTGTGTGTGTGTGTGTGTGGTGTGTGTGTGTGTGCGTGGTGTGTATGTGTGTGTGCATGCGTGTGTGCGTGCGTGCATGTGTGCGTGCATGCGTGCGTGCTGGGGGGGAAGGTGGGAGGGGAAATGGGCTGGAAGGGATGAGCATAAGCCTAAGCATAAGGACATGCCTGTGCATGCGAGTCAACGGACTGGTTCTGCATGCGAGTATTTGTGCATGAGAGGACTCTTTTTTCAACATTTTTCAAAAATTTCAATTTGATTAATAAATACTCATGAACAAACGTGAAGGAAGAAGGCTCTGACTAGTTACAGGGTCTTGTAAGTATTAGGATCTCTGAATTTTTTCTACATATATGCTCTGAGCTCTAACTCTGGTTCCAAAGACAGGAGGAATAATGATAATTATGTGGTAGTAGCAGCAGTAGTAGTGGTGGTGGTAGCCATAGCAGTAGTTGAAGCATACTGATAAATGTGATGAAAAGCAGCCTGATACGAATCAAAATATATATATATATATTAGGTAGGTCAGATTTTTTTGTTTAAAACACATTACCAAAAAAAGCTCTCTTTTGGCATGATACAATAATTTCCGAAAGCTAATTTAGATTCGCTTTATATTAGGCTCAAAGAAAACAAAATGTGAATCCTCTCTATGTCTCTCTCTCTCTCTCTCTGAGTCTCTGTCTCTCTCAAGACTTACTCAAGAGATGCACCACATTTAATTATGTCTGAAACCCTAAGGACCCTTCATAGAGCTACTCCGCCAATTTCGTTTCACCTAAAAATAGATTTTGTTTCACCTAAAAATAGAACTGTTGAAACACACGCTGCAAGGAATAGGGAGGGGGAGAAAGGGCAAGAGTGTTCCAAATACAGCTTGTAAAATGATCCTCGTAAAACAATAAAAACTTTTTAAAATTCACTTTGAAATTTCAAGACGGACACAGAGAGTATCAACACAAGACTATAGGGAAAAAAAAATTTTTTTTTAAGCAAACGTAAAACCAACCAAGATTTGGAATGCATGGGTGGAGTGTGAGAGTGGAGGAAGTAGGGTTCTTGAGACACTCAGACTGTTGAATCATGTTACACTCAAAAGCTATGTGCTCCTCCCATACAGTGATATGATGCAGAGAGCAACTCAAACTTCCTGGCATGAACGGATTTATCACTCCGCCTTATCCTCCTTGACCAAATAGCAAAGAGCGCAATAGAGCAAAATGCGAATACAGTACTACATTACACACAATATAGAACACATCAAACTACAATACAGCACATTTATTACAAGGAAACTCAGCGTGATAGCTGCCAAAAGTTTGAGGGGAAAAAATACAGACTTGCCATGCCTGACCGATGGCGCCTTCACACACGCACACACTCACAAAGATCAAGCATGAAATCAAATGCAGACAGCAAAATAATGGGTTATGAATATAATGCTTTACAGTACAAATCCACAGGAAGGAGAAACACTTTTCAATAGATTTACCTGTATGATAAAAAAAGACTTACCTGTATGATGTGCACCACCTGAGAATCACTGGATTCCCCACTACTGGACATTGTCCTGCGTCTGAACGAGAAAAAGCCTGCACAATAAAAAAGCAAAATCTATCAGTAAACAACACCTGACACATAATATTTTAATGATGACAAAAAATAAACAAACAATAGAATGAAATACAAAACCTGTCAGTAAACAACACCTGACACATAATATCATTATATAATGATGACAAAAAATAAACAAACAATAAAAAGCCTGCAGAATGAAAAACAAAACCTGTCAGTAAACAACACCTGACACATAATATAATTTTAATGATGACAAAAAATAAACAAACAATAAAAAGCCTGCAGAATGAAAAACAAAACCAATCAGTAAAGAACACCTGACACATAATATCATTTTAGTGATGACAAAAAATAAACAAACAATAAAAAGCCTGCAGAATGAAAAACAAAACCTATCAGTAAAGAACACCTGACACATAATATCATTTTAGTGATGACAAAAAATAAACAAACAATAAAAAGCCTGCAGAATGAAAAACAAAACCTATCAGTAAAGAACACCTGACACATGATACCATTTTAATGAAGGCGAAAAATAAACAAACAAGGTAGTAAAGTCTCCTCTGAGACTGACACTTAAAATCATTTGACTAATTGTCATAAACTGTCTTAGTTTCCTATAAAAAAAAAATATTTAAAAAACACCAAACAAACCCCAACAACAAAAAACAATAGCGATTCATTGCTTTCGCACTGGGACAGATTAACAGTGTGTCTACCTTGTTATACATTCACAAAA
>CM060327.1:26923199-26957286 GCA_030674155.1 Stramonita haemastoma | reverse complement strand
CAAGCTATGTTTTCCTGTAAATTATTTGTAGAAATCGCTTTGAAAGTTTGTTTTGCCACAAAACAGAAATAATTCGTAGATTTCACTTACAAGCTTGAAATGAAAAGATATTCCAAAATTGCTCCAAGTGCTTGCTCTACTATTATTTCTGTTCACCATAAATTATTTGATTTTCCAGTGTTCAGTATATATATATATATATGTATATGTATATATATATATATATGCATATATATATATATATGTATATATATATGTATATATGTATATATATATGTATATATATATGTGTATATATATATATATATATATATATATATATATATATATATATATATATATATATATATATATATATATATATATATAAAACAAAGGATCAGACAGTTTGATAAAAAAAAAAAATGGCAATGTTCATTATGATATCAGTTGGTGAAATCATCTGTCATTTGAGTGTAGAAAAGTAACCGTAAAATCTGCTTTCTGACTGATCGCTGTTTTCATCATTCATTCATAAACACTCCCCCCCCCCCCTCCCATCATTGCTATATCTAAATTCTCTTGTTGTGAATTGACTTTTAACTGATAAGATAACTGCATATCATCTTCTTATAGATTTTCCTTTTCTTTTCTGGGGTTGAGGGATGGGGTGTGGCAGTTCTTTTTTTTTATTTTGTGATAGATATCGTTGAATAACAAGTAAATTGTTTGGTGGATTTTTTAAAAATCTCCTAAATATTAAAGAGTTAAACTTTGCTATATACATTTATCACAGCTTAGGCTAGAATCATGTATGATTGTATGGAGGTGTAATAGTGTGAAATTTAGAGAGTGAATTCCAGACAGGTTTGGAGACAGTGAAGAGGATCTATTTGTATGTGTATGCAGTGTATCTGATTTGCAAGTTATTGTGGAGTGTGAAATGCAGTTCATAACAAAAGATGTATTGTAACGTGATATAGATCCCTCAAGACACTTCATGTGAGTGAGTGTCCCCCCCCCCCCCTCCTTTTTTAGGGTTGTTTCTTTTTCTGGGGAGGAGGAGGGGGGGATGGTATTTTCTTTTGATTGTTCCTCGGCTAAAGCTCTGAGGTTGACCAATTGTGAGATTTTGCAAACATGACCGTTTTTGATCATCATGAAGATAGCCACACTCTGACTTCGGGGATTTAAGCTGAATACGTCCGTGTTTCTGCACCCACCAAACTCTGACAAGAATTGCGGGATCTTTAATGTACATATTTTATCTTCTGCATGTATACATACAAGAAAGGAATTAAGGCACTGGCAGGTCTGCGCTTGAAGTTGACCAGGGAAATCATGAAAATACCCACCCTTAATTCACCAGACAACGCCCAAGATTCGAACCACACAAATTGATGGACCCATGGGATTGAATTTGAACGGTCATAACCATACGGCTATAGTGCCCGTCATTTGATATGACTGGCAGTATCTTGTTCTGACTCTTGGAAATCATGAAAATACCCACCCTTAATTCATCAGACAATGTTGAGATTCAAACCACACAACTTGATGGACCCTTGGGATAGAAGTTGAACAGTCTTAACCGTGTGGATATAGCACCCTTCATTTGATATGACTGGCAGTATATGGTTGTGACTGGTGTGTTGTGTTGTGTTGTGTTGTGTTGTAGTCCAGCGATGAAGAAGACAAGCCACAGGTGGTGGACATTGAAGAGACGGTCCCTGATGCCAACAGGAACGTGGAGCTGGACAAGATCAGGTAATCTGTGTGGGTGTGGTGTGGTGTGGTGTGGTGTGGTGTGGTGTGTGTGGGTGTGTGTATGTGTGGGTGTGTGCTGTGTGTGTGTGGGTGTCTCTGTGTGTGTGTGTGTGTGGTTTGTGTGTGTGTGTGTGTGGTTTGTGCGTGTGTAGTGTGTGTGTGTGTGTGTGCGTGTGTGTGTTATGTGTCTGTGTGTGTGTGTGTTTGTGGGTGTGTGTACCCATGATGATTCGTGGTTCCTCTGCTTGATTGGGAGAGAGGGTTGTTTGTTGTGATGTGTATTATTGGTTTTGTTGTGAAGATAGTGAAGATCTGAACCTGTGCTGTCAGTTACTATCAGATATTGACACACTGTTCTAACCACTAAGCCGATTTTATTTCGAATCAGTTGTCCTTTATTCTCTACTGAAAAGTTAGTTATCTGTTATTCTCAACACAGAATTGATTGCCTGTTGTTCAGAATGTTTTAACAAGCAAGATTAGTTCTGAAATGTGAAATCAAGGGAGAAATTGTTCTTCATTAAATACATTTTGAGGTTGTTGGGTTTTTTAGAGTAAAAGTGTACATTATCGTTTGATTTCCCACCAAAAAGCTGCATTGTTCACTGTTCATGATACCCTCTGAAGTCGGAGCATGGCTGCCTATATGGCGAGGTACTTGAAAATAGTCATACACACAAACTTCTTATTCATTGTACTTCCAATCTCACAGTGATTCCCAGGTGGGATGAGTGAGTCAAGAGTGCATATTCGGGGTGACCCCCAGGGTGTTAAGCTGGGGAACGCACCACAACAAAATCAACTGTTCATGATAACACTAACACTGGGTGGCACTGTGTGACTGTTGCAGAGGCTTTGTCAAGTACAAGCGGGCCACGTACCAGTACCGCGGGGCCAAGGACCGACAGAAGGACTGGGATGAAATCTACAACCACAAGTCGGTTGTGGAGGGCCTCCGCATGCAGGCTGCCAGGTAAGGGATTTTCTCCCGCCATCCATGATCCAGTGTTCATGTCCTCCTTGTTGTTGAAAGCTTTGTTTGTTGACCTGACTTCTCTTTGAACTCCTTGAGGAGTCGTTAGAGCACTGCTTCCTACTTATCGGGTTGTGTGTTGTGGTAAGGTTGAACCTGACAGAGCTCATTTGTCTTCAGGGTGCATGCTGGGTATGTTTGTGTCATGCATCCCACCCATCTTTGCTGACCTACTCCTGGGAAAGGTGGATTGGGTTTTTAACATTTGTCTTGTACTTGGGACTTTGGTGTAAAGTCTGATCTGAAGGACTTTTATGAGTTTCTCTCAGAGAGTGGCTTTTTGGGGGGAAACATTTTGCCAGGGACTACTATCTTGTTGCCTCGGGTTCTTTTCTTTTCTTTTTTTTATACAGAAATTTCACATAATTTTTCATACTTGTCATCTAGTCAGTACATCACAGGGTTAATGTCAAGTTTGTGAAATGGTCATGGTTGTCACAAAGAAATCTGCCAGGGTATGCTTGGATTCATAGCAAACAAGCTAAATTTAAATAAAAAGGTTCCAAAGTGTGCTTTCTTGAATAATCGTTTACATAGGCTGCCTACTGTACACATTCTCGTGGCTTTTGTCTCTTGTGTCAAGACTCTGTAAGCTGCCCTTTAATCCAGTACCTTTAAGGGTTAGGACAGTAAAAACAGCAGTGTTTCTGTTGATTTTGGTTGAGGAGAAATGTAGCTTTCACCCAGACTGCCTTTATTAGAGAAGAAGTGCTTTGTGTTGCTGAGTGTGTGACTATTGTAAAACGAGGACAAAAGAGTTATGGATCTTTTTTTGTTTTCCAGGTGCATGGACTGTGGCGTGCCGTTCTGCCAGTCGTACAATGGATGTCCCCTCAGCAACCTCATCCCCAAGTGGAATGACCTCGTCTTCAAGGTCACTGATGTGCAGACTCGCACGCACGCACACATACATGCATTATATAAAACGTGCACATGCACATTTACCTGCACAAGTACACACACACACACACACACACACACACACACACACACACACACACACACACACACACACACACACACACACACACACACACACACACAAAATGTGCATACACTTACTCATGTGTGCACAAACACACACACACACACACACACACACACACACACACACACACACACACACACACACACACACACACACACAACACAAAACCAACCTGTTATTGTGTTTAGGTATGTTATTTGCCACCCTGATGATGTGTTTAGTCACACACACACACACACACACACACTCACAATTTTGTACTACATAACATGATCACAACAAAACCGTTGCAGATTATCTCTCATTACTCTTGATGAAGATAGAATAGGAAGAAACCAACAACAGTAAGGTCCGGGAGGAAGGGAACAGCAAGGAAAAGACATAAAACTAGAGAAAGAGAGAGAGAGAATGACAGTGACAAATGTTTAATGAATTTAGGCCTCTCCCCATTATCATGGAATACATAAATGTATATAGACACAAGAATACGTATATCAAGAAAAAGTGAGAGAGAGAGAGAGAGAGAGGTAATGCATGCTCAACTCATGTCCATCAATAAATAGCAATAGAAAAGCAAAGATTCCCACTTCAGTGCTCCTTGGCCTACAGTTGTGATTTTATCACTCCCTAGTTGCACAGTGGAAAAACTGAAAATCTTATCTAAAAGATAAATTTTAAAAAATTTAAATAAAATAAATATTGATTTTTATTTTTCTATTTTAAGATATCAATTATTATTATTTTTAATATTAATTATTATTTAATTTTTTTTTTTTTTTAATTTAAAAACCACCTCTCTTTGCTCTCTGAAATGGCAAGAAAAGGACACAATTTTTTTTTCAAAAACCTCTCTTTGCTCTCAGAAATGAAAAAAAAAAAAGAAAAGAGGATGCTGACAAGATGGCTGTTGTGTGTTGGTGTGCAGAACAAGTGGAAGGAGGCCCTGGATAATCTGCACCAGACCAACAACTTCCCTGAGTTCACGGGTAGAGTCTGCCCTGCCCCCTGTGAGGTAGGCAGAGATTTGATAGCAGCTGAATGGTGTGAGGTTTGTTTTGTTTTTTTGAAGATTCAGGATTTGATTGTTCGGTAAATGATCCTTTATCTGTTTGTGTTGTGTGTGTGTCTGTGTGTGTGTGTGTGTGTGTGTGTGTGTGTGTGTGTGTGTGTGTGTGATTGTGTGTGGTGTGTGTGATTGTGTGTGTGCACGCGCATGTATGTGTGTGTGTGTGTGTGTGTGTGTGTAGGCACAGGTGCATGTACATTTGCCATGCTTCAGCTATGGTCTGAAGTGTGTAGTAAATGCTTGTGTGAGTGTGTGTTAGATTTAGCTCAGTTTTACTTTGTGCTTTGTTTTTTAAACAAATACTGATGATTACTTTCCATTCATGAGATATTTGTTAAATGCGAGAAAGAAGTCATATGAATATATGCTGTAGTTTCATTGTAGAGCAGTAGATATATTGTTGATATGATTTGATTTGTATGACATTTTTTCATACTATACTATACTACACTACACTACTCTGCTCAGCTCTGCTTTGCTCTGCTCTGCTCTGCTCTGCTCTACTCTACTCTATAATGCAGTACAATGCATACAGTACTATACACAAAACTACACAACACTACCGTGTACAACTGTACACGTAACTACAGCACAAAACACTCCACTTCACTACACTACATTCCACTACACTACACTCCATTTCACTACACCCCACTGCACTGTGCTACACTCCACCCCACCACACCACACCACTACCACACCACACACACACACCCACCACACCACACCCCACCACTACCACACCACACCACACCACACCCCACAACACCCCACACCACCACACCACAACACCCCACACCACACTACAACACTATCACACACTACACCCCACTCCACTGCACTGTGTCAGGGGGCCTGTGTGCTGGGCATCAACTCGCCGGCGGTGACCATCAAGAACATCGAGAACTCCATCATCGACAACGGCTTCAAGTACGGCTGGGTGCGCCCCGTCCCTCCCCCCATCCGCACGGGAAAGAAAGTGGCGGTGGTGGGCAGCGGGCCTGCTGGACTGGCGGCTGCTGCACAGCTCAACAAGGTACAGTGTGAAAAAAAACCCAAGATATAGTGAGGGGCGTGTGGAAAGGAGAGTGGTGTTGTGAGTGTGTGTTTGTAACATGGTGTGATGTTTCAACAAATATTTCATTGTTTCAAATTAGAAAATTTGTTTATGACAAGTCTTGACAATGTAGATAAAGTAAGGTAGAAAAAAAGGTAAAGGTGTCCCATAACCTGTGTGGTCATAGGGGAGCGAGGCGTCAGAGACCTCAGCTTCTCTAGGGGCCAGCATATTGAGGGTGGTGTCCATCTCCTCTCCCTTGTTGCTTTACCTTCCCTGACCCTGAAGAGGGCAGGTACCCATTTAATAATAATGATAATAATACATGGAATTTATATAGCACTATATCTTGTAAAAACAAATCAAAGCGCTTGCACTCGACCCTCACAACAAACAACCAATGACAATAAATAATTCTAGCAAAATCGAAAGCGCGCACACACACACACACACACACACACACACACACACACACACACACACCTATTTACAGCTGGGTGAACTGGGGGACTGTACTAAAGCCAAGGCGCGCAAACGGTCACCCGTCCACGTGGTAACCTCAACGCTGCTTAACTTGACTGGGGAAAAGCGAGCGCTCTGACCACAGAGCTATTCCTCCCCCCTGTAGATAAAGTACCAATGAAAAAAATTCTAATATACTTCTCCCTCTCCCCCACCAAAAAATCAACAAACAAACAAAAAAAAAACCCAGAAAGACTTTTTTTAGATTGATTTTTTGGTGTGGGAGGTCCATTGGGTGGACACTGTGGTGGTCACTACTATGGGTTGGCATCCACAACACTCAGTCTGGCTTCACGACTAATCTTTTGTTGTCATCAGTAGTGCTCTAGTAGATGGCATATTGCACATTCTGGCTCAGAACAGGCACCACTGAGCCCTGCCAAAATGACCCAGCAGTAGTGCAGGGCTCCTCTGGCTGGTGGCCTAGCATTGACATGCTCACTGTGTGTGGATATCTGACCCTGAAGGTATACCTGATGAGCCTAGGTACTGTATGGCTAGGGTGGAAAGGTTGGAGTGAAAAGCTTGGATATGGCTGTACAGAAATGGCAGAGAACATGTACACACACACACACACACACACACACACACACACACACACACACACACACACACACACACACACACACACACCTACCTTATAAGCCACATGTGTTCTAGGCCACATGTGTTCTATAAGCTCTGTGTGTGTGTGTGTGTGTGTGTATGAGTGTGTGAGTGTGTGTTAGGGGGCGTGGAGGTAATACAGCTTAAAAAGTAGTGAGTTGTTTTATCTAAAGATCATGGGTCATCATCAGAAAACGAATTAATCCTTCAACTGAATTTCTCAACCAAACAAACAACAACAACAACAACAGAAAGATGATTTATGAGTTTGTCGTTTTGGTGTTGGTGGCAGGCTGGTCACAAAGTGACGGTGTACGAACGAAACGACAGGGTGGGGGGACTGCTGCGCTATGGAATACCCACCATGAAACTGAGCAAGGAGGTGAGTGTGTGTGTGTCTATTTGTATGTGTGGTGTGGTGTGTGTTTGTGTCATGTGGTGCGGTGTGTGTGTGCGTTGTGTGTGTGCTGTGGGAAGGGGAGGGTGGTTGGTGTTGTGTTGTTGTTGTGTGTTCGTAGGCAGTGTGGTGTCTCATGTATGTGCTCCAGTCTATTGTTTATTGGATCAGTGCAGGGGAAAGGAAAGGAAGAATGTGCATGTGTGTGCTTTGCAATTTTGTCTCTGATGGGGGGAGGGAAGGGGGTGTTCTTTAAGGCAACAAACACTGCAGTATTCAGATCGAAAGGATATGTAATTCACACTGCTGACAGTATCCCTGCTTACCCAGACAGTGCCTCATATAGGTGATAATATTCCCCCAGCTAACCCGACAGTGCCTCTTATAGGTGACACTATCCCCTCTTAACCCAGACAGTGCCTCTTGCAGGTGGACAGGTTGCCTGCTGAACAGACATTTCTCATGGGGGTGACAATCCGCTAACCCAGACAGGGCCTCTTGCAGGTGACATTATCCCCCTCCACTAACCCAGACAGTGCCTCTTTCAGGTGGTCCAGCGGCGTGTGGACCTGTTGGAGATCGAGGGCATTGAGTTCAAGTGCAACGTGGAGGTGGGCAAGGACATGTCGGCCAAAGACCTCATGAAGGAGAACGACGCCGTGCTGCTGGCCTTGGGCGCCACCTGGCCCCGAGACCTCCCCATCCCTGGTCAGTAGCCTCCCCTGAATGGTTTTATCAGTTAGAGTGAGAGAGAGAGAGCATAGAAATGGCCACACTCACAGGTGTGATTGTAGTTCTTGGGGTGGGGAGATTGAAAAGGGTGGGGGAATGTGGGGCAGGGTCGAAAGGAAATGAGCTACAAACTTAGACAGAAGCCACACACACACAACACCACGGTGCAACACACACACACACACACACACACACACACACACACACACACACACACACACACACACACACACACACACACACCACACACACACACACACAACACAACCACAACACACCACACAATCCTCACAACACACCAACACAACTGCACGCAGGCAGAACATCTTGCACACACGTTAAATCCCGTTCCATTTTGTAAAGAATAGCCCATCGTTTGTGTAGTGGGACAGATGACATTTACAGAACTGCATTACACATGGGAACTGGATGTAAAAAAAAGCATTGTATTGCTTTTCCATTACCCTCGATGTAAAAGAATAAAAAAATAATAAATTTAGTTATAAAGAGATATCATAAAATAAATAAAAAACAAATCCAGTGTTACGTACAAAAGAAGACTAAGAACTTAGAGTAAAGAATAAAAATAAAATATTAAAGAATGAAAAATAAAATAAAATAAGAAAATAATCCAGTGTTCCCTACAAAGCAGACTGAATGAAGGAATGTCCTCCGATCCTGGTTCAGGTCGTCAGCTGGAGGGCATCCATTATGCCATGAACTTCCTGGAGACGTGGCAGAAGAACCAGCAGGGCAACGACAACCCCTACATCTCTGCCAAGGACAAGGACGTCATTGTCATCGGCGGAGGGGACACGGCTGTGACTGCATCGCCACCTCCCTGAGACAGGTCAGTGCTTTGGGGGGAGGGGGGGGTTTCAGTGATTGTTCTGACACTGCCAGTGTCCTGTTTTACTTCATGTCATGTCATGTCAAGTCAGAATGAGCTTTATTGAGAGTAAATGACAATGCATGGTTTTTTGTTTGTTTTGGTTTTGTTTGTTTTTTTATTTTATCTTGTTTTGGTGTGGCATTGCCAGGGATAGTTTTTGATGCATATAGTAAGTACTGTGTTTGTGTTATTTCTCTGTTTGATTTTAGGATATCTTTTTTTTTTTTGTAAGAAAAATTTCAGGAAAGCTGAGCATTAAAGGAAATATATCTCTGTTGTCTGCTATTCAGGGCAGGAAAAACTAGATATGAAGAAAAAGAAAAGGGGAGAAGGTTGTCAGGAGTTTTGAACTAACTTTGATACTACAGATAAATAAGGGATTGGGCAAACAGTGCCTTTCATTGAAGTCTGGATTGGGTTCAGAATAAAATACACTTGTTTTCATTCTGGTGTGCAACTGTAGCATACAAGTAGATTTTTTTCCCCTGCCCTTTGGCTATGGCTCCAAGGTGCATATGTGAGCATCCACACACCATCAATGGTAGCCACATTTTTACATCAGGGAAAAATAGTATTCTTTCAGAAACTGTGTCCTGTGTTTTGTTTAGAAACTACATTCAAAAATGGTAGGGGGGGGGGGGTCTTTAGGTTTTTTGTGGGTTCTTTTATGGGATTTTGTTGTTGGATTTGTTTTTTTCTTATTTTTATTTTGCTGCAGAAAACTTCATGAGTCACAAGAAAAGTTTTTAATTTTTCCCAGGGAGCCAAGTCGATCACTACGTTTGAGATCCTGCCGAAGCCACCGCCGTCGCGTGAAGCCAACAACCCTGGCCCTCCTGGCCCAAGATCTTCCGCGTGGACTACGGCCATGAGGAGGTGCAGCTCAAGTGGGGCAGGGACCCCCGCATCTTCGAGATCATGAGCACTGTGAGTCACCATGATGAAAAAAAAAAAATAAAAGGTGACCCTGATGATATGGGTGGTCTTTTTTCTGTTCTTTGCCTTTTTCCCAAGGAGTGCACCGCTGACTGACTGATATCTCCTTCTCGGGCAATTCTTGGGATGCTGCACTGAATTTTTCAAGCAGTGTGTCTTGGGCAAGCTGAACCTGGCAGAGTCTTTTTTTTCTTTTTTTGTTTAACTGGAAGAGTCTATCCCTCTCCAGGTAGCAAAGTGCATGCTGAGTATATTCGTGTCATCCATTATCCCAGTGGCCAAAGCTGTCTTAACTTACTCTTCTGCACAAAGTGTTCTGCATATGTTTGTATGTAGGACCTGAGGTTTTTGTGTCTTATCTGAAAGACTTCAAGGGGTGAGGAGTCGGTACGAATCAACTCTTGAGCAGAGATTTAAAACTGCAATCCCAGTCTTTGTCACATCAGGAGTGCTACACTCTGACCAGTATTCAGTATATGTAGGTGTAAGAAGACTTTGGTTAACAAAAATGAAGCTTTGATGTTTTTTCATTGTATCCTGCAACTCATGAGTACTGTATGCAGACATGTCACTTTGTGTTGAACAATTCTCAAGGTTTTATTATTTGGTACTGACCAGTTGTGACAGGATAGCTCAGTGGTCAGACACTTGTTCCCCCAAGCTACGGTTTAGCAACATTGAGCGTGGTTACCAAGTGGATGGGTGACCATTTGTGCGCCTTGGCGTACAGCCCCCCATTTCATCCAGCTATAAAGGGTACCTTCCCTCTTTAGGGTCAGAGAAGGTAAAGCAGTGAGGGAGAGGAGGATGGGCGCCGCCCTCAATATGCTGGCCCATGGAGAAGCTGAGGTCTCATATCTTGCTCCCCAACGCCCACATAAGTTATGGGAACACCTTTACCATTTACTGACCAGATGAAGACAAGTAAACTTATTTGTAAGAAACTTTACCTATCCAGTTGTGTTGACTTTATTATACATTTTCCTGTTGCTTAGAATGTCTGTATGTGCGCCTTCTCCATTCTCTCTTTTCAGAGCTGGAGTTTTTTGTATGTACTTGATATTTCTTACATACTCTGCATTTTGTTTATTTTGCTGTGACAGAAAGTAAAATCATTCAGATTTGGACATAACAATCTGACATCTGACATGTAATGTTTGCATTGTTCAGGAATTTCTGGATGATGGTGCAGGCCATGTGACTGGTGTGAAGACCAAACAGATCAAGTGGGAGAAGAATGAAGCCGGTCGCTTCGTCACGAAGGATGTGGAGGGTAGGTGTTGAGAGAGGGGGGGGAGGGGAGGGAGAGAGGGGGGGAGACATTGAGTAAGTGTTTGAGAGAGAGAGATATTGATTTGATGTTGGTTTGGTTCATTGAAGAAAAGGTAAGTGAAAAAGAGAATAAGCTAGGTGAGTCTGAGAGGCAAGTGAGATGAAAAAGAAGATATACTGTTCTTTTTGGGAAAAATAGAGATTAACCCTATGCAGGACACTGTGTTTTACCATGTTAAAAACAATAATCTCAGGAAAGGTGAAAGTCCAGAAGCATCCATTAACAGTTGTTGATCTTGGGCTCATCCTAAACATAAACATTTCAGTTTTGCTGGATCAAAGTGTGATGGTGGATGTGTGTGTGTTACTATCAGGGTCAGAGAAGGTGTTCAAGGCAGACCTGGTGCTGCTGGCCATGGGCTTTGTGGGGCCGGAGCGCAGCATTGTGGAGGAACTGACCGTGAACCTGGACCAGCGCGGAAACCTCTCCACCCCCAACGGCCACTACCACACCTCCATCCCCAACCTGTATGCCGCGGAGGTAGAAAGACTGGTTTTGTGTTGTTGTTGTTGTCTTTTTTTTTTTTTAGACTGCTCTTTTTTTTTTGTCTTTTTTTTTTTAGACTGTTTGTTCTTTTTTTTTTGTCTTTTTTTTTTTTTTTTTAGACTGTTGTTCTTTTCACAGCATCCATACCACTGGTGGCCAGAGCTGGCATATACTTTTTCATGATGAGTTTTCTAACTTGTGTGTGCAAGATGCTGTAATTGGTAGTTTGTTATGGTTTGGGGGTTTTTTTTCCAATTTATGTTTTCTGTATTCTGTTTGAAATTTTGTTTAAATATTTATTTTTAAAATATATATATATATAAACTTGCGTGCGGTGTTGTGTGTGTTCTCGTACAAGGTGTGTGTAGTTAAAGTTTTATCAATTTTTGGTGTAAGCAGAGGGCCTACTTTGAAATAGTATCACGCTTTGATATGTTGAGATTGCCCTGTTATACATGCATAGTGACCTGTATTAATCATTAGGAGAATAAAATTATCACCTGAAATTGTTTATGCCTGCCTTTATTGCGATATACTGGAAAAAAAAGCCATATACGCAAACTTCTTATCCGCTAAATAGTGATTTCCAGATGTGATGAGAGAGACAGAGTACATATCTGTGGTCTAGGTGGTAATGCGCCTTGCCTAGAAAGCAAAAAGTCGGTTGGAGTGTGTGGTGGTTCGTACCCATTTGGACCCAAAACTTTTCCCCATCCATTAGACCCTGAGTGGTGGTCTGGGCGCTAGTCTTCCGGATGAGACGATAAACCAAGGTCCCATGTGTTATACATCACTATTTAGCACACGTAAAAGAACCCACGGCAGCAAGGGAGTTGACCCTGGCAAAATTCTGTAGAAAAAAGCCACTCTGATAGGGAAAAAATACAGTTGCATGCAGGAAAAAGATTTTTAAAAATGGGTAGGCGCTGCACATGTGGCGACACGCTCTCCTAGGGGAGAGCAGCCCAAATTTCACGCAGAGAAATCTGCTGTGACATAAAGTGGTACAAAATACAAATACAAAATTCTGGGTGACCCTGAGGGTGTTAAGCAGGGGAATGCACCAACAACAGCCTACACTATGAATTGCTGCAAAAGCTGTAATGTGTCTAGAGACTGTACATTATAACATGATGGTTGTGTGGTGTATTTCAGACTGTCGGCGGGGCCAGTCCCTGGTGGTGTGGGCCATCTCGGAAGGTCGCCAGGCGGCGCGTCAGATCGACTTTGACCTGATGGGCTACACCAGCCTGGCGGGCCAGGGGGCATCGTCAAGGGGAGTGAACTCAACCAGGACCGCTGCCCTGGACGGAAGGAAGAGAGAAAACTTGTGGCTAGGGAAGAGAGACATCATCACACTGCTGAGTACTGTGGATGAGGAGAGGAGCGAAAAGAGAGAGAGAGAGAGGGGGAAGAAGAAGAAGCATTCAGCCTCTGGAAGGTGAATGGGGAAAAACCTCCGCTTTGCAAGACTTCAACAAGGGAGAGGTGATGGAGACGTGGTATTTGCTCAGAACCTGGGGATATGTATGGGATGCCAGTCTGGATAGGGAGGGAATCAGGATCAAAGATTTCAGAGGGCGGTTGAGAGAAAGAGGTATTTGCTGACGTATTGACGCTGAACACAAAACTGGTTTGATAAAGCCGCAGGTAACCTCTACCTGTTGTTAGCTTTATTAGAGGGGAGGGGGGGGGAGTATTCTTGCTGTCTTGAGTTCGTTCTTAACCCATTTCTAACTGTCATGGAGTCTTTGTGGCCAGATAGATTTTGAGAAACCAGAAGAGCAGTTGGGATTTTGTTGATTTTTTTGTTGTAATTATTTTTTGTGTGTGTATGTCTTTTTGCTTTTGGGTTGTTTGTTTTGTTTGGGGTTCTTTTACTTCCATATTCTAACAAGCAGAAAGATTCTTGGAAGGAGTTTATAACGTGAAAATGAGCTCAAACTGTCAGAGAAAATAGTTTTGTTTTTGTTTTTTTAATGGGGAGGGGGAAAAGATATGCATTTGTGTGTTTTCTTAAAATCAACACTTCCAGTTTTATTTTCAGTTTTGTTACCATTCATTCTGTTGCCTACCCACCATATCTACTCCTGTAACTACTCTATATACTCTCTCTGTTTTGTTGTTTGTTTCAAAGACTAATAGTTTTTGTTTTGTAAAGTAGATAATGTCAGGCTGGTTTGTTGGCTGATTTATTCTGAGTTAGTTGGGTTGTTTTTTTTCCACTTCGCCAATATCAATAATCGATCAAAATTGTGTGTGTGTTTAAAGTTTATTCATTCACTCATATCTTTTTTACAATAAAAGACAAATGATAAACTAGTCTCCTGCTTTAAAGTTGTTTTTAAATATATTTTTTAAGTCATCGGTGAAAAATATCATCCGCATACGAGGTTCATGCATTTTGAATTTGTTTACTAGAATAACAACGTTATCATGCTTTTTTTTTTCCTTAGTTTTTCATCCTTTTTACTCTTTTTTTCCCCCTCATGTATCACTATTGTTTGATTGAGACTATTGAGATGGGTTTTGTGTGTAGTGCTCTGTTAGCGGTTGGCCAACTGGGCCACAAGCCCAAGGAACCAGTCGTCATCTGCATTTCATTATGCTCTATCAATATTTATTGTTAAAAAAAATATCCATATGTTACACTAAACAGTACAGTACACAGGCATTTATCAGACTTTGTGGATAACAGTGAAGGAAAGTGTATGAGGGGGGGGAAAAAAAAAAGTGTATAAGACAGAAGTTGGAAATGTTGGAAAAAGTGAAGGAAAGGTGTATAAGACAGAAGTTGGAAATGTTGGAAAAAGTGAAGGAAAGGTGTATAAGACAGAAGTTGGAAATGTTGGAAAAAGTGAAGGAAAGGTGTATAGACAGATTGGAATGTTGGAAAAGTGAAGGAAAGTGTTTAAGAAAGAAAGTTGGAAATGTGGTTGATAACAGTGAAGGGAAAATGTATAAGACAGAAGTTGGAAATGTGGTTGATAACAGTGAAGAAAAGGTGTATAAGAAAGAAATTGGAAATATGGTTGATAAAAGTGAAGAAAAGGTGTATAAGAAGTTGGAAATGTGGTTGATAACTGTGAAGGGAAAATGTATAAGAAAGAAGTTGGAAATGCTGATAATAATGAAGGAAAAGTGTATAAGAACAAAACTTGAGAAGTGGAGTCACAGATGATGTGGAAACGTTTCCAATGGTGGGTTTGGAAGGAACAGTTTGCAAACAAAATACGTCTTAAATATGACTCAAGTGACTGTGTGTTGTTTGAAAAACAAAAAAAGTGTACGATCTGTATGTCACATACATATTTGAGGTACTTTTTCTTGCTGCTTTTCTTGCCCCTTGTGAGCTTAGTGAATACAGACAAATACTGCAGTCTGGCCATGTGGTTTGTATCAGTAATATCATTGTTTCTTTCTCCTGTAGCCAGAAAAGCTTGTAGGCTGATCAATATTGTTACTATATCACATTTGTATCGTAATGTGAGACTGTGTACTCTAGAACATAGCACCAACTATAGAGATGTACACCACACACTATGAAGATGTCGAAAAGATGCCAGCAATATTCACACTTTGTCACTCCTCAGAAAAAGCTTAGATTTGTCAACTCTGCAATTTTGTAGTGGTAAGCTTTTTTATGTGTGTTGACAGGGAAAAAATGTGGATATTGCTTTTAGATGCTCTGTATATGAACTAATAGATATTTCTACAAAGTGAAAACAGTTTTGTTGGTGTTTTTGTTATACATATCTGCCTAGATAAACTTGAGTGTACACTAAGCTTGCTAGTACATGTTAACAGTGTAAGATTTGTCTACATAATCGTTCAAATGTAGCAGTCACACCTCTTTAGGTACCTGTGTGCTTTTTTTCTGTTTTAAATCTTTTATATTGTCAGTGTTCTTAAGGACTGTTTAAGAGTAGAGGTGTTTTTGGTGATTTGTTGTATCTTGAGAATAGTCCATTCTCATCTGCTGAAGGAAAGTTGTTTTTGATATTTCGTGAAAAAAATGTATATGTGTTAAACAAAAGCATACAATGAGGAATGATAGCCGTAGAGTAGTCTCTCATTTCCACCAATTTTGATTTCCCATAGAACTCCAACAAAAAAAAAAAAAATTGCTGATTTAAAAAATAGATGTGATGGGGCGGTAATTAGATTACCTCCCATGCATCGAGCCCTGTCGCAGTGTTGTGTTTCTAAATCAGGACACACCTGCGAATTGTGCGATGCTCTGTTTCCTTGGGTGGTGGTTGAAAACCCTCCATTGCATATCTTGCCTTCATGGTGAAATGTAGAATTTATGCCGCCTCTTTTTCTGTCTAGCTGTGCCCACCCAAGGTGCTGTGCAGAGATGGGACATTACAAATGTCCACTTTCTTTACATTAGTAAATTAATAAAGTAAAGAGGAAAGCTACCAAAAACTTCTAGGACCATAAGCTTTGGAGGGGGTGCACAAACAAATCTGAAATAAAAAATAAAATAAAATAAATATTAAAAAAACAAATCTGAAATAACCAAGAACTAGCCTAGCACTGTGAATGGGTTTTCTGGCACAGTTATTTGCGAAATAGTGCAGGACTTCGTCCCACTTATTTATCCACATGATTTGTGCATGTGCGCGCGCACACACGCACACCACACCCCTCACTCACACTACACTGTCTCACACATTTACACTGGAATGTTTCTGCAAAAGCATTTTTTGTTTTGGCCCAAGATTTTAGGTAGTTGCTTGGTTTGGCTTGATTCTGTTAGAGTGCCAGCAGAGCTATCCACTGTAGGGTACTGTGTCATCAACCAACCACCTGTACACTGACTTAGGTAGTCAGGAACAGAGAAAGATCAAGAGAAAATTTATGGGCACGTGTGAGATTTTTTCTCTTTTTTTTCAAAATAAACAGAAAGCAAATAATTAAAACATTTTTTCATTTTGCAGAGAAATTCTTTCCCAAAAAACCTCAGAAACTAGAGAGGAAACAGGATTTTTGTGGGAGGGATCATTAGAAAAGATTTTGTAAAAAGTTTTGATTGGGAGGAGAGGAGTTGGGGGAGGGGGGAGTCAGCAGTATTAGAAAAAGATTTTGTAAGAAATTTTGATTGGGGGGGGGGGGCTTAATAAAAGGTTTTGCAAGTTTTTATAGAAAGTAAAGCATTTTTTCAAGAATTTTTCCTTTTTTTTTTTTTTTTTTTTTTTAAAGGCACCTGTAGTTCCAATGGTTCTGAACCCCTCCCTTTCCCTCAACATATCTAATTCCTTTTTGACCCTACAGAATTTTGCCAGATTTTACATTAGTGTTTTTTAAAAAAAATTTTTTTTTTTATGCCAACAGTTGTATATATCTTGGGGTGGTGGAAAGCCATTGATGTACAAGAAGTTTGTTTTACCATGCCCGTCCGTCTGCTCATCTGAATGTTGAAGTCGATGTAAGTGGCCTGCATCCAGAAATATGTTAAAAGCAATTTTTTCTGTAAAGATTTTTTTTTTTTTTAGAAAAAAAAAAATGGTGTGTAAAAGAAAAAAGACAAGATTGTTTATAATCAGTCACCATTTCCAATGTAAAATGTGTACTTTTAAAAGACACTTCAGATGTTAAAGAAGTCTACTGAGGATTCTCTTTGTTGTTGATCAAAGCCAGAAAAGGTAACAAATGATGCTTGTACAGTATAGTGTTGACTAACGCCTCTTGTTATGTCACTCTTTTTTGTTGTGGACCGACTCTATTTCTCTGTTAACTCTTTGTGATGTCCTAAAGTGACCATTACTCCTGACTATGGCACGTTAATTTCAGGTGTTTTTTTTAAAGCCATGAACTGCATCCAGTCAGAAACTACTGCGACATAGCTAGCTGCTGTGTGGTGTAAGGTGTGTACTACACCACTGCCCCAGCTCTGCTCTCCTCACAATGCTCGCTGTGCCATACAGCTGTGCAAGGGAAAAACATTCAACTGCCAGTACCTCAGACCAGGTGTGGTCACTGGCTAGAGCCTGTAGGAAGGGTTACTGACACTTCTCATCCTAAGTGGAAAAAGTGGGTCAGGGGGGTGTAGTGAAAAGGCATCAGCCCTACCTATCCCACACAATGGATTCCATGGAAGGTGTTGGGCACAGCGGAGCATTTTTCCAGGTAGTGCGTCATGAGCTGAGTTACACCTGGCAGGGTCCACCTCTCTACAGGTAGCAGGCAGGGTGTATGCTGGGTATGTTCAGCAGCCACATGTGACCTTTTCTATGGATGGCTGGTGGATTTTGAACATATGCAGATGTTCTGTATGAATTCGCACACAAGGCAAATTCATAGTCTCATCCGAAGACTTCTGGGAGGAACAGGCTCCAGGAAGCACATCAAACAACCACACCCTCTGCCACGTTGGTCACGGTTTTATACTCTAACCACAAGGCTGTCAATCATGTTCTGCTGTTGTAGTGTAGTAGTGTTATATACATCCAGTGTCAGTTCTTGTCCTAGCAGAACACAGCGTTTCATTTTTGTGTATACATATAAACATCCATTGAAGTTGTAAGCAGTGACTGTCAAAATCACGTCTACTATCAGCACAAAAACTCACAGAATATCGCATTTATGATTAAGCATTTGCTTGTTGTGATCTTGTTGATTTTTCTAGATAATTTTACCTAATATATGATAATATAAAAATATCAGATTTTTCCCCCAAAGGGATGCGAAAGAAGAATTCACTTATTAAATGTTGCTTAATGAAGAAAAGAAAAGTGATACTTTGAAATCTCAGTGGAATCTCTAATGTCTTTCATTTTATTAATTTGTGTAATTAATAAGTGATGAGCATTATCTTCATTTTGCTGTCAAAATCCTCCTCAGCATATCACTCATTTTTTGGTGTGTTTATTTTTATTTTCAGACACATTTCTGTTGCCATATACTTTTGAGATTTTTTTAATCATTTTCTTCTATCTGTTTACAAACAAAAAAAAAATTGTTCCATGGTGTTTTGGTAACGCAGTATTTTGTTGTTTCGGTCTTAGAAGCCTCAGGACTTAGAAGCTTAAGAACTTGTCTTGTGCATCTTTTTCGCATCCCAAGCATTTGTGATATACAGTAATACATAGAGGTCACTGTGGTTAGTTACATTACTATGGCTTTGGAAATAAACGCTCAGTGTGTGTGTGTAGGCACTCTGAGGAAATCTGCAGCTTGTGTAGGTCTGTGTGGGTGGGGGTGTGCGTACACGTGCATGAGCATGTTTATGTTTGAATTATTTAGGATTTTTTTGCCTTTTTTTTTTTTTAAAGAGTTGTAGAAGTATCTTGCCATGTTAGACATATGTTTGTGTTTGATTTCAATGATGATCAGTTGTACCCGTCTTTTTACACCTTAGTTCCATGAAGATAACTTATTGAAGTAGAATGTGGCCCAGGCCAAAAGCTGTGTCAGTTATTGATGTAAGCTAGCTGCCTAGACATGCATTAACCCTCTTGCATTCAGATTCTCTGAAAACAAACTGCCCTTAGATTTAGCATTCCATCACGAAATCAGGTCAGGCACACATGCTCGCTGGCCTTTTCCTCCTAAGTACATACCAGACGCTTTAATTACTTCCAGACACTCCACAGGGTTTCTCCTTCTGGCCTGATGGAGCTTTGACAAGTGGTATCAATTAGTGATGGTCACAGCATGATGGAAATCTACTGGGTTTAAATCCTGGCAAATTCTGGTTCGGGACTATGGGGGGGGTAATTATTCAATCCGGGCAAATCCCGGATCAGGACTAAGAGGGTTAAACTGTTGTTATGCTTCAACATGTTCTAATAATATATGTACTCAGACTTACTCACCCCCTCTGGGTGTCACTGTGAGACTGAACGTACATACTGAATGAGAAGTTTGCAACTGATCACCGATAAAATCAAATGACAATGCATGCATGTCTAACATGGCAAGACTGTAGAACTAATAATGAATAAATAAAATAAGTTGGATATTAAAAAAAGATTCCCATATTCAGTCTGAGAAGCGTTACAATACTGCATGTTCATTTCTATACACTGACACAAGTAATAATAATAATATATAGAATTTATATAGCACTTTATCTTGAAAAAAAGAAATCAGAGCACTGGCATTCGACCTACACAACACACAAGCAACCAATAACATTCAATAGTTTTAACAAATTTGAATATACACACACACACACACACACACACTCACAACAACATCCACATACTTCTTTTTAACATTTCAGTTGTTTATTTTTTTGGTAACATAGCACTAATCTTTCACACAGAAACATGACAATCCACATCATCACAAACTGAAGGTGCCCACGAACACAAATTGTGATTTTTTTCTCTCCCTTCAAGAGGAAAATGACATGGAAACTTCAGAAGTACTGTTAAAGTTCATTATAAATCTTTTTTATCAAGACATACCGTCTCCAAAAGCGCAAAATCAATCAAAAGAGCTAGATGGCAGGATGGTTAAGATATTTGTCTAACAAGAAAACCATGAGGTTCTGGGTTCGATTCCCAGCCTTGCCCTTCCCAGTATGACGAGAAAAACAAGCTGAAAGTCAAAGTCCTTCAAATGAGACTATAAACTGAGGCCCTGTGTGTGAATGCACACAGAACATCTTGCGAAAATGTTAAAAACCTGTTCTGAAGAGTAAGCCATTTCATGCCGGCAGGAACAGATGACAGAAATTTTTAAAACACATGCACACAGGTGTCATGTTTAGACACGATCCCTGAAGTCAGAATGTGGCTATCTAAATGGTGGGGGGTGGGAGGGACTGTCCTATACGCAAAAATCTCACCATTGGTGAACTTTAGATAGAGCTCTAGCTGAAGACCCTACCACCCCCACCCCCCCAATCAAACAAACCCGTGTTGTGTGAAGTGTTTTGGATGCTTGGGTGTGTGTATGTGAATGTATGCCTGTGTGTGTGTGTTAGTTCTTCAGTTTAACGTCCTTCCACAAAAAAAGTGATATCAGACAAGTGTGTGTTGAGTGTGTGTGTGTGTAAGAGTGTGTGCGTGTGTCTGTGAGCATGCGTACACGCGCATGTGTGTGTGAAGTGTGTGTGCGAGAGCGCACGCGAGTTTGTGTGTGTGTGATAGATAAGTACAATTCACTGAGATTTGCACTTCCCTTTTTTAAAGTTGAATAAGAAGGCCAGTCGGCCTGAATCCCTGAACATGCAGAAAGACAACAACAAAAACCCACCAAAAATCAACTGAATGTTATTTCAAGACTGAAAGTTAGAAAATGTGTTTAGATCATTTTGCAAAATATTCAGTATAAATCTGGTTTCAAGGATTTACAGGATTCAATAATGATACTTTTTTTTTTAACAGGACATAGTTATATGTCCAGCACTGATGGCTTGCTTTTATCACAGTCATTTGACTTTGGTTCTTTCTTGTACCTTCTGATATACATTTGTCATCCACTTTAATATTTTACAAATGTTTCAATTCTTTCTTCTTTTTTTTTTTTCCTCTGTCAAAATTTTATATAAACTTTTCTTCACTAAAACCCCTCCCTTTTACTGTTGTAACATGTCGAAAAATTGGGTAAAATATTTTTTTTTCAAACCAAAGAAAAACAAAAGATATACACACATGCAAACACAACCAAAATCTACAAAGCAAACAAACTGAACTTTTGAGGATAAAAATGTAATTCCAAACAAACAATAATTAGGTACAATTTCAAGACAAAAAGGCACAACATTTTGGCAGCTAGATGAATCAAAATAAACAAAGACAACAGTCTGATCATCTAGGACCACAGGAGAAGGGTGCATCAAACAATATTAATATCAAACTTTTTTCCCTTCTATATGAGTGTATATTGTTTGTGCATTTTATTTTTTTTTTTTTATCAGCGTATAGACTGGAATATCAGTGTTTGAATTCTGCCACTCCTTCATCCATCCTGGGCTGATTATGCTTTGATTTCACTAGTTTTGATTTGGGGGTTTTCTCTGGCACGTTTTAAATAATAAAAACCAGTATTATGTTAGATGGCTTGTATGACAAATACACTTTGCTACACACAGAATAGACTCTAAAAGCAAGAGACATCTTGCATGGATGAAATGATGAAGTACTAAATGACATTCATATTATGAAACAAATACCAAAGCTACAGCACAAACCTCTTGATGGAAAGATTTTTTTTTTTTATTCTTTGAAAAAATTTGTCTGGAAAAATGAAACTGGAAATGAAAGTGACTAGCTTGCAAAAAAAAGTATAAACAACGGTTCCTGGAGACTCGATGAGCAAACATGTGAGTCAGTCAAAAATAAACGCTGTCACGAAGTATTGATTAAACATCCATGCAAGTCAGTTTAATTGAAAACTATACGACCAAAAAAAAAAACCCAGTCAATTAAACAGCACTGACAAGGGAGAAAAAAAAATCCACATGTATACATACTTTGTTCACTGTACACCCATATACACTTTGTTCACTGTACACACACCAATAGCTTCAGAGCATTTTGATCACAGACACACCACAAACGCATATTTACAATTAATAATAATCGGATATCCCAAACTAAAGTTTTTTACACACAAGCTTCATGTACACTGATCGAATCTCAAGCTCAAACCCCACACTTAGAGAGCAACACAGTGCAGAACACAAATACACAATTCTCACATCTCAAAGGACAACCACAACAACAACAAAATCACTGAACCCAAGACATCAGTTATGCAAATTTCAAGGAGCACTAGCCTAAAGAAGCTCAACCACACAAACTCATTAGATTCAAAGAGTAAAAGATAAAAACTCATTTCATTTCCTGTGGGCACTGATATTGTCGCCAACATGTATGTTACCACTAGAACAGACTTTGCCTGAGAAATAGGATCTGCTACAGACTGTATACAAAAAAAAATTTAATCAAGTTATTTACTGGCAATTTCATCCTAAGAAATATGAATAAGCTACTTTCAGTAATGATTCCAAACCAGTTTTTTTTGGTATTCAAAGAAAGAGAAGCCACTCTAGGGCACCAAAAAAATGTTGGGGGGGAGGGGTGTCAAAAAAAGAAAGAAACACTAACTAAAGTTTTAGGAATATCAACATTTTGCACTCTGCAAAGGAAAAAAAAAATCCCCCCCTCTCTCTCTCTCTCTTTCTCTTTCTCTTTCAATGAATGTATAACTATCAGCTTCATACTTTCTGAAATAAGAATTCCCCTCTCACTAAAGAATTTTCACAAATGCAATAGGACGACAACTGAATAAACTGTCAACTCTGCCAACTGCAGACATTTGTGAAAAAGAAAGACATCTTTTCAGAATTTTTTGCATAAATTTGGCAAGTATATATCAAGTTATTCCTTGCCCCCCTCCTCCCTCAAAAATTGGTTCCTCTTAACGCAATATTTTAAAATATTATCTACTTCTTACTGGGCTTGCAATGTTCAAAATGAAGAGAAAAGAAAAAGTAAAAAAAACTATCTCACAGGGATTCATCCACCTTGCATATGGATGAAGAGCATTTGAAAATTGCCTTTACACTTGTAACCTAGGACTTTGGTGGGGGGAAAAAAGCTACATGATTCACAAATATAGTGAAAACAAAACACACACACACATATACACTCACATACACACATACACACACACACACACACACACAAGCATACACACACACAAGCATACACACACACACACAAGCACACACACAAGCACACACCCTCACATATACATGTTCACAGAGTAATATGATGTTTGTTCTTTTTAAAAAAAAAGAACAAAAATTTTTTAACATATAACTGATACAAGTTCAAGAATCTGTTCAGATTCCCTTGCACCCATTCAAACCTGACACCTATCGACGACAAAATGAACTTAAATATTCCAATACATACAAAAATAATACTGGTAATAAACACCAATAACAGATACTTGAGTATGAAATATTCGATTGACATCAAGCAACATCTTGATTTCTTATGTGATCACATGGCTTCAAAAAACAAAACAAACAAAAAAAAGGTGTTAAAAAGCTGCAATACACTGAGGAATAATCCGATTTGTCATGTAGGCTCAAAGAACTGAGACAGACACAGATCTGAGAGAGAACCAGAGAGTGAGAAAGAAAGAAACAACATATGTCTGTCGCCAATCTTTCATCTTAAATTGTGACTAGTAATAAGCTTATCAGACAAATGAATAAAAACATGAAAAAAAAAAAAACTAGCCAAGCTTTCGATTAACAAACTCAATGCTTTGACCCTTGATAGATAGTTAACAGTGTGGAATTCTATGAAAAATAAAGTTCATGGGTGAACAACACGTTCAACTTTTAATAGAAAAAAAAAAGTGATTCGTTGTTTACCAGGCAAAACTTTTACACCGCATATGATTTACCTGAAGGTGAAAGTAAAGGTGTCCCATAACCTATGTATCATCGTTGGGAAGCAAGGTGTCAGAGACCTCAGCTTCTCTTGGGGCCAGCATACTGAGGGCAGTGCCCATCTCCTCTCCCTCGCTGCTTTACCTTCCCTGACCTTAAAGAGGGCAGGTACCCATTTACAGCTGGGTGAACTGGGCGGACTGTACTGATGCCAAGGCACGCAACCATCACCCATCCAAGACGTAACTATACTCAACACTGCTTACCCTTAGCTTGGGGAGAGCAAGTGCTTTGACCACTGAGCTATCCTGTCCCCTACAATCAATATCACTAGATGTACATGACAACAACAACAAAATTAGTCATCAAAATCACTGAAAATGAGTAGGTCATGGTACAGACAAAACTTAAGTTTACAAACTTTGACACACTGGTACAGCACATACTAAAACCCCAAAACAAAAAAACAAAACAAAAAAAATGTTTGATTAAAAAAACAAACCAACCCCAAAACAAACGACATACATCCTTGAATTAAATTTTTCTTTCTCACCTGTCTCCTATATTAGCACCACCAAGTTTGGTGTTAGCCGCTGCACCCAAAGATAGTGACATAATGCTCCTTCTCCAATTTTTTTCCAGTGTTCACTGGTCCTGCTGACTTTAGGGATTCTCATCTCTAATCTCTCTCTTTAAAAAACAAAACAAAAAAAAACACCACCAAAAATTTGGGAGAGATCAACAATATAATCCAACCATCATAAATAAATTCTGCATGCCGAGTCAAAAGTGAGTCAAAACTTTTTGGATTGTAAAATAATCATTCAATTTAATGTCTGATGTTGGATTCCTTCATCAAGTCAAAACTTTTTGGATTGTAAAATCCTCAATCCTTGGATTGTATCTCTGATATGGGACTCCATCATCTAGTCTTTTTTTTTTCATAGTAAAATCATCAATCCTTGAATTTTAATTCTAATGTAGTACTCCATCATGAGTCAAAACTTTTTATTTTTTAAATCTACTCTTCGAGGTCATTCACAAAATCATCCATCCGACAAAAATCCCTACAGATTCTACCAGACATACACAGATTGTCATTTTTCCTAAGCTTAACAACTGTTTTAGTTGAGCACATGATTACGCATCTGCTCAATGGATTTCTAGGCAGATTTAGGATGTGGGGGCAGGCAGGACAGCCTTGTGGTTAGAGCATAGTACCCATGATCTGATGGTAACCAAGGGTGCGGGTTTGAGTCTTCACTGAAACGTCTGTTCAAGGATCCTACCCCCCCCCCCCCCCCCCACGGATTTAACATTGGTGCTTACTCCACTACCCTGAAAATTCTTTGCACAAGGCAGTAAACAAAATCTAATAATCCCTGAAAATTCTTTGTACAAGACAATTAAGTCTTATAATCCCCTGAAAATTCTTTGTACACACGATAAATTTTTATAATCCCCTGAAAATTCTTTGTACACACAATCAATTTTTATAATCCCCTGAAAATTCTTTGTACAACACAATAAACAAAGTGGCATGTACAACCGCAAGCACACCTTAACACACCTGTTACAAAACTCACCCCATAGAAGGGTTATCCCAGCTCTGGCTGGTGATACGAATGATATAAACATACCAAGCATGCACCCTGACAGGGATAGACTCCACCAGATTCAACTTGCCCAAGTGACACCCAGTGCAATGTCCCAACGACTCCTCAAGGAGTTAAGGGAGAAGTCAGGTGAAGCCATGTCGTGTACACGATACAAAATATACCACTGCTGTGAAAATCTCTGGCAGAAACTGGAAACTCCCAATCGATCATTTGGCCCCCAAAAAATGATAATACAAAATAAACATGAACTGTATGGATTTCCACATGTGCCACAACAGGCATGACAAAATTTAACCAATACTGTTCACAGATGCGTTTATCTACAATTGCCGAGATCAAGGCATATGTTTCAACCGGAAATGAAAGAAATAGTTTTTTGTCCAAAACAATAAGCACCCTTGAAAGGCGGAGGAAAACAAAAAAAAAAGAAAAGAATTAAAAAAAAAAAAAAAAAAAGCAGACACATTTACCAACCCAACAAATACAATACACATGAGAAAAAAATCTATATCAGCATCAAACCACCCACCCACCCACCCAAAAAAATCAACAACAAAAAAAGAGAAAGAAAAGAGGATTTTCGTTTCGTTTTTTAAGTGGACAACATTTTTCAGTATCTGCGTTGAATGATACACCTCAGAGAAAACTAGGACATTTAGCAACACTCCAAATAGTTCCACTATCTTCCTCAGCACACAACAGAAGAGAAGCACGTTTTCTTTACAACGTTCAAGACTTCAAACTCAACTCCACTCAGAAAAGAGGACAACGAGGACAGCTTTCTGACAGTGACGACGCTCGCTCGTAACAGTTCCGTTGACTTCCCTCACTTCACAGACAATGACTAGTCATTTCTTCAAAGCATACGAGATACTTGCGACACAGAAACCAAATCCACAACTTAGAGAAGAAGACTGGGACACTTCCTCAAAGTGTCTGACACTTCCGACACAGAAACCAAATCCACAACTCACAGAAGAAGACTGGAACACTTCCTCAAAGCGTCGGACACTTCCCAACACACCAGAAACCAAACCCACACACCTCAGAGAAGAAGACTGGGACACTTCCTCAAAGCGATGACTAGTCACTTCTTTAAAGCATACGAGACACTTCCGACACTGAAACCAAACCCATAACTTTAAAGAAGGAGGCTGGGACACTTCCTCAAAGCGTCCGACACTTCCCAACACACAGAAACCAAACCCACAACTTAGAGAAGGAGACTGGGACACTTTCTCAAAGCGATGACTAGTCACTTCTTTAAAGCATACGAGACACCTCCAACGCCCAAAACCAAACCCACAACTTAAAGAAGACTGGGACACTTCCTCAAACTGTGTGACACTTCCCAACACACACCAGAAACCAAAAACCCCCACAACTTTAAAGAAGGAGACTGGGACACTTCCTCAAAGCGTCCGACACTTCCAACACTTCGGTCAAGTTCCTGCCCACGCCCTGGTGGTTGATCCAAGCCCCTAAGCCTTGCTGCACGGACCTCCCTAGGGAGCGGATGGTGAAGAACTTTTTCTTCATGAGCATGGTGTGGCCGGGGCAGGAGGTGAGAAAGACCCCGTTCTTCTTGGCCCGCAGGATCTCCCGGCTCTCCCGCAGCAGTTTGATGCGCGTGTTGACCACCTCCTTCAGGTTCATGTCCGAGCAGAGCTCCACGCTGCAGTCGATGCGCAGCGCGTTGCTGCGGAACCAGTGGTCGTAGAGCGAGTTGATGAAGTAGGCGGGCGTGAAAACGTGCCTGTGGAACACCTCGGGCAGCACGCAGCGCCACTCCTCGCCTTTCGCCATCCCCTGCAGGCACGGCTTCAGGCTCTGAGAATCTGCCCATCAAAGTCAAAGTCAAAATTTTATTTTCAGATGGTACATTGAGTAAGCATCGATTTGCTTTTTTTCATCAAGCCACCAAAGTTACCATGAAAACACCCCAGTTCTAAAAATAAATAAATAAATAAATAATTTAATTAAAAAAAAACAAAAAAAAAACCCACCCCAGTTCTCTGTGAGGTTTTTCAAGTTGGAAAATAAAAAGGTTAAAACAAAAAGGTAAAGGTGTCCAATAACTTTTGTGGTTGTAGGGGAGAGGGAGGCATCAGAGACCTCAGCTTAACGTGCAACAACATCGTATGACTGCATTGGCTAATGTTTCAGATAAGAGTGATTTAATCAACGATATGGCTTACCAGTTCCAATTTTTATTTTTTAAATTAGACATCCACCTGCCTAACAAGTAAACCCTGAGATTCTAGGTTCGGTTCCCCACCTTGACCTTTCTTCCAAGTGTGCCCAAAAATTCAAACTCAATGTCAAGTTTTCAAGATGAGACTCTAACCCAGTCAGACCCATGTGCTTGCAAATTTGCACACATCAAAAGAATCTATGACAGTTGAAAATCACAAACAGCAAGGAGGTATTTTCCACTGTACTGGCAAAATTGGCAAAAAGTTCAATTCCCAACTGTATCCCAAAAGCTGAAATGCAACTACCTTTATGGCAGGGGAAATAAGTTGCATATGCAAAATCTCACCTTTGGTGAACCTCGATGTTCTAACCATGAAACGAAAAAAATATGTACATGAAAAAGGAGGGATGTGACTTTTATCACAGAATAGCCTGTAGTCCATAATTATGTTTTCTCCTTAATTTTTTTTTTTTTTCAAAAGTAAAACAGAAACACCTGGACCACTATAAGGTAAAAGGTAAAGGTGTCCTGTAACCTAGGCAGTCATAGGGGAGTGAGGCAACAGAGACCTCAGCTTCTCTAGGGGCCAGCATATTGAGGTTGGCGCCCATCTCCTCCCCCTCGCTGCTTTACCTTCCCTGACCCTGAAGAGGGCAGGAACCCATTTACAGCTGGGTGAACTGGGGGAACTGCACTGAAACCAAGGTGCGCAAACGGTCTCCCATCAAACTGGTGACCACGCTCAATGCTGCTTAACTTGACTCAGGCAAAGCGAGCACTCTGACCACTTAGCTATCCCGCCCTACTACCACCAACAAAACACCCAGACATAGACACACAACACTGCCATGTTCACCATAAGCGTGGTGGAAGTAGAAGGCGTCTTTGAGGAGGGTGGCCATGGTGTGTGTGCTGGAGACGTCCTCCACATCCACAAACAGCCCCCCATCCACCACCACATGCACCGTCTTCACGCTGGAGGGCAGCCGCTCCGCAGTCTGTCTGCGTGGAACAGAGCTCCCAGAGCCCCCGCTGACAACATACAGCACAGGTGTTATGTCTCCACAGTGCTCTGAACAACACCTTTACTTGAGAAATTAATTATGAAAGGCATTTTAGAAATGACACAGCGTGCATTAAATTATATGGATTACACAACATGCATTAAATCATATGGAATTCACAACATGCATTAAATGATACAGATTACGCAACACGCACTTCATGATAAATTAATGAGTGACACTTTAGAAATGACACAACATGTATTAAATGATACAGATTACACAACATGTATTAAATGATACAGATTACACAACATGCATTAAATGATACAGATTACACAACATGCATTAAATGATACAGATTACACAACATGCATTAAATGATACAGATTACACAACATGTACTAAATGATACAGATTACACAACATGCATTAAATGATACAGATTACACAACATGCTTTAAATTATACAGATTACATACCATGCATCAAATGATACAGATTACGCAACATGCACTAAATGATACAGATTACACAGCATGCACTAAATGATACAGATTACACAACATGCACTTAATGATACAGATCACAGAGCGACAGGCACTTAATGATCCAAATCACAGAGCTACAGGCACTTGATACAGATCACAGAGCTACAGGTACTTAATGATACAGATCACAGAGCTACAGGTACTTAATGATACAGATCACAGAGCTACAATGATACAGATCACAGAGCTATCGGCACTTTGAATGCTGACAGCATCTGATGTCTCACACACACACACACACACACACACACACACACACACACACACACACACACACACACAATATATATATATATATATATATATATATATATATATATATATATATATATATATATATAGGGATAGGTGATAGATGGCACAGTCCCTAAATCAGATAACTCTTCCACTGCTGAATCCAAGCAAGCTTAATCAAAATGAGAGAGACACAGAGAGAGACAGAGACAGAGAGAGAGAGACAGAGACAGAGACAGAGACAGACAGACAGAGACAGAGACAAAGACAGAGGAAGAGAGAGAGGGAGGAGAAAGGGGGACACAGAGGACAAAGAGAGAAGAGAGATGGGGGCAGAAGAGAGGGGGGGAAAGAGATACACAGAGAGAGACAGACACCTCCCCAATCCCTATCTACCTGAGGAGCCTGCCAGAATGATCTGCTCGGCGTCTTTGAAGAGAGTAAAGGTGGAGAGGTAATCGATGACAGCGTCAAACACCAACGCCCCTTTCAGGTACAGGGGTTTGGAATTGACGATCAACGGTTCCGATCGGTTGCCTGAAAACCACACACAAATCACTATCATACAGCAGTCACAGAAAAGAGGTTGGGTGGAGAGGGGGGTAGGGGGGGGGGGGATAGAGACTGGGGAAAAAAGTAAAATAGTAGGAGGAAAGGCAAGAACATTGATAAGCATATCCACATACACATAATAGTCAGTACACAAACATTTAAGTGCATGCACGAACGCACACACACACACACACACACACACACACACACACACACACACACACACACACACACACATACACACACACACACACACACACACATAATTTCAAATGTATTTGTGCAGGTGTCCAAATGTTATATGCAGTGTTGGCATTGATGATAAATGATTGGTTCAATTTTCATGAATGGATCTCTCTCTCTCTCTCTCTCTCTCTCTCTCCTCTCTCTCTCTCTCTCTCTCTCTCTCTCTCTGTCTGTCTGTCTGTCTGTCTGTCTGTCTGTCTGTCTGTCTGTCTGTCTGTCTGTCTGTCTGTCTGTCTGTCTGTCTGTCTCTCTCTCTCTCTCTCTCTCCCCCCCCCATACTTTTACCCAGCCCCTACCACCACCCCCTCCCCTTTTTTTTTTTTTTTTTTTTTTTTTTTTTTTTTTTTTTTTTTTTTTTCCACCCAACTTCAAATGGTGTTGATCAATGTCATGCTGCAGTGTGTATTCCATTTGAGTGGAAAATTGCCTTCTATATCTAGCAGGTATATCGGGATTCAGAGTCTCTTGCAACAGAGCAGTTGTTGCATTGGACTAGTGTGTACTGGAGTTTTTGAATCAATTCTGCATACTATATTTTCGTTTGCTTTTTCATCTATTATTTTTTTATCACTGTATTTTTTGTGTTTAGTATCATATTAATATTTAGTGTGTGGTTGATTATATTGATTTAGTAAAAATTGTTGTATTTTAGTTTTACTAAAAATATTTTTTCCCAATTTATATGCTTTATTATTTTTTATGATTATATGATTTATGTAAAAACGGGACTGGATTCAAAAAGTTGTTTATAATAACACATTGATTCCTTACAGATTCTGAATTGTGTTTATATTTTAGTTTTCGAAATTGTATTATAGTTTTTTGTTGTTTTTTAAAATTTGATAATCAAGTCTCCTGACTTGATAGATTTTTATACATATACATAAAAAAAAGGAAAAAATTTAACATGACTTTAACTTTAGACAAGTGGCCCACAAAGCAAGGCCTCCGTGTAGGCTACCTAAATATCAACAATGCAACAAACAAAAAAGATGATATCTCGACCATACTGCACAATGATGGGAATCAATTTCATTTATTTTGCCTTGCTGAATCACGACTCTCACCACATGTAACTGACACATGCATAAATATTCCAGGTTATCAGATCTTTCGACAGGATCCACACAAGCCCAAGTCCACTGGGTTATTAACATATTTCGCTTCTTCACTGAGTTGTAAAAGACTATACAACTTTGATGTTTATGACATTGAATCGATTTGGGTTGAAATAAAATTAAAACACAATAGTCCAATATTAATAGGATTCATATACAGAAATCCTTCGGAAACCACAGAATGGTTTGAAAAATTCAACTCTCTTATGGATGAAGTGACACTTTTTAAACCATGAAACAATTATTCTTGGGGATTTTAACATAGACTTATTAAAACCCAGCCGCCGCTGTGGCCTAGTGGTTAGGGCGTTGTACTCGTAATCTAAAGGTTGCGGGTTCGATCCCAGCTATTCCGCTATGGCGTTGTGCCCTTGGAAAAGGCACTTAACGGCTATTTTCTCACCCCACCCAGGTGTAAAAGGGGTACCAACCTTGTGTTGGGGGTTAACCCTGCGATAGACTGGCGTCCTATCCAGGGGGGAGTCTATGACTCTCAGTCGCTTAACGCCACAGAAACCGGGATAAGCACCGGCCTGATGAGCCTTATGGCTCGGGACAGACTTTAACTTTAACTATTAAAACCCAAGCCTAAATGGAGTCACAACATTACTATGCATGGCCTGGAACAACTAATAGACAAACCAACTCGGGTAACAGATAACTCAAGAACTTTGATTGATCATATCTATACTACTACAAAACAAAACATAACAGAAGTATGCGCCCCCTCCTGTGGATGCAGTGATCACAATTCTGTGTGTTTTACTTGGTTTAAACATCGTGTCAAAATTCCCAAAGTAGGACATAAAACCATCTTTTACAGAAAATTTAATAACTTCAATGAACAAGACTTTCTTTCAGACTTGATAAACTCGCCATTCCAAGACATATATCAAATCAGAGACCCCAACGAAGCTGCAGAATTCTGGATTACCACATTTATTTCAGTGTATGATAGGCATGCCCCTTTCATCAAAAAAAGAGTTAAAGAAAAAATTAAACCTCCTTGGATCACAAAAGATATAGAGTCTGAAATGCGCTTAAGAGACTATTTGAAAACCCATGGTACAAAAGAAGAATTTAAAATACAAAGAAACAAAGTAACTTCACTAAAACGCAGATCAAAACGTGATTACTTTCAAAAACTATTAATCACAACTACTGACTCTCGCCAGGTACGGAAAGCCATCAATATTTTATGTAATAGACCTATATCAAAAAGCCAAAAGACAGTTAAAGACATAACAGCTGATGAACTGAACACCCATTTCTCAAACATTGCTACTAAAGTCATATCATGTGATAAGTCAAATGAAAATGATCTCCAATACTTAGAACAATATATTGCATTAAAAGAAATTAAATTCCCGTTTGAATTATTGCCAATGACAATTAAAGATGTGTTGGAAAGTCTATCTCTCCAAAACAATTCCACAACACGTGACCTTGACAATCTGGATGGAAAAATATTGAAACTTTCTGGTCCTATTATAGTTGAAACATTGACATATCTATATAATTTGTGCATAGATAAAAACAACTTTCCTCTGATATTTAAAAGAGCAAAAGTCATACCAGTCCACAAATCTGGAGATACTTCTTGTCCTTCAAATTACAGACCAATTTCAATCCTATCGGTCTTATCTAAACCCATCGAAAAACATATCCAAAAATCTTTATATTCCTACTTTGCTAACAACAATCTAATAAATGAAGATCAGTCAGGCTTTCGTAAAAACTATTCTTGTCATACAGCTCTAACTCAACTTACAGACAGTCTCTTACACAACATAAATAAAAATAACTATACAGGCTTAATTTTTGTTGACTTTGAAAAAGCATTTGATGTAATTAATCACTCCTTGCTAGTACGTAAACTTCACCTATATAAACTAACACCTGAAATAATCAATCTTTTAAAGAGTTTTTTGTTAGATAGACAGCAGCTGGTAACTGCAAATAATCAAACATCAGAATTAGTATCTATTAAATATGGAGTACCACAAGGATCAATATTGGGTCCTCTTTTGTTCTCTATATATGTAAATGACTTACCCTTATTTCTAGATTGTAGCTGTGAAATGTTTGCTGATGACACATCTCTCTATTGTAGTGATACCGACCCCCAAAGACTGACACTCAAACTTCAAAACAATATCAACAAATTGATTACTTGGACTCAATTAAACCATATGTCCTTAAATGCACAAAAAACTAAGAGTATGTACGTACTAGCAAGACAAAAGAGGCAAAAAATGAAAAGTAAATTTAAACCTCTGTTGATAGATCAAAAAATTATTGAAGAAGTTGACTCACACAAGATTCTGGGTGTAATTATCGACAAAAATCTTACTTGGACTGACCATGTGATGGCATTAGGAAAACGTCTTACAAACAAGGTA
>CM060327.1:26910699-26918199 GCA_030674155.1 Stramonita haemastoma | reverse complement strand
GATGGGCGTTGCCCTCAATATGCTGGCTCCTAGAGAAGCCGATGTCTCTGACACCTCGCTCCCCTACAACCACAAAGGTTATGGGACACCTTTACCTTTTACATGTATATAAATCATTCTTCTTGATATGTTTTTGCCTTTTCACTAAAACTCATTCTTTTCTTCTTCGTTGAGTGCTCAGACAGCAACTACTGTTGTTTTTTGTGAGCAAAAATTGTACACACAAACAGTGAAACGCATTGGTGGTTAGAGATATGCGCATTGTGCTTGTGATCTGCTGACCAGGTTTGATCTCGTTCAAGAGGATTTTTTTCTCTGGAGTTAATATCAATGCTGACTCAACTCCCCCCAAAAGTCTTTTGGATGAGACTATAAACCGAGGTCCTGTGTGCAAACCCATGTAGAACACCTTGTGCACATGTTAAAACCTGTTCCGCTTTTTGGAAGAGTAAGCCACTGTGTCCAGGTTTGACAGATGACTAAATTTACAAAAATGCATGCACAAGGGGACTGGGTGTAAAAAAGCACCAGATTGCTTATTCCATAATCCTCAATATAAAAGAATAAATTATTTTTTAAAATATATAATAACACACACACGCACAACACGCACACACACACACACACACAAACACATACACACACACACACACACACACCGCACACACACACACATACACCACACACACACACACACACACACACACACACACACACACACACACACACCACGCAAGCATGCACACACACACACACACACACACACACACAACCGCACACCACACACACACCACACACACACACACAACACACACACACACACACACACACACACACACACACCACACACTCACACATTTAAGTATTTGTATTCATAAAACACACACATGCACACACACACAACACACACACACACACAACACACACACACACACACACACACACACAAAACACACAAGAGTGAAGTTTTTGTATGATGTATGAAAACACACTCCCTACACATACACGCACAAAAGATCAAATTCAAAAGAAGGCATTCAGCCAAGACAAATGATAAATTATACAAAACTCACCCACTAACTCTTTACAACAACAACAAAAAACTAACAACAAAAAGTGAATACAATGCAAGAAAAACAAAAAACAGCACACACACACACACACGCACACACACACACACACACATACAGTCACACACACACACACACACACACACACACACACACACACACACATACACGCACGCACACACACAATACCAAAGTGTATCTGGTTATAATATCATATATCGCGACATCAGCCAATATCTACTCCCATAAAACACGCATCAATAAACCCACCTAGATATAAACTTGGCACTTGTTTGTGATGGCAATAATTATAACAATGGAGCCTCCACCTACTCATAATCCCACTCACATACACTGCATGTAACATTTTATTGATTTTAGCTACAATAATAATAAAACAACTCCATATTATAATTAAAGGGAAATAGAAAAGGATAGTGCATTAAGTAGGGATAAGTTAATTTCTAGATATTTTTTCTTCATGAAATAAAATTTTGTTTAGTTGTTTTTATGTGTTTTAAACTCAGTTTTTCCTTTGCGGAGGTACCTCTCTGTTCTTTCTGATTATCAACTGTCATGCGTTCTTTTGACATGCACAAGTCTGTAAGCACATGGGTCAGACTGGTTTAGTGTCTCCTCCAAAAAACTTGACAGCTTAATTTCCCGGTCATATTTACAGTTTACTACTTTACTTGTTAGGCTGGTGAACATTTAAACCATCCTTCCACCAACCTTGTGATTCAAATGAGTAAAATAAAAGGCATAAAAACCTCCACGTCCATGTTAGCCATAACTGCAGCACAGAAAAAATGGTGGTGGGATGGGGAGAAGAAAGGATGAAATCCAACAAATGACATGAACGAACAAACAAACAAGACAAAGCACAGAAAGAAACACACAACACACTTGGAAACACACACACACACACACACCACACACACCCACACACCACACACACACACACACACACAACACACCAGAAACACACACACACACACACAACACACTCAACACACACACACCACTCACAACACACACACACCACACACACACACACACACACACACACACACCACACACACACACACACACACACACAACACACACACACACACACACCCACACACACACACACACACACACAGTCACTCACACACACCACACTACACACACACAACACACACCACACACACAACACACACACATACGCACACATACACACACACCCTCACTCCCTCCCACCTACCCCCCACCCCCCAACACACACACCACACAAAACCCCCAACCATACAAAACCCTGCACAACCACAAAAAACCACCCCTTACTCTGCCGATAATAGTACGCCGGCGGGGACCCATCCAAACAGGCAGCGCCACGCTGCTTGGCAAAGTCAGAGGGCAGAATGACCAGCTCCCCATCGGTGTCGGACTCCAGGTGATAGTGCACAAAGGTGCCGCGCATGACAGCGATCATCCTCACCAGCAGGATCACCAGGCCCACCAGCAGCAGACAGCCCACCTGGACGTACACGCGACGCGTGCACAACACAGGGGGCAGGACCTCGAAGCGGCTGAACTTGGCGCGGGTGAACATCACGTGGTCGTGAGGGGGGGGGGGACCAGCGCCACCGTCTCTCCCGAGGAGCCTGAGGAGGAGGAGCCTGCGTTGTCCGTGGGCGCCCGGCACTCTTCGTCCGTCAGGAACGGTCGTGTCATTCCGCTGAGGGATGTGGTTGTGGCCTGGCCTCACTGTTTCATCACGAGGGGGGACTGCAAACAGAAAATGTACATATATTATGATATAATTTATGTCTGCTGCAAAAACGTTTAATTAAAGCGACAAAGTCAACAAGTAAACCGTGAGGTTCTAGGTTTGTACCCAGCTTCACCCTTTCTTCCAAGTTTGATGAAAAAATTGAACTGAATGTCAAAGTCATTCGGATGAGACTATAAACCGAGGTCCCATGTGTGAACACATGCAGAACATCTTGCGCACACGTTAAAACCCCATTCAGCCTTTCGGAAGAGCAGGCCATCGTGTGCCAGTAGGAGCAGATGACAAAATTGTAAAAAACCAGCATGCACACAGGTGTCATGTTTAGACACCATCCCTGAGGAAAAATCGGGAGTTGGAGTCCCAAGGCGGTCCGGGGCTGTATGGCAATGTTCTGGCGGCTCCTGCAATGGTACTGGAACCATTCGTATCGGTCATTGCCTTTCCAATGGATCATTCAGATTCCAGTGGCGTGGAGAGGGGGGGTCTGCTGCGTGGGTAACAGTTTGCCCTCCATACTTACTTACCCAGGCTTTGCGCTCTAAAGACAAGAGCGCAACTCCAAAGTCTTCCGAGACTGATGGGTGCCTACTATTACACAGTCAAGTCAAGTTGGCCCAGGCCAAACACTGTGTCAGTTACTGATGCAAGCTAAATGCCAAGGACTCAATCAAAATTATGTTATGTTGTAAAATGTATGATGAGGTTTGTCTTCAGCCATGACAAGTTCTCACTTAACCTAACATTCTGCCCTCTCCTTTAAAGGAGAAAAACCCTCAAGAGGAAATTGGGAAGGGTGAGGGTTTGAGTGAGTGTTTAAAAGAGACAGACGCAGTCACACAGAGAGACAGAGGACAGAAAGACACAAACAGACAAAGAGAAAAAGAGAGTGAGAAAGTGTGTGTGTGTGTTGTGTGTGTGTGTGTGTGTGTGTGTGTGTGTGTGTGTGTGTGTGTGTGTGGTGTGGTGTGTGTGTGTGTATGTGTTTTCATTCTTTGTTCACTTACTTTGAGAATAAAGGAAAAAGAACTAATGTGCTTTTTCACATCTAGTCCCCGTGTGCATGCAATTTTGTGTATCATTTTATGTTGTCATCCATTCCCACAGGCACTCAATGGCCTACCTTCCGCAAAGCGAATCTCCTAAGACTATTCTTTTTCATTGCAATAATTGTGTGTGTGTGTGTGTGTGTGTGTGTGTGTGTGTGTGTGTGTGTGTGTGTGTGTGTGTGTGTGTGTGTGTGTGTGTGTGTGTGTGTGTGTGTGTGTGTGTGTGTAAGTGTGTGTTGTGTGTGTGTGTGTAAGTGTGTGTGTAAGTGTGTAAGTGTGTGTGTGTAAGTGTGTGTGTGTGTATGTATGTATGTGTGTGTGTGTGTAAGTGTGTTTGTGTTAAGAGCTCAATATTGTTGATATCCAATGTTAAGAAGCTTTTTCTCTCATGAGTAAACCAGCTTGTGACATACAGAATATAATACAATGCTCAGGTTCTTTTTTTTGTTGGAAAATTACCATCATGTTTCGGCATATTGTTGTGAAAGTGATATCCCATGTGCACTGACTCAACAGCACAGGTAGGGGGAGACTAGTCTCTGAGCAATACGAGATAACGATTTCAACTTTCACTCAGTTTGTGGGGAGGGGGACAAAAAAATCGGCTTTTGACAAACAAAATCTGTTTCCATTATGATTATATATAAAGTTTCCTGCAACAAATATGGAAGAATATATATACAGGATGCACAGGTCTGGTGTGTCGAAGTCAAAATTTTATTTCCAGATGGTACATTGGGTAGGCAATAAATTTGCTTTTTTTCATCAAGCCATCTCTCTAGTTTAAAAAAAAATCCCCCCCCCCCAAAAAAACCTATAAAAAACAACAAACTAACAAAAATGAATATATATATATATACATATATATATATATATATGTGTGTGTGTGTGTGTGTGTGTGTGTGTGTGTGTGTGTGTGTGTGTGTGTGTGTGTGTGTGTGTGTGTGTCACTGTGTGTATGTTGTGTGTGTGTGAAGTAATCTTGCATTTTCTTGACTCTATACCATGCAATTTTTTTTAAACTTCCTCAGGCAACCCTTGATGAAGTAAAATCTGAATAAGAAATGTCTCAGCTGAATGCTGGATCTCCAGTTCTGCTACTGTATGTGTGACATGCAGAAACTTTTTTTTTTTTTAATTTAGGGGTGGTGTTTTTTTTGTTCTTGGTTTTTTTAGGGGGGGTGGGTGATGCTGGGTTTGGGTTTTTTTTCTTTTTTTCAGTTTGTTGTTGTTGTTGTTGTGGGGGGGGGGGGGGGCTGGGGGGGTAAATTTAATTATCAGTTTTAATACCTGAACTGTTACTGGGTTTTTCTCCTCTTCAAAAACAATTGGTGAACAGATATTCTGAGCAGAGAATCTCATGCTCAGTGTCCATCTAGCGAGCACATGACATAAATTATAAGCTTTCTTTTCCACATTCTGTTGCTCGAGTTTTGTTATTCACCCCCCCTCCCCACCCCTACCCCCCCCCCCCCCAACACACACACACACACACACACACACACACACACACACACACCCTTTCCTTCTGCATCTCTCTGCTGCTGTTCTAAAATTCTTCAGTTAACAACTCAATGTGTTCTATATAAGGATCAGTACTTTTATGTGATACTGGTGTCAAAACCTTTTTTCCACCTCAGGGCGATGTGATGGGCAATATTATCTTTAACTTCTAATCTTGAGTACACATTCAATGATCAACCAATCTACGCCTATTGTGACGATTATTTTTTTCAACGTCTGTCTGACTTGATCGCAGAAACTTTGGCAGGCCTTTTTCAGCAGCAAATGATGTGATCGGATACTCTGATGATGACGTTAACACGTAGGATGTTCATAATGGCAAGCTTCAGAATGTTGTCGAGACGTGTAACTGATAACTGATCAATGCTTGGAGCTCACGAGAGCCTTGATAGTTGATTCGATTTGGAGTTCGGTTCAACGAAATTACACAATTTTTTGATGGAGTAAGAGGCGCAATCTTAATGCAATACATGCTCCTCTCGGTTTCAAATGCAAGAAATATAGCGATCACGTGACATACTAACCGTATCACTCCAAAAGATGAAGTCACAGTTCTGATCTTGCCCAGCTGATTTTCATTTTGGAAAACACTGCATACATTTCAATCCAGCCTAGCAGTCGGCATCAGGTTTCGGAACCCAATACTCCTCTAACAAAAAAGAGTATCATCTTGGGTGCTATGTGTTGTCTCCCTTGAAATTTGTTACGATAAATGAATGAATGAATGAATGAACGTATGAATGAATTATCTTTATTTTTCAATGGTTACAGATAAGTATTCACATGCTTTTGTTTTCATCCGGCCCTTGCTTTGATCAGGGACTTTCAAAACAAAACAAACAAAAAAAGAGAGAGACAGAGTGTGTGTGTGTCAAGTCAAGTCAAGTCAAAATGATCTTTATTGAGGGTAAAAGATTAAGTTTACACAACTTTTTTTCATCCTGCCCTCATAAAAAAAATCAAGAAAAATGACGCGCGCGGTGTGTGTGTGTGTGTGTGTGTGTGTGTGTGTGTGTGTGTGTGTGTGTGCCTTCAGATTGCATCAATATCAAACAAACCCAACGACAACAAAAAGCGAAATATAGCAAAATGATAAATCTTTCTTACATAAAATAATACTAGAAATTTAACAACAAAACAAAACAAAAACTAAAAAAGAACCTAAAACATTAAGATGCGTCACGCCCAATAAAAAAAAAGAAAAGAAAACATAACACTTTTCAAATTGTGTTCATAACAAATGAATATTTTTAAAGGAAAAAAAAGACCCAATACAATTCCAAAAAGGCGTAGAATACATATGAGTAAGAAAACAACTGTCCTTATTCAGACGACAGAATAAATATCAAATTCAACATAAGAAACAAAACATTTCTATCAAATGATAAATTTATGAAAGTATATGTAAAAGTGGAAGAGAGAGAGAGAGAGAGAGAGAGAGAGAGAGAGAGAGAGAGAGAGAGAGAGAGAGAGAGAGAGAGAGAGAGAGAGAGAGAGAGAGAGAGAGAGAGAGAGAGAGCAGTTTCACTTTCAGCCTGTCTGGTTTGGGAAATTTAAGCAAGTTCACTTTAATGTAGTTTATGCTAACATGAAAAGGAATGAAAAACCAAAAATTATGACAATTAATCCCCATTCACATATTCAACATTATGACTCTCATGGTCTGAAAGTGTATCCAATAGTTCACTCTTAGACAATCATCAAGTATGTTAGGCTTTCGTCATATCAGCGTTAAAAAATTGAGGTCATTTTGGTAAAAAATCGATGTTTTTACCGTTGCGTCGAGTCCTTTGTTTTTTTGCCAATAATTATTCAAATTCGAACCCGTAACCTCAGGAAGACTTACGCGATTTTTTCTTTCGTTCCCCGGCTAGAGCTTCGAGGTTCATCGATGGTCAGATTTTTCGTATGGGACCGTTTGTGCCGACTACGAAGGTAGCCACATTCCGACTTCGGGGATGTTTGCTGGGTATGCTCGTGTTTCTTTAACCCACCAAATGCTGACACAAACTACAATATTCACTGCACATGTTTTATCTTCTGCATGTGTATGATTATACACGAGGGGAATCAAGGCACTGGC
>CM060327.1:26905699-26908199 GCA_030674155.1 Stramonita haemastoma | reverse complement strand
ATTGTTTTGTTCTGGCGACCAGGTTGGTTAATTATATTGTAAACACTGGGAGGGGTATAGGATGAACATTCTGCGGAGTTATTTGCCCATTGTGTGGCTTTTTCTTTTCTTTTCTTCCTCTCTTCTTTTTTTTTTCTTTTTTAGTGTGATGTATTCATTACACTGTTTTTTTAACTCGTTTTTTTTGTAACTTGAGGATGTTAAGGGGAATGGCTGACGTTATCATCATGGGCTGATTTTATTGGCCTTGAGGAAATAAATGTTTTTGGGAGGGGGGGGGGGGGTTGTCATCTAATTGGGGGTTGGGGGGGTCGATTTTTTTTTTGGTGGGGGGGGGATGGAGGGGGGGTGTTTGTGTTTTTGTTTTGTTTAGATTGAAGGTGTCGGATGTTTGGAGAAATTGGATCGTGTTGATGTTGAACTTGAGCACAATGTTATTGGAGTTGGTTGAACTGAATGAGGTGACGGCCCTGATGTGGCCTTTGATTTGATTTGATTTAATTTGATTTATTGTTTTATATCGAAAATAATGGAATAAGAACTCTTGTGCTTTTTACATCCAGTCCCCGTGTGTATGCACTTTTGTAAATGTCATCTGTTCCCACCGGCACACGATGGTCTACTCTTACGAAAAGCGGAACCTTTGTGGTCGGTAGGGCTATGAGCAACATGAAATGAAATTTAAGATTTATCCTTCTCTCGGCGAATGATGCGTGATGTGTAGTTCTGGAGTTAGGAACAAGTTGGGCTACACAGTTAAACAGCTTATGGATCTACAGCAGCAATTTCGCTTCAGCTGAAAGGTAGTGTCTTGAAGAAGAGTAAGATATTGTGTTCAGAAAAGGTGGGTATCTAGAAGTGAGAGAAAGATGGACTCTCAACGGAGCACTGATGCCAGTTGTAAATGATATAGCCTAAATAATCGGATTATGCATTTTAACAAAGAAGAGTTTTACAGTGACCTGTAAAGAACTTGTCAGTGGAGCTAAGCACGCATTTCTTAACATAATGCCAAAAAATTGTCGACTTTACAAAATCAGTGCTTTCAAATATTGATGATGATATTGTTTGATTCACAGGTACAACATATTGCACAGTATGGTGCCGAAATCTGGGGATTCTACGATACTGGTCTGTAGGTCTACAGCTTGTTTATTTGCTTTGAAAAAATACCTAGGTGTAACTAAGCAAACACCAAACAGCTTAGTTCATGAAGAAACCGACTTCCAATATAGGCCTACTTGAATTCTGCTACTAAATGTATCCGTTGCTGATTGAAAATATTGTGTATGGATGAGTCGATATTGTCTAGAACAGCTTACAATAATGCTGTTATACGATGTAGATGATAAGGGCAAGACAAATTGTAACTGGTTATTCCGATTTATATGACATTTTGTTTGTGAGTTTGATTTTTCAGTTGCTTCACTCGTTATGTTCTCTTGTTTGCTACTGACTTATTAACGTCTTTTTTTTTTTATCATAATCATCATTTATTTATTTCTTTTTTGTTCTCTGTGTGCGACGGGATAGCTCAGTGGTCAGAGCGCTCGCTTCCCTCCTGTCAAGTTAAGCAGCTTCGGGCGTGGTTACCAATGGGATGGGTGACCGTTTGCGCGCCTTGGCTACAGTACAGCTCCCCCAGTTCACCCAGCTGTAAATGAGTACCTGCCCTCTTTAGGGTCAGGGAAGGTAAAGCAGCGAGGGAGAGGAGATGGGCGCCGCCCTCATTATGCTGGCCCCTAGAGAAGCTGAGGTCTCTGATGCCTCGCTCCCCTACGACCACATAGGTAATGGGACACCTTTACCTTTACTCTCTGTGTATGTGCTTTTTGTTATTCTATTGTTGTCTTTCTATCCTCGTTTCTTGTCTTTTGTTTGTTACTGTTGTTGTTGTCTCTTGTTTTTGTTATATATTATGGGTATTTTTTTTTATTGGTGTTTAGGTTTTTTAAATCATAATGTTATCCCTGATAAGGGCGGGGACTGGATGTAAAAACAACAAACAAACACGAGTGCTTATTCTTTATCCTCGAAATAAAGGAATTTGACTCGACTTGACACACACACACACACACACACACACACACACACACACACACACACACACACACACACGCAAACACACACACACACACACACACAGAGAGAAAGAGAGAGAGAGAGAGAGAGAGAGAGAGAGAGAGAGAGAGAGAGAGAGAGAGAGAGAGAGAGAGAGAGAGAGAGAGAGAGAGAGAGAGAGAGAGAGAGAGAACACATATGCAAGCAAACAAAAACAAAAACATGTATAAATTTGTATAGTTTATTTCTGGAAGAAAACAACAACAGCAACAACCTTACTTCGATATTAGTTCGCCAACACATTTTCCCCTTTAAATTTCTACTTAGTATCTAATTCCCTCATACCTTTCCGATACTGTGTTTACTATTCTCGTTCTGCTGAATGATGTGTGAGTGTGTATCTATTTGCGTATTGGTGTGGTGGGCGAGAGAGCCTAGT
>CM060327.1:26838199-26900699 GCA_030674155.1 Stramonita haemastoma | reverse complement strand
AGTTAACATCAGTGCTGACTCCACTCTCCCAAAAAGTCCTTGGTTGAGACTATAAACGAGGCTCAGTGTGTGAACGCACGCCACACATTTTGCACACACGTTCAATCCTGTTCCGCTTTTCGTAGGAAGACCATTGTGTGCCGGTGGGAACAGATGACATTTACAAAACTGCATACACACGGGGACTGGATGTAAAAAGCACAAGAGTGCTTATTCCATTATCCTCGATATAAAAGAATAAATAAATAAATGAGGAGACTACCCTGAGAATGCAAGTAGTTAGGATTTGTCATCACAGGCGAAAACTCTTTCACCATTCTTAAACATAACAAACATTATAGTAGACTATAGACGTTGGCTCTTGGCTTACATCAACAACTGAAAAAGCTTTTGGCCTGGCCTGAATCCATAATCCCCTGCAAGTCCTTGGGGTGAGACTCTACATCGAAGTCACGTATGGAAACACAGGCATAGCATCTTTTGCGTGCGTTAAAGACCCACATCTTCGGTAGAAGACTGAGTGGCATCAGCGCCTGGGCTTTAACACAATTATTGTTTTAAACCATTGACGCTGGGGGCAACAGCAAAGCGAGAGGCTGTATAATCAGTGGCTATCCCACTCATGGAATTCCACATTAGGCCTACAGCTTTGTAGTCTTAAGTGATCGACTATGACTCTCTGACTAGGAGGCTCGACTTGCACATTCCTTTTGCGCTGCAGCCCAGGGGGCTAGTTGGCCTTTGGAGAACGTCTCCAGCGCTGACTGTCGGTATGCCCTCTTGGCCGAGAGAGTGGGGATGTGCTTCAGTATAATCAACCCAATTTTCGAAACATCAGCTGCCTCCTCTACTGTTTTGGATGTCATTCTCGAACATGAGGGACAAGTAAAAAACTAAAATACAAACAAACAAAAACCTGGGCTAGCTATGGGCAGGGGGTCCAGTAGTCTTGATGTAGGGCCTACACGGTTCAAAACGTCATGTTATCGGTTTAAGCGGATTTTGGTCACACACACACACACACACACACACACACACACACACACACACACACACACACACACACACACACACACACACACACAAAACACAGACACACACACAAACCAACAAAAAAAACCCAGCCTCAAGCATAATAATATTGACAGGCCAAACAAGTAGACTCATGACTCATGTCATTCATCATTTTGATTTGACTGTTTGCCAGTATATAAATCATAATGCAAAGGCAGTGCAATATCCCTATGGAGAAAGAAGAATTTGGACATCTCTCTCTCTCTCTCTCTCCTCTCTCTCTCTCTCTCTCTCTCTCTCTCTCTCTCTCTCTCTCTCTCTCTCTCTCCTCTCGATCTCACACACAACACACAACACACACACACACACACACACACACACACCACACACACACAACACCACCACCACCACCACCACCAAAAACAACACCTAAATAATACAGCAATTTAACAATATTATAGCTATACAGCTAAATAATACAGCAGTCCAAGAATAACTCACACCTAGGTAAATAATAATAGTAATAGTAAATATTATATATATATATATATATATATTAAATATATATTATGTTATTTTTATTTATTTTGTACCACTTTATGTCACAGCAGATTTCTCTGCGTGAAATTCGGGCTACTCTCCCTGGGGAGAGCGCGTCGCCACAAGTGCAGCGCCTACCCATTATTTTTTTTCCCCTTAGGGATGGTGTCTAAACACGACACCTGTGTACATGCTGGTTTTTTTTTTTTTTTATATAATTTTGTCATCCGCTCCTACCGGCACACGATGGCCTGCTCTTCCAAAAGGCGGAACGGGATTTTAACGTGTGCGCAAGATGTTCTGCGTGCGTTCGCACACGGGACCTCGGTTTATAGTCTCATCCATATACATATACATATTATAAAGACACCCGACTGAAAAATATACTGGCGGGTCTTTACCTTTTTTGCCCAGAGAGTAGTCAACGCAGCAGCATGCCAGAAGAACAAAGCATAAGATGAGGGCCACCTTCATTTTGATGCTTCTGCTGCGGTGGTTGTGGCAGATAGGATAAACCCAGCTGATTCTTGTCGACTTGGACACTGGATGTCAGCTGAAGAAACTGTACTTTGGTCGGCTTTTGTGTCGTTTTATATAGAGAACTGTTCCCATGTTCGTCATCGTTTCTGTCGTCAGGTCTTCTTTGGTCCATTTAGCTACGCCCTTTCCTGCATTCTGAATTAAAAAAAAAAAAAAAAAAAAAACACCACGCACCCCCCCCCCCCCCCCCCCAAACAAAGAACAGACAAACAAACCAACCAAAAAAAAGCCCCCTGAATTTGCCAGTGCAGGTGGGTTGTTCTTTATTTAAATTTGACGTATCTTCACTCATGGTGATCTTGGACAACCTCCCCCCCCCCCCCCCTCCTTTTTTTTTTTTTCTCTCTCGAAAAAATCAATTAGAAATGGGTCTAGTGAGTGACGATCTTGTTGCGATGGTTTTCTTTGATCCTTATCGAGAAGCAATCGTGACTTGTTTTCCACGTATCACGTCCTGTTGCCTAGGATATATCCCGGTATATTGTTGATCTAGATCTCTGCACCTCCCACATTTAAACTCCTCGTGTATGTGTGTGCATGTCACACTTGCGTCAGTTTCCCCACCGTCCATAGAGCAAGTAAAACAAAACAAAAATTTGCATCCTCATCATCTGTGTGTGTGTGTGTGTGTGTGTGTGTGTGTGTGTGTGTGTGTGTGTGACCCCAATACACACACACACCTAGAATGTGCACTGGCTCACTCATCCCACCTGGGAATCACTGTGAGATTGAAATTGCACACTGAATGAGAAGTTTGCCTGTATACCTGTTTTCAAGTACCGCGCCATATAGGCAGCCATACTCCGACTTCAGAGGAATGTTACGTTGTGAGATTTTTCTTTGACTTCACCAGGTGGGCTGCAGGTGCATGCTTTGCAAATCTCAAGACAAACGATTCTAAATTTGACAGTTCCTATTGTCTCTGTGAGTGGGTTAATCAAGTAAAATGACTAAGAAATGTTCCTCACTTTCTTCTATCCATTTCTTTGTTTATAGACGTAGTTGTTGTTGTAGTAGTAGTTGTAGTGGTTGGTTAGTGGTAGTAGTGGTGGTAGTGGTGGTGGTCGGTGGGTGTCAGTGTGTATGAGTAGGCATGTCCTGGTGTGTTTTTTTGGTTTAGGGGGCTTTTTTTTTGGGGGGGGGGGGGGGGGGGGGCAGTTGACAGTGTTGGATGTTTGATGGGGTTATGTGATCTTGATCTTTAACTTGAGTAAATATTGATCTATTGGATTTGCTGAAATTGAGATAGGATACAGACCTGATATGGCCTTTGTGGTCACGCACTGACTCTCAGCCATGTCAAAGAGTAGGGGGGACATGAGTAGATGCACGCAACAGCGATCTTTTTCCATGCTTCACGATCCTGTGGGCAGTAGAGGTGTTTGCAGGGTTGGGCGCCCATCTTTGATGTTGTAACCCATGATTTCTTTTGGCGGCCTCTCTCTTTGCCGATTCCTTCAGGATGGTTTTTGTAGTGTTGGTCTTGTGTGTGACAAACCATCACTTCTCCTCTTATGGAGAGAAGGCTCCACCTTTGTGGTCAGCTGGGTTTAACATGAAAGAATGAGTTGATCAGATATGATGTACATTGTCTCTCTTGGGAAGATTTCATTATCATTTGAAATCATAAATGTGCTCTATCTGATGGTTAGACTTCTTCAATCCATGGTCTATGAATGTGGGTTGAAACTGGCAGCTCTGGTGAATAAGGTGGTTTATGATCTCCAGTCAGCATTCCTTATGAAAAAATAAACAACCCAGCACACATCTCTGAAGTTGGAATGCAGCCACCTTCATGGTGGGCAAAAATGGTTGGATATATATGCAAAATCTCACCATTGGTAAACCTCAGAGCTCTCACTGAGGAACAACAACACAATTGCAAGGAGGTAATAAACTTTTTGGAAAACTATTCCTTTTTTGTGTGTCTGGAAATAGCCCAAGCATTCTCTGTCAAAATAAGACCACGCTTTCATACTTTTAAGAATCTTAGTACCGTACAGAATAAGCAAAAACGTAAACTTCAACAGTTTGTGAGTTATAGGGAGCCTGTGAGAAATCTCTTCACTCTGTGTTGAGCAAAGTCCTGGGATTGGTCAGTGTCACACTTTGTGAATGACAATATTTTAGACACCTGGTTTTGTTTGCTTGCTTTTCTTTGATTCTCTTTTTTTTCACTCCTCAGCTAGAGCTAGTTTCACACCACAGGTGAAATTTTTGCCTATACAATAATTTTCCCCCCATCATTAAGGTAGCTGCATTCAGGCTTTGCTGTTTAGCTCCTGGCAAGTCAGGCCAGCGCTTTCGACTCTGGCATGAGAGAGAATTGTTATCTTTTAAATCTCTCTGAAAAAAAAGGTGGGAGAATAGACCAAGAAGGCAGAAAATAGACAAAAAAGGTGAGAGAATGGACCAAGAAGGCAGAAAATAGACAAAAAGGTGGGAGAATAGACCAAGAAGGCAGAAAATAGACAAAAAGGTGAGAGAATGGACCAAAAAGGCAGAAAATAGACATAAAGGTGAGAGAATGGACCAAAAGGCAGAAAATAGACAAAAAGTGTGAGAATGGACCAAGAAGGCAGAAAATAGAGGAGTTGACAGGAAAAAAAAAAAGCAACAAAGCAGAAACAAAGAGATGGATAGAAAACAGGCAATTTCTAGCACAGAATTTCCAGAAAATGGGGATGCTGTTTTCACAGGCTAGGAGGCCCCCAGCATCCCCATAGGGAAGCTGCATATCAAAGTCAAAGGAAAAAAAAAGGATGAGAGAATTTAAAGACCATGCAAGAGAATTTTTGATAAGGTTGCATTTTATTTACAATAACTTTAATCAGTATGTGCACACACTGTACACAAGCTGATAACACACACTCTTAACATGCATGTCAACACAGCACTTGCCTGTATGTACATGCCTACATAACAACTTCTTCATATGCATCTATATATAATATATAAAAATGAAGTGTGCAATCAGGCAAAACGTGAGACACACTGAACTAATTGTACACACTGTAAAAAAATTCATTCTAATATATATACTGAGCTGCAATAGTGAGTAATAATGAGATTGCAGTTTTAAACACATGCTTACATACAGGACAAGCATACTACTTACACATATGCATTCAACAACTACCCCACCTTAACACAAAACTACACACATGCATTCAAATTCAACATTCCACCACAATCAGATTTCAATCTAAAATGGGAAAGCACACACACACAACACAACACACACAACACACACACACACACACAACACACACACACACACAACACACACACACAAATTGCACATCACACACACACACACACACACACACACACCACACACACACACACACACACACACACACACACACACAATCAAATCATTATTTTCGAACTCTGGAAAAATACACCATAATATGATGAATTCTTCCAGCCATCACCATCCCTTGCTCTTTACTCTGTTATCACAGGAATCACCTCTGCCTTTATAATATGAACCAGGAACTGATAATGTGGGGGTTTTTTTTGTTTTTTTTTTTGAAGAATGATGCTTTGATAAGAAGACTCACTAATTTTGAAATAAAAAGCAGAAAACCACATCTTGGCCCAAGCCACTTACTGATCATCTTCACTCTTCAGCTAAACCTCCAAAATTTACCAATCTTGAGATTTTTGCTGGTATGAACATTTTCTTTTTACAATCTTTGTAATGTTATCCAGTTTTGGTGATGCTTAATTATATTAGAATCTATGCGTTTTTGGAATTTAATTTTCATGTTATAGCCTGCTTTTTTCCAAAAATGGATGGGATTTACTATGCATACAAGTCTGTGAATGTGATCATGCATAGGTGTCATAAGTCTTATCAAAAGGACTGAAAGCGAATTGGTTCTGAAAAGAAAACCTTCCAATATGCTATCAGCCCCCATTACCAAAATAAGTATGCCACTGTTGTGTTGGGCATGATCAGCTGAGTTTTTATGCACATTTGATAGTAATTTTAGTTGCATTCTACTTGTATGCAATGGGAGAATTTTTACACTTTAATTTTTAAGTGTATACTAAATATATAGCTATTTTTTCTTAAATATTGACACTTTTTTCACACATAAGATGTTTGCTGTTGGTGGTGTGTGTTCTATTTGAGAGAAAGTAGCAGGTGCATTTTCAGAGATCACAATTCAAGGCACCCATTGTTTTTCCTTTCTGCATGAGGGGTTATCACACATATCCCTTTTTGTCATGCTACTCAAGCAACCATGTATCAGTCAGTCATTTTTTCCAGTATAGAAGAGAAGTGGTTAGCTAGGATCCTTTAGAAGTTTTGTTCTTGTTGTCTTCCTCAATTATGTACTCAAACAGATCCCGTATGGAGTTAAAGTCGCCCCGCCCTGGGTTCTCTTTCTTGGGGATTTTCGGCAGCATGTGACCCATCTGTAACGAAACTCCGTCAGCTAAAACAAGACAGAAACAAACACATGTTAATCACATCATAGTGACAGAATATTTTTGTTTTATCAGATTTCCCAAAGTAAAAAAAAAAAAAAATCAATTCTACACCAGTTTAATTCACCTGGTTCAAAAATACAGACTTGTCCTCAAAAGAAACAATAAACAATTAATAGTACAGAGCCTTCATGGAGACAGTGCTGATGCCTCTTCTATGTTCCTTGGCTAGATTTTTTTCTTTTAGTTCCTCACTATAGCTCTAAGTTCACCAATGGTGAGAATTTTACTTATGCAACTGGATCTGCCCACCAGTAAAGTAGCTGCATTCTGATTTCAGGGATGATATCTTTACACAACACTAGTGTGCATGTGGAATTTTTTGTTTGTTTTTTGTTTGGGTCATCTGTTCTTACTGGCATGAATGGCCTACTCTTCTGAAAGGCAGAATGGATTTTAATATGTGCACAAGATATTCTGTTTGCATTTGCTCACTGGGCCTCAGTTTATAGTCTCATTGGAAGGATTTTTAGAGGAGTGAAGTCAGTATTGATGCTAACTCCTGGGAAAAAAATCCCCATGAACAGGTAGTTCATTGGTGGCTCGAACCTGGGCTTGATCCTAGATCGTCCCATCACAAGCAAATCAGTCTAAACACTAGGTGCCCCCCCCCCCCCCATTCCATGATAGATCTCTGAGGCTTCTCCTCTGAAGTAAGAATATGGCTGCCAAAATGGTGAAGTACTTGCAAACACTGGAAACAGCCACACATGTATGCAAACTTCTTATCAAAAGTGCACTTACAGTCTTACAGTGATTCCCAGATCTGCATGATGAGTGAGACAAAAGTGCATATTACTGGGTGATCCCCAGGATGTCAAGTTGAGTAACGCCCAACATCTCTTAGGTTAATCATTGATGAGAATTTTACACAATCATATTGATATATGATAATATATGGAACCTTTGTTTTTCACAAATTGATGCTGCCTCATTGTGGTGTGTGTGTGTGTGTGTGTGTGTGTGTGTGTGTGTGTGTGTGTGTGTGTGTGTGTGTGTGTGTGTGTGTGTGTTGTGGTGTGTGTGTGTGTGTGTGTGTGTGTTTATAGTCATCTACTGATCTAGTTCAAACAGTTTCCAGCAGCTTAATTTTCCTTGATTCTTAAGTCCAAGAGATGTCACGGTTGATACATTCTCAACATAGTATTTCTATTTATGAAAATAGTTTAATGCTGGCCTTGGCACCTAGTTTACATCAACAACTGACACAGCTTTTTTTTTTTTTTTTTTAACCTGTGCCAGAGATACTGCAATAAAAGAGTAAAAAAAATTTAAAAAGTAAAAATGTGTTGGAATTGCAGTTTTACTGTTTTGCATAAGAACTGATTACTTTTATATCAACATGTTAAGCTGAAAATGTGGAGTCTTACATCATGAACTCCCAGCAACTTCCACACAGCAAAGCACAGTGAGCCGACCCCGGCCACAGCGTAGAAAGTTCCCCAGCCCAATGCCTTCACTGCCAGGCCTGCACCACTGTCTGGAAGCTCACGGCTCGGAAGCAGACCCTGAACAGCCAACAAACATGCTAAACTAACTACACTACATGTGAGAGTTAACACAAACATGAATCCATGAGTAAAGCTAGTAAAATACATAATTACACAAACAATCAATTTAAAAACACACTTACTCTCCACCACACACACACACACACACAATGGGGGGGCGGATAGCCTAGTGGTCAGAACATTGCGCTGGCAATTCTGAATTGATGACCCGGGTTCGAGTCCGGTCGAGGAGATTTTTCTCCTGGAGTTAACATCAGTGCTGACTCCACTCTCCCCAAAAGTCCTTCGGATGAGACTTTAAACCGAGGCCCCGTGTGCAAACGCACGCAGAACATCTTGCGCACATGTTAAATCCTGTTCCGCTTTTCGTAAGAGTAGGCCATCATGTGCCGGTGAGAACAGATGACAATATTTACAAAACTGCATACACACGGGGACCGGATGAAAAAAAGCACATGATTGCTTATTCTGTTATCCTCATATAAAAGAATAAATAAATAAAATAATGAAAATAAATGTACCATCTGAAAATAAAAAATTGATTTGATTTGACTTGATTTGATTTGACACACACCTTTTTATGGCTAAAAAACAGATTCATCACACGCACAAAAACAAAACACATTCAATGATTCATAATAAACACACACAAATGTATGCATACAAAGATGCACACACACACACAACAACAACAACAACACACAAATGATACACATGCTGGGTTCAACAACAACAACAAACAACAACAACAACACAAATGACACACATGCTGGGTTCTTCACCTTGGTGAACATACTGGGATCTTTTCTCTTGGCCATGGCAATTGTCATTCCAAACCCTCCAAGAATAGAAAACCCTGCTACTGTTGCAAGAAAGACCCCTTCTGCACACAGACAAAAAACACCAACAATTTCAAACATTTTAATTCAACTGGATATCACACACACACACCACACACACACACACCACACACACACACACACACACACACACACACACACACAGGTTGATAGGCAAACATGCACATCTCTAATATCTCAAAAGAAAAGACGTTAAATTTGCCTAACAAATTTCAATAATTGAGTGTGATTGCCCGTTTCCAATTGTCAACCTCCTCAAGTCTCGGTCACACAACACCACACACATACACATACACACACGACACTCAACACACACACACACACACACACTCAAACACACACACACACACACACACACACACACACACACACACACACACACACACACACACACACACACAATCTACCTTTTCCCTTTTCATGGCTAAAAAAATTTGTTGTTTCACAATTTCATTATTTATTTTTTATTATTAAACGCAACACTGCAGATCACCCCTGTAACTGTGTAAGCTACTGGGTATAGTCTACAGGCGTAGTGTTCAACCCAATAGTAGGACCAAAATACAGACAAAACTAATATTGATAAATCGGTAAAGCAAGGGAAAACCCCCCATAAATTCCCACAGACTCACCTTTCACGCGAGTTTTTCTGTTGTTAGAAGCTGAATGCTCCATTTGGCTGTTTGGGATCTGATCATCGACTTTCTTTTTCGATTCCATGCCTGCGTTGATCTTTCACTATGACCTCACTGTGCACAGAGCTGGCAGTCGTACTTACGTTCGGCCAAACAGAACTCGTCGCTACCCATTATTGATATTTGGATCAAGTGACTGTTGAAAAAATATAGTTTTTCCCCATCAGTCATTATTTAGGTCTCACACACAAAGACAGGTGATTTCTCAGAAGCACTGATCTCCGAAACTATACACGTCTGCTTTCATTGAAAATTTTGCAAGTGCGCACGCGCAATTGTGTCATTATGATCAACAAAGTCTTGGTGACAGGTCTGACAGACATCTAGACTGATCAAGATATGTGTTACTGTGAAAAAACAGATTTGTAGATTTCATTTATTCAAGAGAAGAAAAAGAGTTGTTTTAGAAGTCATGTTAGAACAAGGACTTGTTTCAAATTAGTATCGAATTCGATGTTTGGGAATCGTCAGTGAAAAAAGCCGTCAGCAGTTGCTGTACCCGATAGTTAAAACGACGATTGCGGAGGCTGAGAGAATGGCAAAGATGGTTCGACGTTGGGAAATTTTTCCTGGAAATAATAAGTTTTTCTGCAACGGAAGGATCATGATGGCTAAACAAACCTGTATCTTTTATCTGACTTGTTCCCTTATTGTTTTCACAAGTGGCTTGTTTTTCGGCTTTGAGTAAGTTGATTTTTTTCGGTCACGTTCATTTGATCATTCATCAATCATTAATACTGATTTAGGATGGGCAGATGTGTTAAATGACCCCCACTATATTCAGTAGATTACATCTGTTTGTATGGCAAAATACAATGAAAATCTGCATACATTACAAGATATGTGTTTTGTATCACTTGGGCCCAAAATTGTGGATTTCCATAAATCCAGTTTCTGCATCAGTTCTGAAATGAATACATGTGGATTAAGGTTCGCAGGTGTAGATCATCACAAGCCGAATGACTCATTTTTCACTCATCAAATTAAAAAAAAGAAGTTTATGTTGCATAGATCTCTTTTTCTTCATTCACTCCATTGGTACAATAATGTCAATATAATTTACTTGGGGGGGGGGGGGGGGAGATGTAAACACCTTTAGCTGCTGTATGTGATTTAGTTTCACTTATCTCCATATCTGTGCTCATAAAGATGTTTGTATCAACTGTCATATTGCTACATCAGTAGGCCTATATGAGATGAGAGAGCTCCCAATTTGTGAGCCTTGGCCACTTGGCCATTTCCCTCTTACTTAAAATTGAACGCAGAATTTTTGCATTGTGTTATGTAATAATTGTGGCTCTCAATCTCCTCAGTTTTAAAAAGAAAATTAAGTTACAGTAGTCTCTGACCATATGAAATTTGGGGCTGCTCCTGAGGAAGGGCCACAATTTTGCATTAGATCCTCCCCCCCTCCCTCCGCCTCCCTCTTCTTTTTTTCTCCCACCATATATTAGATATTGGCAGCCTTCAGTCTCGGGAAGACTGTGGAGTTGCACTCTGGACTATTAATTCTGGTACAGCACCGGCTGTGGCTGGCTAGTCCAACATGGGAATGACAGTCCCTATGGCAGAGAGCACAGATGAAGTCTGACACTGGTCTGTCTGCCTTGGCTGCAGCCGTTCTTCTCATTCTCTATGTCTTGTGCTGCTGAGTAAGTGTCTCTTCGAACTTCGAGAGACCTTTCTGCACAGTCTGTCTCCAGGCTGACCAAGGGCTGTTGCTTCCCAGTTGTTGTGGGCAATGTTCAGGGCTTTGAGGTCCCTCTTGCCAATGTCTTTGAATCACAGCTGTGGTCTGTGTGTAAGGCATTTTCCCAGCACAAGTTATCCATAGAACTAACAGAAGAGGTTTTTAGGGATCAGTCCATTGTCCTTGCACATGACATGGCCGAGCTAATGCTTAGGTCTCTGTTTCAGTAGCATTTACAGAACAGTTACATACTGGTGAATTCAGCTCTTTCCAGGACAGTGTTGTTTGGCACCTTGTCCTGCCAGGTGATATTCAATTCAGGATGTGTCAGAGATATAATGCATGTGAAAAGCATTGATTAAGCTTTCACTCTTGTCAGGCACACAAAGTCTAAGACTCACAGCCATACAAGAGGGTGCTCACAATACAGGCTCTGTAGATCTGGATCTTTGTGTGCTCTGTCAGCTTGGTGTTTTTCCATGCTTTCTTTCAGTCTGATCATAGTGGTAGCTGCTTTGCCGATGCGCTTAAGCTCTGCATCAAGTGAGAGGGTGTATTCATGAGATAGTTGAGCCTAGGTACACAAAGTCATGGACGACATCTAGTTTATGGTCACTGATGCTGATGGCTAGGGGAAAGTCAACATCCTGTCCCTTTAAGCAAATGGTAAGCCCAATGTCTTGGCAGGCATCACTGAAGTGATCATGAGCTACTGTAAGCCCTCAGCTGAGTGGGCAGTTACTGCTGCGTCATCTGCAAAGAGGAAGTCATGCAGGCATCTTAGCTGGACTTAACTGGAGAGGTTGGGGAGTTTTCCATCTGGCCTGGTTTAGAGGTAGAAATCTTCAGCTGCAGGACCAAGTGCATGTTTCTGCATCACAGCAAAGAAGATTCCAAATAGGGTGGGAGCCAGGATGCATCCCTATTTGAAGTATTTCTTTTCACTCCGTATGTTGAAGGCAGCTGATGCTGAACGGTCAAAGATGATGGTGCCTTTTATGTCTTTGTGGAAGACCATATCACACCAGTATTTCACAATTTGTTTGCTTATTATTAATTAATATTGATAATATCAATGTAGGATTTTCTATGGAATTTTGACAGCAACATCATACTGCCATGGATTCTTGTATATATTATTTCAAGGGCTGTGCTCAGAACTTAGAAAGATTTTTTTTCTTTCTGTGATTTCAGAGAAGTTGTATAGTAGTGCTAAATTTCCATGCAGTGTACCATGGGCATGTCAAATTGTGCCCTTAAGTAATAGAGCCCATCCATCTTCCAAGCACACTTGGTGAATGAAATGTATGTCACTCTATGAACTTTGCCTGATGGGTTTTTAGCAGTGAAAAAACATATTTGACAATTAACACAGAGGGTCACTCTGTTATGTGTCAGAGGGGCTCCTAGTGGGAAAAATCCTGCAAAGGTAGCTAGCTAATCAGCTGAACAGGGCTGAAATTTGTGCTGTCACAGTGTCAGATTGCTTATGGTTCATGAGTGAAATTAATATTAATAGTACATACACTAAGTACTCGGCTATTTTAATCAACTGCTCCCAAACCGTTTTGGGGTTAGGGAGTGTGAGCTGTAGCCATAGGATGATAGGTAGGATTGAAATCATAGACCTCTTTGGGAATAAATGTCTTTTTGTATTTTTTTTTGTTTTTTAAAATAATTTTTGGTTAGTATGCGATTCTTTCATTTCATTTCATTTGATGCTATCATAAATCCAACTCCATATTACATATCATCATATGGCCCAATACAATGTCTTCTTAGACTAACTGACTTAGTTTCTTATGTAATACATCAGATGTCATATTCTGAAATGATAATTCTGCCACATGTATGTTGTTTTTCAAATCTTCATTAAAGACGATGCCCTGATTCAGTCATGATAGTACACGATCAGTCTTGAATCCTTTCAATTTATTTTGTTTCTCATCGCTGGCTAATATTGGGATCCAACTTTGTACACTCACATGTTGCTGTTCTCAACATATAGTATCATAGTATATTAATGATATCATATATTTACAGTTATTTTGGTATGATATATTGTTAATTAGGCTTTTCACAGTGTTCTTCTTTTTCTTCTTCTTTTTTTTCCTTCCTTCCTCTTCTCCTTCTTCTTCAATTTATAAACAACAAGATTGGATTAGATTCGATTTGTCTTCTAATTTTCTTTTTCTTTTTTTCTTCTTTCTCTTCTTCATCTTCATCTTTTTCTTCTTGTCTTTCATATTCCGTGTTCTGATTTCTTTCAGACATTTATCTCTTGATGATTTTTTAAAAATTCTGTATATTGTATCATGTATTTAATTGTTATGTGTTATATGCATACATAGCCTCTTGTGGCATTTTGCACACAATGGTGCATTGAATCCCTTCATTATCCCTTGAAAGAGAAAACAATGAACCATACCACTGATGACATAATCATAATGTTATCTATGATACAATTTGATTCTAAATAGTACTAGTTCAGCTATTAAATTGTATACATTTCACTATTTGTCTTTTACAGTTAGACTTAGATTTAGTTTATTTATTTAGTATCATCAGAAACACAAACAGAGAACGTGACTTTTCATTTGAGTTGTCCAGAATGAATAAATTGGTTTTGCCCAGTGGATCAGTCAAATGACCTAAGTCTGCTGTTAAAGATTATACCAGATTAATACTGTATAATTGCACTGTCAGTTCAACCATTTCTAAAATGAGCTGCTCATTAATCAACTATGACTTTTACAAAACTTACTCAGACTGGTGTAGAAGCAAAAACAAAACAAAACAAAAAAGCAACTCCACCCCCTTTCTTCCCACTTGTCACATTTTCTTGCACAGCAATATTGACATTGTCATTAATGCATAGTTACGGTATTTGCATCAGCCTGCCTGTGCGTCTCTCTATGTCTGTCTCTGAGTCTCCCTCTCTCTCTGACTCCTCTCTCTCTCTCTCTCTCTCTCCTCTCACTCTCTCCTCTCTCTCTCTCTCTCTCCTCTCTCTCCTCTCTCTCTCTCTCTTCCCTCTCTCTCTCCTCTCTCTCTCTCTTCTCTCTCTCTCTCCTCTCTCTCTCCTCTCTCTCTTCTCTCTTCTCTCTCTCTCTCCTCTCTCTCTCTCTCCCTCTCTCTCTCTCTCTCTCTCTCTCCTCTCTCTCTCTCTCCTCTCTCTCTCTCTCTCTCTCTCTCTCCTCTCTCTCTCTCTCCTCTCTTCTTCTCTCCTCTCTCCTCCTCCTCCTCTTCTCTCCTCTCTCTCTCTCTCTCTCTCTCTCTCTCCTCCGTCAGTTTTGAATATGTCAAGGGAAGTTTCTTGTGACCTGGCAGGTAATCAATAAAATGATTCCTGTGCTTATATACACTGTTGCAATGTATAGCAGTTTTTTGTCTAGCTACGTTACAGCTTCATGACTAATTCCAGCATTGGGCTCTGCCTGCAAGCCTATCCTTGACGTAATGTCTGAGTGGATCTGAGGGATGGATCTTTTCTTTTGTTGTACTTGTAGCGAAATGCGATACATTGCCCTCCCTGTGCTAGCAGTAGCAGTATTAAAAAATAGATCATTGTTGAGACATTTGGCTTCTCTCACTTTACAAACAACCTACAGTAAGAAAAAAAAAAAAGGATGCCTCAACCTGACAAAAAGGAGAAAGAAAAAGAAAAAAAAAAGTGCTGTAGAAACCCATTTGAACACTCACCACACAACACAACACACACACACACACACACACACACACACACACACACACACACACACCACACACTCACACACCACACACACATCTCTCACTAAAAAAAGGCAACCAAATCAAACAAAAAAAACTTCCCCAAAAGCATAAACGTTGTCAAATGTTAAAGGGTTCAAGTTCTGTTTGTTGATAATGATATCCAAATCTCATTCACTCCACCTTTTCAAGAAGAGGAGGCTGTCATTATATTATGCAAAAAGAAATAGATGACATACACAATAAAAAAGACATGCACTTTATTTTCATGTTTTTAAAACATGCCAGAAATCAGTGAAGGTGAACTGTAGTAACCTTAAAAAAAACAAAAAAACCCACAAAATATTACCAGTGATAAATCACAGAGTTCTGTCAGAGGAATGAAAGAAAAAAAATGATGATGGTCATGGTTGGAACAGAGAAAATAATAGTTAATACAGACCTTCAATGTCAACAGTAGATTTCATAATGGTTCATTCATTTTCCATAATTGAAAATTGTACAACTATTTGATGAATTAATAAGAACTGTTGCTTTCATTTTGTTTGCAGCTGCGTGTACCTGGCACAACATGTTACGCCAGTGATTCCTGCCATCAGTGCTGCCATGTTCATCTTCGTCATGGCTACATTGCTCCGAACGAGCTTCAGTGACCCGGGGGTTATACCTCGGGCTTCACCGGATGAAGCAGCGGAACTGGAGAGACAGATGGGTTGGTAGCACTTTTGACAGTTTTACCACTGAAATATATAAATATGTATTGCAGGACAACCTGTGGTTTTGGATGGGTTTTTAATCCTTTTTTTTCCCCCTGACTTGTGTAGCATTTATTTTTCAGGCATGCCTGAAAATAAGGAGTGGAGATAGGGAAGACCAGGTATGAATAAACAGCAAACAGCAAATAATTATATTCATAAAGATAGCAAACAACAATTGTGGGCTTTTTTTCCCTATGTATTTTAGGCATTTTAAGTGCTTATTTTACTTCAATTCTATACTTGGACAAATATACGGTAAACTGTTGGTCTTGTACCCTCTAGCATTTTACATTTTCTCTTTGGAATATTTTCTTTTAATTTGTTTCATTTCAGTAAATAATTGAGTCTTTGATGACTCTCTATTCTGTCGTCTGTCTGTCTGTCTGTCTGTCTGTCTGTCTCTTTCTCTCTCTCTCTCTCTTTCTCTGTGTGGTGTTTGTGTGTGTGTGTGTGTGTGTGTGTGTGTGTGTGTGTGTGTGTGTGCTCTGTGTTCTTCTCTCTCTCTCTCTCTCTCCTCCTCTCTCTCTCTCTCTCTCTCCTCCTCTCTCTCTCTCTCTCTCTCTCTCTCTCTCTCCTCTCTCTCTCTCTCTCATGCGAGTGTATGAGTGATTGAGTGAATCAGTAAATATTTTAAGTGTGTTCATAACTTTCCATAGCTGTAGTCTCTCTCTCTATATCATTATATGTGCACCCTTGTGACAAGTGAGTGGGTGAGTAAAAGAGAGATAGATTATGATTACACATATGACAGTTTGATACCATTAATAAGATTTTTGTTGTTGTTGCCACAGAGATTACCACCACACCAGGCACAGTATACCGACCGCCCCCAAGAACGCAGGAGGTGATAATTAAAGGGCAGGTGATCAAACTGAAATATTGTTTCACCTGCAAACTGTTTCGACCTCCAAGGGCATCGCATTGCAGTGTGTGTGACAATTGCGTAGGTGAGTACAGCTACCAGCTGTTTGCACCCACGTATCATGTATTTGCATTATACTATTATTTTATGCATAATGCATCTGATATACGTATGAATGCCTTCAAATTGTCAAATGAAATGTGCTAGAAGATAGTTTTATTGGATAGGCTTCTGTTAGCTTTGTTGACACATAAATCAGGTAAAAGGTCAAGATACATTCAGCCATGTTCCTGTATGCATTGTTCTTGAAATAGATTGGCATGTGACATTGTAATTTTGGCGGGGTGGGGTAAAGTGGGGAGAGTCATCATTTTGGCTATGTTTCTCCTTTGATGTGTGAAGGTTTTTTGTTTTTTTTATTGCACACATTTCACATACATACAGCATACAGAAGAACACCAAAGCCATGAAACATTCAGTTAACAATCCTGAACATCAGCATTGCAAAATATGACATTTAAATGCAGATGGTTATCAGCTGTGCTATAAAAAAAAAGTATTCTCCAATCTATTGTGAAAACATTTCATAACTGGAATATTTGGAACAGACCAAACTTGAATCAAAGATATTATGAAAATCTATACTGCTATGTATGAGTGGAATGCTTTTCCTATTTCTTATTGAAATTGGTCAGAATCACTTGAGTCTTTGGAGAAACATTGTCATTAAAAAAGAAGGGATGGTGAGAAAAGGAAGGAAGATTACAAGGGCCATTTGGCTGGGGTTGGTTGGTTGTGGCTTAAAAAGTCGCAGCACTTAAGAAAATACAGATGAATGTAATGACATAAATTGTTTGAGGAGGGTTGTTGTTTGTTCCTGTTGTTGGTTTGTTCGGGTTTTTTGTTGTTATTGCTGTTGCTTTGTTTAGTTGGGTGGGGTAGGGGTAATTTGTTTTTCTGAATGCTTTAACATGTTTATTGTTTGCCGCTGATGGTGTGTGTTTTCAGAGAGGTTTGACCACCACTGCCCTTGGGTGGGAAACTGCGTTGGGAAAAGAAACTACAGATATTTTTACCTCTTCATCCTGTCCCTGTCCGTGCATTGTATATTCATCTTTGCCTGCGTTCTTACAAACCTTATACTGAGTAAGTCTGCTCCTTTGTTATTGGCACAGCTGGTGAAAAAAAAACCAAATCAGGATTTATTATTCATGTAGGGGTTCTATTACCGTTGAAACTTCTTTTTATTTTTTATATAGGGTTATACTGTCAAGTTATTGAAAAAGTTTTTCTCTTAAACTAACCTGTATTATTTATTAATCTCAGGTTATGGGTGAGATTTTCAGGGGCTGTTGTAGGTGTTGGTGGGAGATAAATGTATAAAGTATGTATGGGTTTCTTTGTGTTAGTCCAAATGCTTGTGTTTGTATTTTATAAATTTTATAACTGTGTACCTTTATGTGATAAAACACAGTGGGAGAAGGGATGGGCATAACAGGGTTCGCGATAACCGGTAATTGTCGGTATTTTACCGATTGTAAACAGGGAATACCGAAAATTTTCGAAGCAGCCGGTACCGCGTACCGATTCTGTTTGCCTGTGACCGATTAGATTTCCGTCTCAAAAAAAGTCTGAAGTGACATTTTCTGACAGTCTGTCATGCACCTGTACCGTGTTTTCGCACCTACCCCTTCCTATCACCCCCCCTTCCGACGAACATCTTTGGCGCCAGCATCATTAGCCTAGCACGCAGAACAGCAAGCTTTACTGTGAAAGAATAGAGCTTCGCGCTCTTCTCGGCATGACAGTAACTTCCATTCACAATGAGTAAATGGGGCCTAGATTTATTTAATCTTTATTCTTTTAATCTTGTATAGCGAGGATAATGGAATAAGCACTCCTGTGCTTTTTTACATCCAGTCCCCATGTGTATGCAGTTTTGTAAATGTCATCACACCGGCACAGGATGGTAGCCTGCTCTTACGAAAAGCGGAGGGTCTTTGACTATGAATTTGCGCGTTGCTTTGAGATAGAAGAGTCGAAAACTAAATCTAAATTGAATGAAAGATCTAGATGAGCGCTAAGCATAGAAACAAGAAAGAAGAATACAAGTCTCACGAATGATGCCATGCAAAACAACGGACTGACACGGACAGTGGCACAGGCGCTAGAAAAAAAATCCTATTTCCTACGTGGCTTCGTGCCCAAGAAGCGAGTGGCGGCAGTACGGCAGTCAAAGTCTGAGAGATTTGCGTTCAATTTAGATTTAGTTTTGCTGCCGAACAATCCCCCCCCTCCCCCACCCCCTCACTGAATAGTTTTGTTTTGTTCACAGTACGTACCGGATTTTATTTTCTGGGGACCGATTTTGGGGGAGCTGGTCAAGATATCTCTGAAATGGCAACTGGCAGTACCGGTTTTAAAAAATCCTAGCGCGAACCCTGGCATAACCTTCATGTGTTAGATATTCCTCTGAAGTCAGAGTATGGCTAAGTACTTAAAAAAAAAAATCATAGTGAAAACTTCTCATGAAGTGTGTACTGATGGATTCATAGTGATTCCCAGGTGTGATGAATGAGACTGAGTGCATATTCTGGGTGACCTCCTGGATCTTAAGCTGAAAAATCCCCAAAACGACATAAACTAATTTCTCTCTTCACTTCCAAACATTGATTTCAATTATAATAGGCCACCAGTTACCTTCTCCTAAGCTGTTATGATTGTTGATTTTGCATCATGTTTTTGTTGTTGTTTGTTATGAATATGTACCATCTCTTCTATTGTTTGTGTGTTTCAGGATCGCAAGAGGATGATTTTTTGACAGCTATGAGAGATTCACCTGCAAGATATCCTTGGATACTCTGTGCTCGAATAACACGAGAACTGCTATTAGAACAATTCTTTGTCTATACATAAAGATGTGTATGTATGGTGTAAGTGTGGTTGGTGAGAGAGAGAAAGGGGGGGGGAGAGAATGTGTTTTGTGTGTGAGAGAGAGAGAGAGAGACACTGAGAGTGTGTGTTTTAGACAGAGGGGAAGAGATGGGGTTTGGAGAGCACGCATCTATCCTATGATATATATAATACACACACACACACACACACACACACACACACACACACACACACACACACACATTTGCACACACACATCTGCACACACATACACGTAATCATATTTACACTCACATACACATTTACACACATACACAACACACAACATACACACACACAACACACACACACACACACACACTGTCGTATTATATCACTTTGAGTAAACAGACATTAAATCAAAGAAATAAAACAACACACACACACTACTGAGTGAATGAATGAACTGCAACCACTCAGTGCTTATCCCATTATCCTCAATATAAAAGAATAAATTAAAAAAAACACAAATCTAACATCACTGGCAAAACAGAGTTTTCACCATAGAAGTGGATTGTATCTGTTTTCCTTGACTGGATCACTGTGGTGGAGGCAGTCGTCTGCTTCTTTTCTGTCTGGTCCATTGTGGGCCTGGCTGGCTTCCATACCTATTTGGCCACCTCAGAGATGACCACCAATGAAGATGTAAGAGTGTGTGTGTGTGTGTGTGTGTGTGTGTGTGTGTGTGTGTGTGTGTGTGTGTGTGTGTGTTGTGTGTGTGTGTGTGTGTGTGTTGTGTGTGTGTGGTGTGTTGTGTGTGTGTGTGTGTATGTTGTGGTGTGTGTGTGTGTGTGTGTGTGTGTGTGTGTGTGTGTGTGTGTGTGTGTGTGTGTGTAACTGTGTAGTGCTATGATGTATGTGCTTGTGGGTTTGGTGTGTGTGTGTGTGTGTGTGTGTGTGTGTGTGTGTGTGTGTGTGAGAGAGAGAGAGAGAGAGAGAGTGTGTGTGTGTGTGTGTGTGTGTGTGTTGTGATGTGTGTGGGTGTGTGTGTGTGACTGTGACTGTGTGTGTTGTGACGTATGTGTCTGTGTATATGTGCGTGTTTGTGTGTGTGTGTGTGTGTTAGAATGAAGGAAGGAACCTATGTTTTAGAAAGGGCCTGGAAATTTCCATACCCTTCAGGGCAGGGCTGTGTGAGTGTGTTGCAGGGCTGGAAGAGAAGGAACTTGAATAATAAATGAAGAAATTATGTATACTTTATAAACCCCATTTGGAAAAGGAAAGCCTAGAGGTTAGACTGTTGAGCTTGCAATCTGACAGCCTGGGTTGGAGCCACCACTGAGGCACCCGTTCAGTAGGATTTTTTCTCCTGGAGTTAACATCAGTGCTGAATCCACTCTCCTGAAAATCCTTCAGATGAGACTATCAACCGAGGTCCTATGTGCGAAAGCATGCAGAATATCTTGCACACAACCTGTTCCATCTTTAGGAAGAGTAGCCCATTATTGTGCCAATATTGTGCGTGTGCATGTGTGTGTACATTCAAATTTGCTAAAACTATAAATTGTTATTGATTGCTTGTGTGTTGTATAGGTTGAATGCAAGCGCTTTGATTTGTTTTTACAAGATATAGTGCTATATAAATTCCATGTATTATTATTAATAGGAACACATGACACATTTTTTAAAAACGCATGCATAATAGTGCCATATTTAAACATCATCTCTGAAGTTGGAATGCGGCTACCTTAATGGTGGGGAAAGACGGTTACACACGCTAAAAATCTCACCATTGGTGAACCTCAGAGCTCTAGCTCATCATCATCATCATCATCATCATCATTATTATCCTCATCGTTATAGTTGCCATCATTATCATCATCATTATTGTTATTATCACTATTAAATCAATCTACTGATGACACACTTTATTTGATTGACATTGTCAGTTTCCATTCTGTTTTTCCTTAACTCATAATGTTGATTGACAGATCTTACAAGTCCTGAGTGCTACTACTGTGTTTTCAGATCAAAGGGTCGTTTGCATCCAGGAGAGGAACAGGGTTTAATCCTTACAGCAAGGGCTCCATCTTCAAGAACTGTATCCAAGTGTTATGTGGGCCCACGCCTCCAAGGTAATAAAGGATTTCAGCTTGGATTGGCTTTGATTTTCTGTTTAGGGTTTGTCTTCTAGTCGGAACATCGGAACAATGTACTAAGTCCATGGGTACATCATTCCAGATTTCATGAAATATTCACCATAGACTTTTTCTGTATTTTACTCTCTTTGTTTTTCATTTCATTCAAAGTAAGGGCGTTTTTTTGGCTGTTGGTGGTTTGGGGTTTTTTTAAAGATTTTTTTTCCTGTTTGACACAAAAGGTGCTCTGTCTTTCAGTTTGCTGGATCGGCGTGCATTCGTGGTCCCTGAGACAACGCAGACCCCTCTAATAGTGTCCCAGCCCAACAAACATCCAGATGTCAGTCCAGTCCGACACGAGTACCTGGGATCTACCGCTATTGCCAATCCAAAAGTGAGTGCTGTTCATCATAGTCCAGAATGTCTCTTTGTCGATATGGTAGAGCAAGTATTCATTTACTGACTCTAAGCCACAAGTGTTGTCAAAATAGGCTTTTTTTACCCTATAATTATCATGAGTGGTGGTCTGAATGCTAGTCTTTAAGATGAAACTAAACCACGTTCCCTTATGAAACATACATTTAGTGCGTATATAAGATCCATGGTAGATGGAGAAACAAATACATCTATAGACAAGAAAAGTGTTTTCAAGATAATGTGGGTTAGTACTTTAGCAACATGCTCTTTTCGAGAAGAGCAACCAGAATTTCACACATAGAAAACTTCTGCGATTAAAACTGGTATAGAACACAAAACAGTGATATAATCTTACCTCAGGAACAGGTAAAAAAAAAAATTTTGAAAGTATAACCAACTAAAGATGAAAAAAGAAACTATGTGCTGATGATGCATGGTTTGCTGTGCTGCAGTCAGGGAGCGTGGATCCCAGACCAGCGCCAGACCTGTCCCCTCTGCAGTCCGTGGATTCCCCTGCCTGTAGCAGTCCAGAGAGCAGGGACAGTCTGAAGAAACACACCATGATCAGCTATCAGGGATCTAACGGGTCTGTCAACAACAAACTCCCACACTCCACTGGTAAGTATATGTTATGGGTACCAAGACAGCAGTCAGTTTCCCCCTACTTTCAGCTCCTCTCAGCGGCTAATTATCCCATCCCATCCCAGTCCAAATGGCCAGTTGGTGCTATTTATGGCAGGCACTGACCACACTTGGACAAGGTTAAAGTAAGGGGCGCGCTAAATTTAGCGCTCTGGACTGAGTTATGTTGGATTTGTGCACTGTGTACACTGTTCTCTTACAGTCATGCAGAAGAAAAAGTGCAGAGTAATCTAGTCAGAACAAAAGGCAGGTATATTCTAGTGGTTTGAGCATCAGATTCATCAACTGACCGTAATTGAAGGCTTGGGTTTGAGTTTCCACTGAGTGTCCTGTGAAAGGATTTTTTCCCAGGTGTTTGTATTGGTGCTGACTCAGTTTCCCTGAAAGTTGATAGGATCGAGTACTGAATCCTGTATGGCAGAATGTCAAGATTCCATGCTAACCCATGTACCTTTTATAGAAAAGTATACCACTGTGGCAGGTGGAACAATAACATGACCATACAATGGTATATGTGTTTGTGCTCAACCAGGATTTATAATCTCATTTAGAAATACTTGCAGGGGAAGGAAATCTGAACAAATACCTCTCAGCATTGATTTGCATCAGATTACCAGCAGGTAGAAGACCAGTGTTATAACCGGTAGGCTGTGTTCATCTAGTGATAGAGATCCAGTCATGTTTTAGATACCCATCTTATATGTTGGGCAGAAATTGTATGTCAGTCAGCATCCCATGACCCTCATCACCTTTAATGTGGCTGGCAGCTAATATTTCAGTGGCCAGTGGGGTAAAGCATGTTTGGAATACTCTGCTGGCTGTAACACCATTTTGGGAGAACCAAAACTTATCTGGCTGTCTCCTGTCTGTGTGTGTCAATCTCTTATTCTTTCTTTCAGTTTTTTTTTCAGTGCTTATTTGTCTTACTACAGGCAATACTGTCTTTCTGTTTCTCACTTTTTCTCTCCCTCTTGATTATTGGCTTGGTAAATATATTTCATCACTTCTTTTTTATGAATCTTGTGACCAACTGGACCAGATTATACAGTTGAAATTCTTGGATTTTTTTCCAGGGTGTTTTTTTTTTCTTTGGGGTGGGTTGGAGGATGGGTTTGCAATGTTCTGTTTGTGTGATTGTATTTTCTTCCTGTCATGTGGGATCAGACAGACTTGTCAACTGTTTTATGTACAGTCTACAATGTTTCCACTGTGTTTTTTTCACTGCTTCCCAGGAGCCAGTCCATTCCCAACATGTGGAGGTAATGCCCTTGCATTGATGTTGTCCTCTCTGTGTCTGTATTTCAAAATAGTGACAGTATATGCTATATTAAAAAAAGAGTTCTTTTTAACCATCATAAATTTTATTTCTAATAATGCGATTACACATGAAATTATAAAAACTCTCAACAGAAATAACTATTACCATATTCAACAACAAGTTCACTACAGGCAAAAGGAAAGTACTAAACAAATTAATAAACAAACAGTAGCAAAACACTGACAAGTACTGCAGCAGCAGTATGACAAAGAGTGAGCATAGATGATTTTTTTTTTTTTTTGGTGAGCATAGATGATGGATTGGAAACCGAAATTCTTTTTCTATAAAGTTCAAAGTCATTCATTTCGACAATAGAATGAAAAAGTGGGGATGAACAGACAACATATCAATCAGTGGGACAGACAAGTTTCTAAATCTTGATGCTGTATTCTTAGAAATTAAATCACTCAGTCTAAGCCATAAGCTGTAAAGAAAGTTTGTCTTTTATTTGTGCTGATTTTTGGGGGTTCTTTGTGAAATGGAAACAGTTTGTTTACTGTGCTAAGAGTATACATGTGCACATACATTTTTTTTCAAAGAAGAGATCGAGAGTGTACAATGTACCTTTAGAAGAATAAAAATCACTTGGTTCCAGGTCTTTACTCAATGCTGATTTTTTTTTTAAATTTGTGAAGTGGAAGTATTTTTATGTGCTGTGAATTTCAAATGAGGTTTAAAGTTGGAATACAGTAGTTTCTGTGTCTTCAGCATTTTGCAACAGTTTACAGAAAAAAAAGAGAAACTATCAAGAGAACTGGACTGCAGAAGAGCTCCACACTTTACAGGCGTTTTTTCTTTTCTTTTTTTTTTGGGGGGGGGGGGAGGGGTAGGGGTTTATAGGCTGGCTATTCCTGATATATTACTATCATCTAGAAGGGTTTTAGCTTCTTTCCAGAGAGCAAAGTATAAATTGTGGCTTGTCAAACTGTAAGCAACATTTTTTGATATGTCTATGCTTTATTTTCAGTCATACCCAGTTGATCTATATTTTACTTAACTTGTTACAAGATGTTCTGATTTCTATTTTACCCATTGCCAGTTTCTCATTTTTAAAAACTAAGCCATGAGATGAGAAGGGATTTGTCCTTTGTTCTGGGTCCATCCCAACATAGTGTTCTTTTTTTAAGCCCTGACCACAGTGTATAGCTCTCGAGTTGTGTGCATTCACAGGGCGCAAGAATCATATCTGGGACATGACTTTAAACCAGCTAACTATTTCGGTGAGTTCTGGTTTAAACTTCCACACCCTGCCACTCCGGTACCCTTCTCCTCCCTCCCCCCCCCCCCCCCCCCCCCCCAATTCCCTCCTGCACTGCATATTTCCACAATGTCTTGTCGATGTTGTTTAGATGTATTGTGATTTTGTGGTGCTGAAATCAACATTTCCTTTCACCAGGGCATGTTGTTTTTGTTTTTCTTTCGTAGCAAGTGGTAGATGAGTGTCTAGCTTTGTGAATATGTTGATGGTGCTTGCCTAGTTCGATGAGGAGGGGGCATACAGACCATCTTGATGGAAAGTGTCGTCGTTAAAAAATGTGGTGCTGTTGAACTGACTTTGCATGTGTAGAAGTCATAGATGTTGTTTGTGAGGTGATCGTGGTTATCTTTACTAGATGTGGTTTTGTGTTGCTGTATACATCTCTTAGTGCCAGAAGTCCAGGTGATACCTTTTTTGGTATCACATCTTTTTCATTATTTTCTTCTTTCTTCAGTGTTTTGTGATAAGTACTTTTTGTTACTATCACCTTGAAATTATTTGCAAAGACCGTTTTTTATTTTGCCTGATATTGACTGTATATGTCTTTTTTCTGAAAAAAAGACTTTTTATACTCTCTCTCTCTCTCTCTCCTCTCTCTCTCTCTCTCTCCTCTCTCTCTCTCTCTCTCTCCTCTCTCTCTCTCTCTCTCTCTCTCTCTCACCACCTCTTGTTCCCACTCTATTCTTGGAAAGTGGGTCATTATTCTGCTGGAAAAGTGGGGTGCATTATTCTGCTGGAAAAGTGGGTGCATTATTCCGCTGGAAAAGTGGGGTGCATTATTCTGCTGGAAAAGTGGGGTGCATTATTCTGCTGGAATAGATATGATCTAACACTTCTCTACTTTAACTTTTAGAAAACTTCCCAGCCGTGTGTTGTGTTTGTGTGTATAAATCCAAAATCTGTTAATCTTTTGTGAACAGATGCATGCACGCATCTGAATGATGTGAATACAAGCACTTTCGATTTGTTCACTTTACAAGATTCAGCACTATACAAAGTCGATTCAGCACTATACAAAGTCCATATATCATTATCATTGTCATATCACCCATGCAGAGTCAAATCTGCTTAGATGGTGAATACAGAACTTGTGTTAAAAAAAAAACAACCACCCCAAAAACCTGACTGTAACAGTTCCACAGTTTCTGTCCCATGTGCAGTGTGTGGTGTTGTGTATGTATTGTAGGCAGCGGTGCGACATCGGGTGCCATAGGCAGCTGACCAGTGTGTGGTCAGTTCCATTCTAGCTAGCTGAAGGTGAGAGTGTGACTAACAGATTGATCAACAAAGCTACCACTTTTGCTGCCTGCAGTTTTTGTGCTTGTGGGGGATGGCCCTTGGGTGGTTTTTATTTTTTTTAATTTTTTAATGACTGGTTTTTGGAGTGTGTAACAAAAATAACAAGATTGCTGGTGCTCTCTCTCTCTCTCTTTATATCAACTGCTTTTTTTTTTGCAGTGTTTTCTTTTCTTTTGAGGGCTGGATGAAAAAAAATCTTGTAACTTTATTACCCTCGTAAAATAAAATTGCATTCTCTCTCTCTTTCTCTCTCTCTCTCTCTCTCTCTCTCTCTCTCCTCTCTCTCTCTCTCTCTCTCCCTCTCTCTCTCTCTCTCTCTCCTCTCTCTCTCTCTCTCTCCTCTCTTCTCTCTTCTGTCTGCTAAATTGTTTCTAGCAGCAAGAAGATTTTCAGGCAGCAAGTTAAATCCAGTGTTAATCTTTCCTTTATCCTCTGTAGAAATTTAAGGAAAAGTGGAGAAGAGGCAGTATTTCTTTGGTCCGGGTAAGTGGCATGATTCACGCCACAAGTGTCAGTTTGAATGTCTGCTCATGAAGAGAGAGGTTGATTGTTATGTTAATGATTATGCTGAGGCTTGCTTTTGTACGGTTGGTTGGCTGGTTATGATAGGATCTTTTTTCTTCTTCTTTTTTTAAAACTTAAGCATGCTTTTAAAAAAATAATTCTGTTGTATTGTTTTTTTTCTTTTCTTTTTTTCTTTTGTTTTCATTTGTTTGTATTTTTTTGTTTGGTTTTGTTTTGAAATCTTTTTTCAGATTTGGGTTTTGTTTAAATGGTGGTTTGGTTGTTTTTTTTTTGGGGGGAAGGGGGGGTTGTTTTTTTTCGTTTTGGAGTTGGGGGGTTTGGGAGGGGGGTGGGGGGTTGCATGGGACAGTTTCTCCGTAATTTTTTTTTTCAATCTTTGTTTTATCAGTATTAAAGTGTAGGCAAAATGCACAATCTTGTGAGCAAAATGTGTGATTAATATGTATTGGAGTGCATCGTTTATTTTGGTTAGTAGTTGTTTCTAAGTCGTTGAAATTATTCTCTCTGCTCCTGCTAAAGTTTCTATGAAAGCATGTACACTGTGATTTTCATAAAACACCCCTGCTTGAGTGTTGTCTTTGTGTGCGTGTTTGGGAAGTTTTTGTTTTGGGGTTTTTGTGGGGGGGGGGGGGGGAGGGTTTATTGGTGAACTTTTTTTTGGTTATTAGATCACTAAGGAATGCTGTGATTTCTTGTCACATAAACTAGCACAAATAAAATGCTTTTATACATTTTTTCTTTAAAAAAAATAACAACAACAAAATTCCTTTGTTTGAGAGATAAATGCATCATGTATGTTTTCTGTTTAAAATCAGTATGTATCCAGAGATTCTGAGAATCAGACCTGAATCCTCTATAATCAGTATTATAAATACAAGTTGATTGTGCAGACAGGGGTGGTGAGTCTATTGTTAGTAACAATATGAGGTTTAAATGTGTACTTTTTTCTTTTTTTTTTAAAAGGAAATTAATCTGCTTTGTGAATATAACTGTATGTTCCTATCCTTAGTTTTTCCCATGGGTATGCTGTGGACATGTCAGTATAAATGGCATCCCTACCCTCTGGAAATTCTGTGCTAGAAATCTCCTCTTTTCTATCCTTCTCATTGTTTTTTTCTGTGTTCCTTTTCATCCTGTCTCTTCCTTCTTGTCTATTTTCTGCAATCTCATCCATTTTCTTGTATTCAATCCAGAAACATTGCTGCACATTTTACAGGGAATTAATTATTGCTGCATAGTTATCACTTAAAAAGTCAGAAAAAGTTTTTTTTTATAAAACTGTTGAGTTAATTAAAGTAGTATTTTAGGGATTACATCTGTTCATTTATTGATATGAAAAAAAAAAGATGGTATTCCAGTTTTTGGGGAAATACTAACAAATTTAAATTCTTAATTATAATTATTGTCCATACTTAAAACATGAGTCTGGTGTTTGGCAAATTAATTACAGTATGAAAAAACAATGAAAATGTTTTGAAGTTATAGCATTTCCAAAATATCATTTTTATGTTTGTTCACCATCATGAATAATTTCCTTGGCAACAGGTAATTGGAGTGTTTTGTTTGATATATCTTTTTTTGGTGCGAGTTCTTGGTGTTCCCTAATAATGTCCACCTGTAGAATTAATAATCACATCAGTTAAACATTTATTTGGTTCAGAAATGGCTGCCATGTCTTGTTTTAAGAACTTTATTTTCATTGGTTTTTGAATTGTTCAGAGATCAGAGTTTTGTTCTTTCTCATGAATTATGCATGTATTAAAAAAAATGTACATGTCTCTTATAGTATTGAAACATAACTGCTGCTGATTCCTTTTTTCCCAGAATTTTTTTGGTTTTTGGCTGCAATTCTAGTTATGAAGAAAATTTTCCAGTTGCAAGAATTTTAGAACCCAATCCCCCCTTTAAAAATGATGTCATTGTTTGTGCTGGTTCTTAATGAGGGTTACCAAGATGTCATCACAGTACGGTGTCAAATATAACTGTGCATAAGTGTGTGTGTGCCGCCGCGGTAGTCGAGTGGTTAGGGCGTTGGACTCGTAATCTAAAGGTTGCGGGTTCGATCCCAGCTGTCGGCTATGGCGTTGTGCCCTTGGAAAAGGCACTTTACGGCTATTTTCTCACCCCACCCAGGTGTAAAAGGGGTACCAACCTTGTGTTGGGGGGTTAACCCTGCGATAGACTGGCGTCCTATCCAGGGGGGAGTCTATGACTCTCAGTCGCTTAGCGCCACAGAAACCGGGATAAGCACCGGCCTGATGAGCCTTAGGCTCGGGACAGACTTTAACTTAACTTATAAGTGTGTGTGTGTGTGTGTGTGTGTGTGTGTGTGTGTGTGTGTGTGTGTGTGTGTGTGTGTGTGTGTGTGTGTGTGCTTGCTTTTATATGTATCTGTGAGTGCAAGAACATGTTGATAAATGATCACATCCACAGGTCTCTTTCTGTTATGCATACACATTTATACACACACATGTGCATGCACAGATGCATGTGCATGCACACACACACACACACACACACACACACACACACACACACACACACACACACACACACACACACACACACACACACACACACACACACACACTCTTTGTGACACATCACACACATATCACACCACACATCACTCGTCACCAAGACCTCCCCCACCTCCTCCCATATGTCTAACACTGACTTATCTGTTTCAGGACATAACAACCCCCACCTGGGAGTTCACAGTGTGAATCCTCGATCCGTCTACCCCAAGCCCTTCCCACATTCCGAGTATCTCACCGCCCTTCCCATCCTGCCCCCAGTAAAGGTAGACAAATCCCTCATGTCCCCGGACTCCCGCACCGATTTTTGAGATGGCAATATCATGCGAGTTTAATGATCGTCGTCTTGTGAGAGAACAACAACAACAACAAAAGTTGGGGCAGAATTTGTGCATGATATCAGTGCTGGGAGAAGCTGAATAGGTGGTGTGATGTTTTACTGACATTTGGTATACTGTGTAAAAATGTAGTAACTTTTCGGATGATGATGAGATGACGTGGTAGTGTTGCCTAGGTGTTGTGCGTCTATGGATGTGTTCGGTTTCTTTTTGGTGTTTAAGTTTTTATCTGGTGTTCATCCCCATCCCCCCCCCCCGTCCCTTTTAAAAAAAAATTGTGTGCGTGTGTGTGTTTACAATTTGGTTCGCGAACAGTTCAGATAGCTTTTGACAATCTAGTTCTTCTCTGTTGTTTTGTTGTTTTTAGAGTTGAAGGGGAGAGGGGGGGGGGGGGCAGGTGTTTGAGATGGGGGTATAAGGATTAGGTCAACATTTGGTGTGTGTTTTTACATTGTATATTTCTAGTGATAGGGGTTTTGGTTTTGTTTTATTAGGATAAGGCTTTTAATTGTAAATTAAGCAAAGGATTTTGAATGTAAATTGAGTGAAGTTCTCAGTCATTGATAAGTGTTTGAAAGGCAAAAAATCCAGACTTGTATAGGGAACATTTTATTCAGGTAGGGAAATATCTCTGTCCTTAGCAGAAAAAAGTGAAGATCTTGGTTAGAGTATCATACTCATGATCTGACAAACACTGAGGGCACAGGTTCAAATCTCTGCTGTGGTGTCTGTCTGAGAGGACTTTACTCCTAGAGTTCACACTGGCACTGACTCCACTTCCTCAAAACCATTCAGATGGACTGTAATTTGAGGTTCAGTGTGCAAACACATGGAGAAATATCCTTCACAGATTATGTCAAAACTACATCCTCCTTGCATGGGAGAACAGGTCAGATGCGTTCATACCCCAAACAGGTTGCACACATGTTAAAACCCCAATTCTGTTTTGTAGAAGAGTAGACAGAGTGGTAGCTGTAGCATGGATGGCATGAGTATACCCAGCATGCACCCTGTCTTCTTGGAGAAAATGGGTTCTGCCAGGTTCAGCCTGCCTGTAACAGGCTGCCTGAAGACTTCAGTGTAGTGCCCCAGTGATTCCTCTAGGAGTTCATGGAGTAGTCAGATGAACGAGATCTCGAGCCTGCAGAAATGATATTAAATACTTGCATTTCTGGTTGAATTTCTGAGCTGAAGGTTCGTGTCAACAGTTGCTTTGGTGTGGGATTTATTTTTTAAGGTAGGGGATTGTTGGAGGGAGGGGGTGGGTTTTTTTATGCTTACATGCAACTTCTGTGTGTTGAACAGCAAAAGGCAGTTAGGTTTTGGGGGGGGGGGGGGGGGGGGGGGGTTAAAGTATGCAGGTGTTTGTGTGTGTGTGTGTGTGAAACAGTGTAGAGCATGCAACCTCCCAAACCTTCCCTGCTCTCTACAAGTCTTGTATGTATGTTTGTGGTGTGTGTGTGTTTTAAGTGATATTGCAGTCTTATCTCCACTTTTGTCCCTGAAATCCCACTCCATTTCCCCTCTTCTCCCCTTCCTGAATAGTGTGTTCAAGATTTAGTTCATGTGTGGAGGGGATTTTGTGTGTGTGTGTGGGGGGGGGGGGGGGGGGGGTTGGGGTAGGTTTTTTTGTGGTTTTTTTTTTATAGATATTTTAGTTACAAGCAGTTGGAAGAAAGTATGTAATGGAGCCCAAAAATTGTGAATTAGGTGTGAGGCATTGTAAACCTTGTTTGCTCGCATTTCAGTTGTTTCTGTAGTTGTTATTCTATGCTTATTGTAAAATGTGGTAATGACTTTTATTTTAACTTTAGAAGATGTTTAAAAAGATTTTTTTTTTACCCAAATTCATTGGTTAGTTATGTATTTGTTTTGGGGGTTTGTTTGGGGTTGTTTTTGTTTTTTTTAGAGAAGGGACAGTATTTTTTAAGGTCAATGTTTTAATAGAATCTCAACAGAGAACCTGCCATAAACTTCTTGAATGCAAGAATTGGTTTTTGGAATAAAGTCTCAGACCAGACTCTCTGGAAACTTGTATCCTGTATTGCTAAAGTAATATGTTTTATTCATTATTTTACTCTTCCTCCACAATGCTTTGTTTAGTTGATTTTTTTTTTCTTTTCTTTTTTTGGGGGGAAAGGGGTGATGTTAATACTGAGTGACAATGCAATTGATAACCATCTGTTATTTCTCTTTTGGAGGGAGAGACAGTTTTATTAGTCTTAAAAGCACTTTTACTCACAATTATATGTGTGGTGTAGGGGGGGGGGCGGTCTTTAAAACCTAGAATTATACATATCTTTCTTTTTGTTGTTGTTTTTTAATTATCTGTTTGTGCATGTTTTGGTTTGGTTTCTTTTTGGGGGGGATTTGTTGGTGGTAAAGGTTGGAGGGAGGTGGGGGTGGATAGTGGGGAAATTAGGAAAGAAAAGATATATTCTTATAATTATGTTCTGAGGTGAGGGCTTTCCTTTTTTTTAAAGAAAAAATCTATCCATTATTTTATTGTAGTGTTTTCTGGTTATTCTTTTTTTATTGAAAATGGTTGTATCATATGTTTCAAATGTCTAGTCATGTACTTGTTGAAACTGGTTCTTGATTTGAAACTATCTGGTCATTTGTTTTGTAAAACTCTCTGGTCATTTGTGTGTGTGTGTGTGTGTGTGTGTGTGTGTGTGTGTGTGTGTGTGTGTGTGTGTGTGTGTGTTTCTTTTCTCTCCCCCCCCCTTCCTTCCTGTGTACTTTATGAACTGGTGTTTGGTGTTTATACTGTAGTTAGTTGTAAATTCCATTTGATATTTAGATTGTTGTGCTGATGTTGTTGTTGTTGTTTTTTGAAGGGTGTGCTTTTGGTATAATTTATGTTGTTTTCATTTCCAAAACGGACGAAAGCTTTATGTCATTATCTTTTGATGACTGCATTTTTTTGTGATGATGAAAGTAATATGTTGCCAGAACTTATGTTGCTTATGTGATTTTAAATTGTTGATGTAAACATATTTTATTTAGCATGCTTTTGCATGTTTTTCATTTTCCATTAGCATTGAAACATGTAGAAGAAAAATATTTGTGAATAGAATTATCCCATAAGATAGGATAAAACAGGCTGCCCTATAGTCTGTTCAGGATATTTTTGTCATATTGCTTGGAAACTTGAAAAGTATTCATTAAAAAATAATTGAGATTTGCTCTGCTATATGCTTTGAGAAAGTTATGACTGGGGTTGTACGATCTGGTGCATTCAGTGTTACTGATAGTGTGCTGGGTATGTTTGTGAGATCTATGATACCACCGATAGCCAGCATACATTTTGAACAAAAGATAGAGACATTTTGTCATTTGTATGCTAGATGTTACACATACATCTGCACTCTAGGCTTTGTTTATAGTTTCATTCCAGGGACTTGTAGGGGGAATGAAGCTGAAACTAATGTTGATGATAGCTTGAGGGAAAAACCCTTTCGAACAGTCTTGAACCACTGTCCTGGGTTTTCTGTTTGGTCACAAGTGCAACCTGATTTATACTGATAGCAGGGTAAACTTTACTGTACAAAAGCCATACAGTTCAATAGTTCTGCATTTATATATGCTGTTAGTAGGGTTGCTGTGCTTGTGTAAGTAGTGTTTGGCAGTATTATATCATGTTTTGAGCCCAGTAATTGTCTCACATAAAACTCATATTGATGTGTTCAAAGATCGGGTTTGCATTTTACAATTTTTGTTAATGTGTGATATTTTTCCTCAGAAATATGTTGTCTGCAAAGGTGTGAGTTTTAATGTAAAGTGATATTTGACTGTGTTATTATTTGAAATCTTTGTTGTTTGCGAAGATATGAGTTAAATTTGTTCAGACTATTTCACTTTTTTTTTTTTTTTAATTTCTTGCTCGTAGAGCTTCAAGTTTTTTGTTATAAGTATATCTATATGTTATCATTTTACTGTCTCAAACTTTTGTTGTTTCAAAAGCTTTAAATGTTATTTGTACAATCATATCCTAATAGTCGGTGTCTTCAGATCTTTGATTTTGCAAAGATGTAAATTTGTGTGTTTTAGTCAGATCAGACTATTGCAGTTTATTTCTGGCAGTTGTTGTTTACAAAACTCTCTAGTCGAATTGACTGTTTCAGTTTTGGTACTTGAATCTCTGTTGTGTATGAAACTTTGAATCTTTTGTATAACCATATCAAAAATTAAATTCCTGAAATCTTTGTTGTTTTTAAACTTGTGTAGTTGATAGGTATGCTAGAAATTCATCCCTTTTCTTTCCAAACTGCAAAGTGTACATATATTCATATCAGAACTTCATTTTCTCTCTCAAATGTTATTGGTTGCAAAGTTGTGTATTTTAAGGATATTAGTAATTCTTTTCCTCTTTTTTTTTTTCTTCTCAAAACTATTAATTTTATGTGCTTGTGTATCAGAAATTAATTTTCTCAAATCTTTGTTGTTTGCAAAGCTTTGAATTCCATATTCAAAGATACCAATAATTCATTCCCCTCTTGCATTTTTTGTTATCCCAAACTGTGAATATCATGTATAACCATATCAGAAATTCATTTCCTCGAATTTTTTGTTGTTTGCAAGGCTGTAAAGTTTATTTGTCAAAAAAATCTCAATAATCATTCCTCTCATTTCCTAAACCATGGATTCATGTAATCATCCCAGATATTTGTATCCTCCATTTTTTGTCTTTTGCAGGGCTGTGAATTTTAAGTGTTATCATTATATCAGGAATTTGATTCAACAGATCTTTGATGTTTACAAAGCTGTTTCCTCAAGTATATGTTGACTACAAAACTATGAGTTGTATGAACAAATTCCAGAGTGCTTTGTGATTTCTTAAACAAAAAAAAAGTTTTTGTTGTCTTATTGTGTATGCTCAATTCCCCAGTCCCACCTTTCCAGCTAACTATCCCATATGTTACTTTTATGTGCGTTTTATTGGAATATATGTAATGTATGTTTTATTCCCACAGTTCTTCTGTAAAGCTTGTATTGGTTTTGCTTCTGTGGTAAAACAGACAGACTGTAGACTGATTGTGATACCAGTTTTGATTTACACTACTTAGTGGACCAAGATTTGTGATTTATATTCCAGTATTGTGATATTATCATGTTTTTTGTTGTGTACTTCATATTCTTTCCTGCTTGGCGTTTGTTAAGAATGTTTGTCTCTTTTGGTTAAAAGAATGGGATTTACTTGGAAGTTGCTACCGCATACAAGAGGTTAGTTTTTCAAATTAAAAAAAAATCCATTGTTTTCGCCGATTTGTTTTGAATAACGGTTTCTTTTTGTGTCGTTTCAAACAAACTGTGAAATGTGACTTCAGTTGAAAAGTGATGAACTCTTTGGTTGTCTATAGTAATTTTCAGCTTCTGCTTTTCATTTATTTTCAATTAGATGTAAGAAAAAAAATTCTGGGAAATTATGTCACAAATATTTTATCAACTGATAACATTTTTTTTCTCATATCTCATAATAATCTGTTTATACCCAAGAGACTGTTCGGTTGTTTCAAAATGAATGTCAGACATTGATTAGATAATGCAGAAATTGGTGTAATGTTAGATTCTTTTTTTTTCCTACAAGCTTTTTCGTTTTCTTTGTTTAGTGAAAGTTAGAGGTTTTCAGATTTGTTTGATGCTTTCTGTGACCGTATTTGGAGATACAGAAACAAGGTCTGTCAAATTACTTGACTGTTAACTGCCTCAAAAACTGAAAGAAGACCGTTGTTGCTGTTAGGCATTCCCTGGCATAATGGAGTTACCCAGAATATGCAGTCTGTGTCACCCATCCTACCTGGGAATCAATTTGTGACATAAAAGTACACTCTGGTTGAGAAGCTTGCATGTATGGCTGTTTTCAAGTACCTTGCCACATAAACAGCCATAGAAAGGAGGATTATATTAGACAGCATAGAAAGGGGGTTGTATATAGACAGCAGTTGAAAGGGGCTTGTATATAGAAAAGCCATAGAAAGGGATTTGTATTTAGACAGCCATAGAAAGGGGTTGTATATAGACAGCCATAGAAAGGAATTTGTATTTAGACAGCCATAGAAAGGGGTTGTATATAGACAGCCACAGAAAGGAGGTTTGTATATTAGACAGCCATAGAAAGGGGTTGTATATAGACAGCCACAGAAAGGGTTTGTATATAGACAGCCACAGAAAGGGGGATGTATATAGACAGCCATAGAAAGGGGGTTGTATATAGACAGCCACAGAAAGGGTTGTATTATAGACAGCCACAGAAAGGGATTGATTTAGACAGCCATAGAAAGGGGTTTGTATTAGACAGCCATAGAAAGGGGTTGTATATAGACAGCCATAGAAAGGGGGTTTTGTATTTAGACAGCCATAGAAAGGGGTTGTATATAGACAGCCATAGAAAGGATTTGTATTTAGACAGCCATAGAAAGGGGTTGTATTAGACAGCCATAGAAAGGGGTTGTATATAGACAGCCACAGAAAGGGATTTGTATTTAGACAGCCTAGAAAGGGGTTGTATTTAGACAGCCATAGAAAGGGGGTTGTATATAGACAGCCACAGAAAGGGGGTTGTATATAGACAGCCATAGAAAGGAATTTGTATATAGACAGCCATAGAAAGGGGTTGTATTAGACAGCCATAGAAAGGGGTTGTATATAGACAGCCACAGAAAGGAATTTGTATTTAGACAGCCATCAGAAAGGGGTTGTATTTAGACAGCCTAGAAAGGGGGTTGTATATAGACAGCCACAGAAAGGGGGTTGTATATAGACAGCCATAGAAAGGGGGTTGTATATAGACAGCCATAGAATGGGGCTTGTAATAGACAGCCATAGAAAGGGGGTTGTATATAGACAGCCATAGAAAGGGGGTTGTATATAGACAGCCATAGAAAGGGGGTTGTATATAGACAGCCATAGAAAGGGGGTTGTATATAGACAGCCATAGAAAGGGGGTTGTATATAGACAGCCTATAGAAAGGGGGTTGTATATAGACAGCTATAGAAAGGGGGTTGTATATAGACAGCATAGAAAGGGGGTTGTATATAGACAGCTATAGAAAGGGGGTTGTATATGATTAGACAGCTATAGAAAGGGGGTTGTGATATAGACAGCCATAGAAAGGGGTTGTTGTATATAGACAGCCATAGAAAGGGGGTTGTTATAGGCCGAAGTGTATATAGACAGCCATAAAAGGGGGTTGTTATAGGCCCATGTATGTAGACAGCCATAGAAAGGGGGTTGTATAGGGGCATGTATATAAACAGCCATAGAAAGGGGGTTGTATATAGACAGCCATAGAAAGGAGTTTGTATATATATTATAGACAGCCATAGAAAGGGGGTGTGTACTTTGCACATAACATTGGCTCTTGATAGTAAATATCATCCAGTATAGGATTTGAACTCTTGCCCGACCCTTTCAGCAGGTTCAGAAAGCCTTTAAGCTCTTCAAGGATTGTACAGTGGTCAAACTTGAAACCTCAGGTGTTGTTGCTTTGTCTCCAGTAGTAGTTTTCAAGCAGCTTTGGAATGCTTTTTCTTTCACTGTTTTCGTTAACCATTAACTTACTGCCAAACATTGTGTGTTGTGATGATTTTGTTCAAGTATTTCTTTTTTCTTTTTTCTTCTGAAAGATGATCTCAATCCCCGTTTTGTGTAGCAATACATACTGCCTTGAAAATATTAGCATTTTTGGTAAAATGGCTGAATAGTTGCTTACATTAGCTTAGAAGTATTTCAAGTATATGCTCTATTTTCTTTTAAAAGTAGCTTCAAGTTGAAGTAGAAATTCTGTCCCATTCTTGTTATTTAATAGATGATTAAAAGGTTTAGAAATGAATTTGACTGGTCAGGATTGTATGCTAAGCCATTGTTCATGAAAAGCTATGATCAAAAGCCACAATGAAAGCTGTAGCCAAATATTAAGAAAGTTCGACCACAAATCATAAATGTTCATCAAGACATCAATTTGATTTGGGTTCACTTATAGCTTTTGTGGTATCTCCACTTTCTGGAAATTCTGTGTTAGAAATTTATCCATAAATTTCTCCTTTGCTATCACTCCTTTCTGTCGTTTCTCTTGCTTTTTTTCTGCCTTCCCAGTCCATCCCTTGCCTTTTCTCGAGCAAATCTTAGAAACGTTTTCCTTTTGTTGTATGACACTTTGCCTGTATTGTTTTATTCTTTTATTCGATCAGGCAGTGATATTGTGAACACTGGGATGGGCACAGAATGTCCATTCTGTAGTGTAATTTTCCCATATGGCATTTTTCCTGCGTATTTTCTTTTTTTGCATTGAAATGTTCGTTATCCCTTTTAATGTTTTTTTGTAACCTGGGGATCATGATTTAAGCGGAGTGGCTGGCGTCCTCAGCACAGCCCGGTTTTATTGGCCTGAAGGAGTAAAATAAGGTATTTCGTCTTTTTTTTTTCCCCAAGATTGATTGTGTTAGTTATTTGAAGGGATTAGATGGTGTTGATTTTAAACTGGAGGTGAATGTTATTGGAGTTACTGAAATTGAATGAGGTGATGGCCTTAATATGGCCTTCTTGTTTGGTGGGGCTAGAAACGACGTGAAATGAAAAGATAGCTTTTGGGTGAAGTGTTTGTTAGTGTCAAATGTCAGCTTGTGTGCCAGACATCATAGTTGTCTTGATTTTGTGCATGTGTTCCCCAGCTGTATGTATGTATAAGATCCCCAAAATACCCTCTAAAAATCAAATGGTTTATTTCAGTATTTTGTGTAGTGTACATCTGCAGATGCATCCAACAGGTGCCATCACTGAACCACAACAAAAAGAAACCCCAACATGAAATTATCGCTTTTTAGAAATGAGGGGTAAGGTGAATTGTCGCACAAAAACATGCTTGATTACGTATGTTGCATCCTGATCTTTCACTTACTCCAATCCTCATCACCCTGCAAACCTACACCACCACCATCACTCATTCCCACCCACCCAGAAAACGTGTTTTTGTCTGTTTTTCTGCCTTTTTGAAGACTCTGTGGGCCGGTAACCAAAAGGGTAGAGGGAGGACGGTGTAGTACTTTTTCACAGAAAAGATTTGTCAAGTAAAAGTAAACTTCCAGCAGAGCATTGTTCCTCTAGTCTCTCTCATCTCTGTGAACACAAGAAATGTGTTTTGCTTTCTGTGCACACAGAAAAAGGATGCCCTGCTTTTGTGAAGGAAAATTAGTATGCGAAAATTACATACTTTGCTTATGGTGAAAAACGAAAAGAAAATGCCATGCTTTCTATGAATAACAAAAAATAAGATGTCCTGCTTGCTGTGGAAAATGAAAACGACACATTGCTTTTTGTGAATAGCAATCATAAGAGGTTTTTTTCAGGGGATGACAAAAACAAAAACACGTTGCTTTCTGTGACTTAACAAGACTGGATTGCTTTCTGTGACTTAACAAGACTGCATTGCTTTCTGTGACTTAACAAGACTGGATTGCTTTCTGTGACTTAACAAGACTGCATTGCTTTCTGTGACTTAAGACTGCATTGCTTTCTGTGACTTAACAAGACTCCATTGCTTTCTGTGACTTAACAAGAGTGCATTGCTTTCTGTGACTTAACAAGACCCATTGCTTTCTGTGACTTAACAAGAGTGCATTGCTTTCTGTGACTTAACAAGAGTGCATTGCTTTCTGTGACTTAACAAGACCCATTGCTTTCTGTGACTTAACAAGACTCCATTGCTTTCTGTGACTTAACAAGACTCCATTGCTTTCTGTGACTTAACAAGACCCATTGCTCTCTGTGACTTAACAAGACTCCATTGCTTTCTGTGACTTAACAAGACCCATTGCTTTCTGTGACTTAACAAGACTCCATTGCTTTCTGAGACTTAACAAGACTCCATTGCTTTCTGTGACTTAACAAGACTCCATTGCTTTCTGAGACTTAACAAGACTCCATTGCTTTCTGAGACTTAACAATACTCCATTGCTTTCTGTGACTTAACAAGACTCCATTGCTTTCTGTGACTTAACAAGACTCCATTGCTTTCTGTGACTTAACAAGACTGCATTGCTTTCTGTGACTTAACAAGAGTGCATTGCTTTCTGAGACTAAACAAGACTCCATTGCTTTCTGAGACTTAACAAGACTCCATTGCTTTCTGTGACTTAACAAGACCGCATTGCTTTCTGTGACTTAACAAGACTCCATTGCTTTCTGTGACTTAACAAGACTCCATTGCTTTCTGTGACTTAACAAGACCGCATTGCTTTCTGTGACTAACAAAAATGCATTGCCTTCTGTGCATATTTTAAAAATAAGATTCCTGCTTTTCTGTGAATAACAAAATAAGATCCTTTGCTTTCTGTGAATAACAAAAATGAAATAAAGTATACAATAATGTTCTGTTTTCTGAGAATAGCAAAACTAAGATGCCCAGTTTTGGGCACAATTCAAAAGAAAAATGGCATGCTTTCCATAAATTTCACAAATTAGATGCCTTGCTTTCTGCAAACAGCAAGATCCTTTGTTCTCTGAAAACTGCAAAAATCAGATGCTTTCTGTGAATAACAGGAATAGTATCCATTGCTTTTCATGAATAATAAGACGTCCTGTTTTCTGTGAATAAAAAAAGAGAAGAAATTTTGCTTTGGTGGCCAATAAAAATAAGATGTGTTGCTTTCTGTGAATAACCAGAATAAGAAGCTTGGATTCTGCAAACAAAAAGAATTGCCCTGCTTTATGTAAGTAACAAAATTAAGATGTTTGCTTTCTGTGAATATGAAAATTCGATATTCTGCTTTTTGTGACTTCCAAAAATATGTCTTGCTTTCTGTGAGTAAAAATAGACAGACTGCTCCATACCAGCCGAAGACTTTATTTTACCACCACCTTCTCTAAGTTTCTTGCAGAGCTTTATTTCATTGTAAACTGATGTCATGAATGTACCCACGATTTGATACCTGCTTTTAAGCAAGCAGTTCAACTTTGAATACAAAATTGAGTCGGTGATTTTGTCTCAGATCTGTTGTGTGATGTTTGTTTCTTTTTTTTTTTCTTTTTTTTTTTAATCCCTTGAAATAAACATTTCAACTGTTCCTTTTTTATTTTGCGTTGAATGTGTTGTAGTGAGAGAGAGAGAGAGAGAGAGAGAATGTCATGAAAAGCTGGAGGATGACAAGAGGCACTTCATGGAAGTCTCCATCCCTGAAATTCCCAAACTAGGAAGGAGCTGCTCCAAGCCATGGAACCCAAGACGGCGGTTTGCTCAGGTATGGTCAGCAAACTTGGAACAAGACGATCATGGCATGTTAGCACAACAAGGTACAATGCTGATTTGTTTGGGGCAGACTCTTGCTTCCTTCTGAAGTTTGGAATCCAGTCACCAAAGAGGCCAGGGCTTCTGACTCTTGTCCAGCTGCAGAGGCAGGCAGCTTTCACCCCTGTAGTCCACTCACATCAGGGAGACTGCTTTGCCCTCCCTTCCTTCTGCTACAGAGTACACACTGCACCTTTCCAGCAATGTAAACAACCAAAATTGAGTTGTTCTCTCAAGAGCAGCATTTCCATCTATAGAAGTGCTTCTCAACAAGAGAGATTCACATGACAGACACATGGGTACTCATCTTTGCATGACACAGGCCCTGTTGCCAATAAACTCGCTCTCCCCATGGAGAAAGTCTCTTGGTTTGGGGTTCACATTGCCCGGCATCACCCAGCTTGAGCGTAGACGCTAGAGGAGTCGAGAAGCAGAAGCCTGCAGCCTTCTTACTGACAGTACAATAATTTTGCTGTGTATGTCAACAGGCAAGTAGGGTGAGGGAGCTTACTCCACCTCTCTCCATTGACTTATTTATTTATTTATTTATTTATTTATTCTTTTATATAGAGGATAACAGAATAAGCAATCATGTGCTTTTTTTCATCCGGTCCCCGTGTGTATGCAGTTTTTGTAAATATTGTCATCTGTTCCCACCGGCACACGATGGCCTACTCTTACGAAAAGCGGAACAGGATTTAACGTGTGCGCAAGATGTTCTGCATGTGTTCGCACACGGGGCCTCGGTTTAAAGTCTCATCCGAAGGACTTTTGGGGAGAGTGGAGTCAGCACTGATGTTAACTCCAGGAAGAAAATTTCCTTGACCGGACTCGAACCCGGGTCTTCAAATTGCCAGCGCAATGTTCTGACCACTAGGCTATCCCGTCCCCCTAACCACAGGCACTCTATCCTGCCTCCTAAGATGGCAGCTCACATAACAGAACAGACTTGACTTGACTTGACATTGTCAATGGTTGAGGCCTGTTAAGGCCTGTTCATTGTTCTTCACTTGTATCCACTTTCTCTTGCGTGAGTGGCTAGAGCAGAAAGTGGCATAGATGTAATTACAATGAGAATTTTATCTTATTCTTAGTATCATATCTTATTGTGATGGGGCGGTAAATAGATTATCTCCCATGTGAACGGAGCGCGCATTCGCAGCGTCGTGTTTCTATTTAGAGACACACCTGTGAATTGTCGATGTTCTGATTCCTTGGGTAGTGGTCGAAAACCCTTCGTTGCATGCGCTTTGCCTTCATGGTGATACGTATTTATGCAACCTCTTTTTAGAGGTCACATTCTAAACTGACTAGCTGTGCCGTGTTCCTGAGGTTTGTGCAGAGATGGGACATCACACATGTCCACTCTGTTACAAATGGTGTCAGAAGTGGGATGGAAGACCCAAGTAGGTAGAGTTAGTGTTTTGTAGTTAACCGTTGTCGGGGCTACTGGTTTTCAGCATCAAATATGCAACCAGGTAGCCTACCTTCAGATTGGGTGTAAGACCCATGTAGGATTATTATTTTTTGTAGTTAGCAGTTTTAGGGGCTACTGGACAGTATCAAATATGCTGGCCAGGTAGCGTACCTCGGGACGCGGTACAAGTTGGCCGGTGGTGGATGTGATGGGGCGGTAAATAGATTATCTCCCATGTGAACGGAGCGCGCATTCGCAGCGTCGTGTTTCTATTTAGAGACACACCTGTGAATTGTCGATGTTCTGATTCCTTGGGTAGTGGTCGAAAACCCTTCGTTGCATGCGCTTTGCCTTCATGGTGATACGTATTTATGCAACCTCTTTTTAGAGGTCACATTCTAAACTGACTAGCTGTGCCGTGTTCCTGAGGTTTGTGCAGAGATGGGACATCACACATGTCCACTCTGTTACATTATTATTAGGTGGTCAAAATTAAATGGGAAGCTTTTCCTTCCCCTGCAAAATTTTTAATGGGAATCAGCTGAAAGAACAGACTGCCCCAATTCAGTTAAAGATAATATGCAATATTGTCAACTGCATTTACAGGCTTCCAGGGCACCTCCCTCACACACATGCTCTGCTTTTAGCCTTCCTTATCAATATCATCAAACTCATTTCTGGTAAAATTTGCGGACGACAGTGCTCTTCTGTCTCTCTTATCTGGATCAGTCCTAGACCACGGTCCAGCCCTTACCGAGTTCGTAGATTGGTGTGATGAGGCCTATCTGGAGCTAAATGTTTCTAAAACTAAAGACCTTCCTATTGATTTCAGAAGATCGGAGCACACTTCTGAGAATACCATCATCCATAGTGAAGAAGTTGAAACGTTTTGAAATACAAATATCTGGGAACTGTTTTTGACCACAAGCTAAATTGGGATGCTAACACTGACGCCATTGTCAAAAAGGGGCAACAACGTGTGTATTTTCTGAGGCAGCTTAACTCATTTTTTGTCGACAAAAAGATTCTTTCTTTGTTCTACAAGTCTTATATAGAGAGCGTTTTAAGTTTTGCTTTCATTTGCTGGTACAATAACCTTAGCATTAAGAACAAGAATGGTCTTCAGAGAATTGTGAAAATCTGCTCTAAAATTATCGGAGAAGAACAAAGAGACCTCAGGTCGTTTTGTAATCAACAGCTTGTACGTAAAGCAAGAGCCATTTTGGCCGATTCCTCCCACGCTCTGTTTTCAGAATTTCAATTGTTGCCTTCAGGACGTCGTTTTCAATACCACAACAGCAAAACAAACAGAAAAAGGAATTCCTTTGTGCCAGTAGCTATCCGAGTTCTAAACTCACATAACACTGACTGAGGTTGTTTGTTTTTGTTTTTGTTTGTTTGTTTGCTCTTTTGTGTGTGTATGTGTATGTGTGTGTGTAAGCTTCTCTGAATTACTTACCTGCCACTGTTATGTATGTAGCCAATTCATACAGGGGTGCACATACATGCATATGTACCCATAAAATGAGTATGTCTTATTTTTGGCTTTGTTGATTTTCTTTGCATTGCTTGTAAATTCACATGTCTTTTTACCATTATGTGCGTGTGTGTGTGTGGGGGGGGGGGGGGGGGGGGGGGGACGGGTGGGTGTGGGATGGTGTGTATGGATAGGGGGGGGGGGGGAGCGTGTGTGTATGTGTGAGTGTGTGGGCGGGTGGGTGTGGATTGTATGGGGAGGGGGGGAGCGTGTCTCTGTGTGTGTGTGTGTGTGTGTGTGTGTGTGTGTGTGTGTGTGTGTGCGTGTGCGTGCATGCATGTATATGTGCGGGTGTGAACACGTGCGTATAATGTGTAAATAATGGTGATCATATGTCTTTTCTAGTCAATGGTTTTTAAGAACATTGTATCTAAACATTGGTGTGTGTATGCGTGTGTTTGCGTGTGTGCAAGCGCGCGCGCGTAGAGTGTGAGTGTTTGTGACATTTTATTTGTAGTTATATAATGTTTGAACAAATAAGAAATGTAGCTCCTTCGTGTGTTTGATTATGATTTGTATCAATATGCCTGTCAGTATTGTAATTGCCCTTCAGGGATGATTAAAGTGTTTTTTGACTTGACTTTGACTTGACTTGACTCTGGGTCAGTCCGACTTCCTTCATTTCTACCCCCTTCAACGATCTCTGTCTCTCCCATACCTCCAGTGATTATTCCCCTCCCATTGTCAGCTTTTTAAAATCAAAACAAAACTTACTCATCCACCAAACAAACACACAGACACTAAAAATAAACGAAACATTACGTTCGATCCCTACCAGTGAAACAAACAAAAACACCGCAGTGCAACCATCAAAAGGATTCAGGTTAATGATTTCACTGAACTTCTTGCACATTTACTTTAATGCAATACAAATAGATAGATGAATGAATAATTGGCACAACCCAAACAATCCCATGTGCTCTTCCTCATTCCTCCCGGTCTTCCGAAACCGAAAGCAAAAGCAATGTCTAACCAAACCTTATTACGCGCTATTTAATTCACTTTTTGTTCCTTCTATGTAAGAGAGCGACAAACTAAAGGTAAGAGCGCAATGAGATTATTAACTAACGTCCATTTCGTGTTTTCAAGCTCTGCCATATCTTGTTGGAACGATTGATTCCAACAGGCGGATCGACATTGCGTGTGTTTTAAATCGATCTCTGATTTGGCTCGGGGCCATCTGGGAAGCCCGAAGCTGTTGAGCTGACAGAGCTATCTTTAGAAACGAGCAAGTCAGAACATGTCGGCTTCAGCACTTGCCTCAACAGATGTGGGGAGCACTGCAGGTGGCAATGTGGCGTGCTTGGCATTGTTTCAGCCGTGACCGGACACGCATGTGTGTCACAGAACGGGTACACGGCAGTTGGATAGAGGGATCGAACTTACAAGGATACTGCTTAAGGTAAGAGAGTGTCGAACGAATGCACGTGTATACAGTATAAACACGGAAGGTAAGGCCTATTGCAAAGTTGGGTAGGCCTAGCGGATGGCTTCGCGGAAATCTGTGTCAATCACTTCTTTATATAGCACTTCAGTTCTTTTCATCGTTTTTCATGATCATCAGACGAAAGTCCGTTTGCAGCCAAACACGCAGTGACATGAAAACGGAAATTTAAATCTGACGTATTCGATGCACTTTATATACTGAGACTGGGACTGCTGCCAACATGTGTGTGGAAAAACGAGTGCACCCAGACTGCATCGAGACGTGTCTGGGTTTATGTAAGACTGGACAGTGACAGTAAAGACTAAAGGGTTAGAAGCAAAAAACATTCGAGAAAACAGTGCAAAAGAGTTGTAGATGCTTAAACAACTTCAGATTCGACCAGATTGTATCCAGACCCTGAGTAAAGCCTGTTTATAAATATAATTTATCACCATTGAAAAGATTTTTTTTTTTTTAATTTTTTTTTTTTTTTACTAATCTAAGATTGGGAAGAACATGAAACTTGAAAGGTAAGCATTGTTGATTTTTTGACACTATCTCAGTGTTTGTTTTGCACACACACACACACACACACACACACACACACACACACACACACACACACACACACACACACACACACACATCACACACACATATGCACACATGCCCACCACACACACACATACACCACACACACACACACACACACACACACACCACTCACACACATCACTCACACACACCACTCACACACACACACACACACACACACACACACACACACACACACACACACACACACACACACACACACACACAGATCATTGCCTATTCAGTGTACCACATGGAAATAAAACTTTGACTTTATTTTGACTTTGACTCACACACACACACACACACACAACACACACACACACACACACACACACACACACACACATTGGCAGAGTAATTATACATATTGCAAAAAAGTAGAATGCAGATGTCTGTATGCAGTACATTGTGTCTGTATTGTCATTTTAAGCAGTGAATCTTGGCTGTCTGGTGAATTGAGGGTGGTGATTTTTATGACCGACCAGGTCAACTGTAAGCGCAGACATGTCATTGCTTTTATTCACTTCATATATGTACAAATGCAGAAAATCAAATATATGCATGCACATTAAAGATCCTGTAATTTATGTTGGTGGGTTACAACTTACGGACACACGAAAATACCCAGCATGCGACTCGTACAAAAAATGGACTCCTCTGAAGTTGGAGTGTGTTTACTGAGGCCAGCAGGCAGACTTCATCAAGTTCATGCAAGATCACAAGTACAGGAGAAGTTCAGGTACACTATAAAGAATGCACCCCTTCTGGTAAGAGAAAGCAGAGATAAAGATAAATAATCATAATAAAAAGAAAAATTTTTTTTGTTTTTTTTAATAAAATTTGGATTACTTAGGATTTTGTGAATGTATAACAAGGTAGATACACTGTTAATCTATGCAGTGCGAAAGCAATGAATCGCTATTGTTTTTTTGTTGTTGGGGTTTGTTTGGTGTTTTTTAAATATTTTTTTTTTATAGGAAACTAAGACAGTTTATGACAATTAGTCAAATGATTTTAAGTGTCAGTCTCAGAGGAGACTTTACTACCTTGTTTGTTTATTTTTCACCTTCATTAAAATGGTATTATGTGTCAGGTGTTCTTTACTGATAGGTTTTGTTTTTCATTCTGCAGGCTTTTTATTGTTTGTTTATTTTTTGTCATCACTAAATGATATTATGTGTCAGGTGTTCTTTACTGATTGGTTTGTGTTTTTCATTCTGCAGGCTTTTTATTGTTTGTTTATTTTTTGTCATCATTAAAATGATATTATGTGTCAGGTGTTGTTTACTGATAGATTTTGTTTTTTTTATATTCTGCAGGCTTTTTATTGTTTGTTTATTTTTTGTCATCTCTAAAATGATATTATGTGTCAGGTGTTGCTTACTGATAGGTTTTGTTTTTCATTCTGCAGGCTTTTTATTGTTTGTTTATTTTTTGTCATCATTAAAATGATATTATGTGTCAGGTGTTGTTTACTGACAGGTTTTGTATTTCATTCTATTGTTTGTTTATTTTTTGTCATCATTAAAATATTATGTGTCAGGTGTTGTTTACTGATAGATTTTGTTTTTTTATTGTGCAGGCTTTTTCTCATTCAGACGCAGGACAATGTCCAGTAGTGGGGAATCCAGTGATTCTCAGGTGGTGCACAATCATACAGGTAAGTCTTTTTTTATCATACAGGTAAATCTATTGAAAAGTGTTTCTCCTTCCTGTGGATTTGTACTGTAAAGCATTATATTCATAACCCATTATTTTGCTGTCTGCATTTGATTTCATGCTTGATCTTTGTGAGTGTGTGTGTGTGTGAAGGCACCATCGGTCAGGCATGGCAAGTCTGTATTTTTTCCCCTCAAACTTTTGGCAGCTATCACGCTGAGTTTTCTTGTAATAAATGTGCTGTATTGTAGTTTGATGTGTTCAATATTGTGTGTAATGTAGCGCTGTATTCACATTTTGCTCTACAGCGCTCTTTGCTTTTTGGTCAAGGAGGATAAGGTGGAGTGATTAATCCGTTCATGCCAGGAAGTTTTGAGTTGCTCTCTGCATCATATCACTGTATGGGAGGAGCACATAGCTTTTGAGTGTAACATGATTCAACAGTCTGAGTGTCTCAAGAACCCTACTTCCTCCACTCTCACACTCCACCCATGCATTCCAAATCTTGGTTGGTTTTACGTTTGCTTTAAAAAAAAAAATTTTTCCCTATAGTCTTGTGTTGATACTCTCTGTGTCCGTCTTGAAATTTCAGAGTGAATTTTTTAAAGTTTTTATTTTTTTACAAGGATCATTTTACAAGCTGTATTTGGAACACTCTCGCCCTTTCTCCCCCTCCCTATTCCTTGCAGCGTGTGTTTCAACAGTTCTATTTTTAGGTGAAACAAAATCTATTTTTAGGTGAAACGAAATTGGTGGAGTAGCTCTATGAAGGGTCCTTAGGGTTCCAGACATAATTAATGTGGTGCATCTCTTGAGTAAGTCTTGAGAGAGACAGAGACTCAGAGAGAGAGAGAGAGAGACATAGAGAGGATTCACATTTTGTTTTCATTGAGTCTAATATAAAGCAAATCTAAAATTAGCTTTCGGAAATTATTGTATCATGCAAAAAGAGAGTTTTTTTTGATAATGTGTTTTAAACAAAAAAAATCTGACCTACCTAATATTTTTTTGGGGGGATTCGTATCAGGCTGCTTTTCATCACATTTATCAGTATGCTTCAACTACTGCTATGGCTACCACCACCACTACTACTGCTGCTACTACCACATAATTATCATTATTCCTCCTGTCTTTGGAACCAGAGTTAGAGCTCAGAGCATATATGTAGAAAAAATTCAGAGATCCTAATACTTACAAGACCCTGTAACTAGTCAGAGCCTTCTTCCTTCACGTTTGTTCATGAGTATTTATTAATCAAATTGAAATTTTTGAAAAATGTTGAAAAAAGAGTCCTCTCATGCACAAATACTCGCATGCAGAACCAGTCCGTTGACTCGCATGCACAGGCATGTCCTCATGCTTATGCTCATCCCTTCCAGCCCATTTCCCCTCCCACCTTCCCCCCAGCACGCACGCATGCACGCACACATGCACGCACGCACACACGCATGCACACACACATACGCACCACGCACACATACATGCATGCCCACACACACACAAAACACACACACACACACACACACACACACACACACACACACACACACACACAAAACCTCCCTACCCACTCCCTCCCCCCTTCGGCCCCCCACCGTCTCAAGAAAACAGATAGTAAGATACATCAAAAAATGCGCTGAGAAACGTAAGCCTACCTCCTAATATCCCAGCATGAAGCTTTTTTTTTTTCTCTTTTTTTTTCCCTCTTCATTGTCTCCTGCCCTAGGGGCCACTCCTTTCATGGCAATTTCCTGGTCTTGTTTCAACAGTTCTATTTTTAGTTTGAATGAAATCGGGCAAATCAAGCCGTCTGCTATCCAATAAAACCTAACATGTGCACTGAAGGTCTCTGGGGAGTTGCTGAGCCATTGAAAATTGTGTCCCCTTAGTCTCCCTGCGCAGTTTTGAGTTATAACATAAGGGGAATTCATGTGTGGTTGAGTCGGTCTGGTCGTAAGGTAGTGTTGTGTGTGAGCGAGTGTGAGTCTTTGCTGTAGTTTTTTTGCAGTGTCTGCGCTTTTTGCATTCCAGTCTTTAAAAAAAAAAAAATGTCCATGCTGTCTTGTACATAATTTAAATGTCTTTTTTTTTCTTTTTAAAGACATGGTGGTTTGGAATGTTTTTTTAAAAGTAAAACTTTTTTCTTCATTTCTTTATGTTTGTTTGAAATGTTGCTAAAACAAAATTCTGGTCATGACAGATGCAAAAAAAAAAATAAACCACACACTAAAAATAGCAAACCCCAAACCTAAAAGCAACTACAGAAAAGGAAAGGGAAAGATAAAGGGGAATAAGAAAGAGATAGGGAAAAGGAAAGAAAGAAACAAATGTATTCATAAAAAAGAAATGTATTCATAATCATGTCAGAAAGAGAAAAGGAAAGGAAGAAGGGAAAGAGAGAAAGATAGGGAAGGAAAGAAAGAAAGAAATGTATTCATAGTTACACCACAATGAGTCACTCAAGCGTGTGCTCTGTCATGCTTTTCAACATTAGCCGTCCACATTATTGCGGTTTAGTCTGACTCTTTTTCCTGCTCTCTCTCTCTCCTCCTCTTTTTTTTTTCCCCCCTTTGCTAGCTCCGTCTGTCTGTGTCAGCCTGACAAGACTGAACCTAAGACTTAAGATTATTGGGATCAGAAGACAGATGCACAAACCACTTAGCTATTGCACAAATTCCTCAGATTAACAATGTGGAGACTACTATGCTAAGTTAAGTTAGTTAAAGTCTGTTGTGAGCCTAAGGCTCATCAGGCCGATGCTTATCCCAGTTTCTGTGGCGTTAAGCGACTGAGAGTCATAGACTCCCCCCTGGATAGGACGCCAGTCTATCGCAGGGTTAACCCCCAACACAAGGTTGGTACCCCTTTTACACCTGGGTGGGGTGAGACTATGCTAACCTAGGAACGAAACAATTGATCAGAGAAAAAAGAAAGAAAAAAAAGACAGAAGCAAAAACAGCAGCAGCAAAGAAATGAATCAGCCACACAGTCATGCAAACTTCTCATCCAGTGTGTTCTTTATAGTCTGACAGTGAGTGAGTCCCAGATGGAATGAGTGAGATAGAGAGAGCGCCTATTCTCTTTGAGTTACAGTCAACGACAGTTTTTCTTGTTTCAGCAGAGTTTTTCCTTGTTTCAGTAACAGAGTTTTTTCCTTGTTTGAGCAGACTTTTTCCTTGTTTAAGTTTTTCCTGAGTTTTTCCTTGTTTCAGCAGTTCTGTGTTCAGTGTGAATGACATGGGGCACACTAAGCCTTCTCCTGGCTGTCAATTAAAGCTGTACATAATGACATGTGTGTGCAGTAGGGGCTCTGTTGGGAGTTCATTGAATCACTGTTTCAATCACTTCCCTGTTCAGAGGGAGGAAGAGGAAAGTGTGGGGTCTTAAAGTAGCGGTATAAGAGAGAGAGAGAGAGAGAGAGAGAGAGAGAGAGAGAGAGAGAGAGAGAGAGAGAGAGAAGAGAGAGAGAGAGAGAGTGTGTGTCTGTGTCTGTGTGTGTGAGAAAGTGTCACCAGCATGTGTGTGTGTGTGTGTGTGTGTGTGTGTGTGTGTGTGTGTGTGTGTGTGTGTGTGTGTGTGTGCACATGCTTGTGTGCCTGCATGCGTGCATGTGTGCATGTGTGTGTGTGTGTGTGTGTGTGTGTGTGTGTGTGTATACAACAAGTGTTTGTTTAGTTTTTCACAGTGTCTGCAAGTGTGCTTCAGTTCCAGTCTCTTGTTTGTGTTTTTTTGTTCTTGTTATTTTTATCTTGTGAGTTATTTTGTATGTTTCTGGGTGTTCTTGGTTCATTTTTTGAGAATTTTTTTTGGGGGTGGGGGCCCCAAAACTTTGACAGTTCAAAAAACAACAACAACCGATGATTCTGATTACAATACTTGCTAGAAAGAGGGTAGGCACCAAAAAGAAAGAATGTATTCATGAAGACATCACAGTGAGTCATTTAACCGTGTGGACTGTCATACTTGTTACATTGGCTGTCCAGGACGTTGTAATTAAATCCTCTCTTGCTTTTTTTTTTCTTCCCCCTCCCCTACTACCTACCACCAGCTTTTTTTTAATTAATTTTTTTTTAGGTTGTAACTAGGTCTGTCTTTTTGTCAGTCCGAATCTGACAAGATCGAAATGCCCACACAGTCTTTATCATATCTTAATGGCAGTGCGATGCAATTTTTGCTCCTGTGACTGTAGTATTCATGAGTATGACAGACAACACTTAGTTGCTAATGCTATCTAAGTGTTCAATGACGACGACGAAGAAATTAGACAGCCTGAAACTGACTAGAATTTATGATGATTTTGAGCCTGTATAAGAGTTATTATTGTATTATAATGTAATGTAAAGTATTGTGTTATGTCATGTGTCACTTTCAGTCACAGCAGAATTCTGTGGGTATGGCTCAAGTAGCCTTCCCTAGAGAGAGTAGAGCGTCAAGAAAAATGTTGCACCAGTTTTGTTTTTTTTGGTGTTTTTTTTAAGAAAAGATTTTTAGGGGGATCTCTAAGCTTTTCCTACAGAATTTTGCCAGGGACAGCTGCATCCAACTTCAGTATGAGAGAGGATTGTTATCTTTGAAATCTTTCTGGAAAAAGGCAGTAAAACTCCCCCCCCCCCCCCCCCCCCCCCCTGAAAATAGACAAGAAGGAGGTGACAAGAAGAAAAGGAACAAGGCAGAACCAGAGGGATAGAAAAGAGGGAATTCCTAGCACAGAATTTCCAGAAGGTGAGGATGCCGTTTATACTGACAGGCCTCCGGCATACCCATGGGGGCAAATTGTTGACTTTGATTACACCATTGTGTGTAAATTGTGGCAGGTTTCCAGTAGGTGACATATACAAATAATACATACATGCACACATGCATGCGTATATAGGCACATGCTCTAAACACACATGCACCCACCTGCACACACACACACACACACACACACACACACACACACACACACACACACACACACACACACACACACACACACACACACACACACACACGCTGACTTGTTAAACAGGTTCTGTTGATATGTTAAAAACACAAGTCTAAATCACCTTGAAGTGAATAAACAAATGAGAACACAGACACACAGACACACACACACAGACACACACGCACTCATATACACATGTGTACTTTCTCACCCACACATGCACACAGAGACACTAACAGTACACACACACACACACACGCACGCACGCATGCACACACGTATGCACGCAACCACGCACACACATACACACACACGAGCACACACACACACAACTACACACACACACACACACACACACACACACACACACACACACACTCACTCACACTCACCTATTATTGATTTGTTTTACGTTTCGAAGGAGAGAGAGAAAAGCAATCTATATATTAAGAGTTAGGCAGGGTGCATGTTATGACAAGTTGGTTTGATAACAACTCGCGATATGAGCCATTGAACATGATCGATCCCGGGGCAGGAGGGGGTAGGTAGGTGGGTGGGTGGGTGATTGGGTGGTGGGGGCGCTTCGATGGCCTGGGAAAGTGTCATTGTAATAATAGCTGGAACTGTGCCAGTATGACAGAACCGACATGTAGAGACACAGACGGTTTCAGCTTCGCCAGTTTCTTTTTTCCTCGAGCCGTCCCGCTGGTCGACAGTATCGTAAGATTTCTGCATTCGATGCCAGCTACGACTTCTGTGACATCAAGACTCAGTGTTTGGTTAGTGTGTAGTAGTTGTAGATTTTGAGTGTGTTGGGTGTTGTTTTTTTATATGTGTGCATTTTTTTTTTTTCTGGCTGTGTTGTTATTTTATGTGGGTTTTTTGTGAACGTTTTTTTTTTAGTTGTCTCCCTTTTTTTTGGTTGTTGTTGCCGTTATTATTGTAGTCGGTGTTTGATGCAATGTAACATCAAGTCGAGTATTGTGGTAGTTATAGGTTTTGAGTGAGGTGTTATGTGCATTTTATTTGCTGTTTGTAGTATTTTAAGGCCTCGTTTGAAATTGTTCACCTTTTTTTGATTTGTTTTTGCTGGTGTAGTAATCTTTGTTCGATGCCTTTTGCAAGCACTGTTGACGTAAGGTTTGGTAAGTTTTTGTACGTAGCTGTAGATCTTGAGCGTGTCGTTTTTGGGGGAATCTCTTCATTATCTGCGTTGTTTTATACGCTTTTATATTATAATAATTTTTGTTCTCTCCCTTTTTCTGCAGATATTATCATTATCTCAGTCTATGTTTGAAGCCTTGAATAAGTGCTGTCGACATCAAGATGAACACTGGATTGGTTTGTGATAGTTGTAGACTTTGAGTGTCTCCTTTTTCGCATTCTTTTAGCTGTTTGTGTTATTTAATGGGCTCGTGTAATCATGATGGTTTGTTCTCTCCCTTTTTCTGCTGATATTATTGTTATGTGTGTTTGATGCCTTGTGTAAGTGCTGTTGATGCTAAGACGAATACTTGGTTAGTTTGTGGTCATTGTAGATTTTGAGTGTCCTATTTTTCGCTTGCTTTTGGCTGTCTCTGTGTGTGCATTTTTTGTTGTTTTTTGTTGTTGTTTTTTGTTGTTGTTTTTTGTTGTTGTTGTTGTTTTTTTTTTTGGGGGGGGGGGGGGGGGGGGTTGCCGTCTGTGGTATTTAAGGATTCTATTATTTTTTCTTTCTCTTTTTCTTTCCCTTTTTTTTGTTGCTGATATCATCGTAACCTGTGTTTGATACCTATTTTATTATTACTTGTGTTGCGACATCAAGATGACTGCTTAGTTAGTTTGTGGGCTGTTTCAGTTTGTAGAATTTGTTGTTTTGAGTATTTTCTTTGTACTTTTTTTTTTTTTTGGTGCTGTATCTTGTTTTGTTTTATAGGGCTTTTTTGTTTTTGTTTTTGTTTTCTAGTTTTATGAGTAAGTTTGGTTTTTTTGTTCCTGGGCTAGAGCTCTGAGGTTTGCCAATGGTCAGATTTTTAGTATGTGATAATTTTGGCCCACGATTAAGGTAGCCATAATCCGACTTTGTAGATGATGTCTAAAAGTAAAAACGACACCATTGTGCATGCAGGTTTTTTGTTGATGTTTGTTTTGGTCATTGTTTTTACCTGCAGGAATGGCCTACTCTGCTGAAAGACAGAATGGGATCTCTCTCTCTTCTCTCTCTCTCTCTCTCCCTCTCTCCCTCCCTCCCTCCCTCCCTCCCTCTGTCTGTCCTTCCTGTCTGACTGTCTGTCTGCCTGTCTGTCTGCCTGTCTGTCTGCCTGTCTTGTCTGTCTGTCTGTCTCTGTCTCTGTCTCTCTCTGTCTATCTCTCTCTCCATTCGGCTATCTCCCCTCCCCTCACCCCCCCCATCTCCCCCCCCCCCCACCCAGTAACATGTATCCAGGTGCCAGGCACAATCTTTGTGACTTGACATCCAGGTGAGTGCCTGGTTAGTTTATTATAGGCAGCTGCATAGTTTTCGAGACCATGTCGTTTTGTATGGTTTCTTCGCCCTTTGCGCTGTGTAATGTAGGGGCTTGGAGAGCCTCTTTCTCTTGTGTTATGTTAGTATAGCCTGTAGGTGACTTGTCGTGTGCCAGACTCGAAGGTGCAGCTTTGTGGCTGCCTGTGTTGACATTACAGCTATAGATCTTTGGCTTGTACTAGTCCAGGCTAGCCGTTTTATCGATTGTGAAAGGAGAGAGAGAGAGAGAGAGAGAGAGAGAGAGAGAGAGAGAGAGAGAGAGAGTGTGTGTGTGTCTGTGCATGTGTGCATGCATGCATACGTGTGTCTTAATTTTTAAAAAGCCTTTATATATGCTATTCTTATCACAACGTTTCTTTTTCGATTTATATTATGTTTATGTTTTGAATTTTCAAACAGAATCGAGATGTCTTTAAATACAGAGCTGAAGGCTTATGACTTTACATTAGTATTAGCTAGGCTGGATGAAGAGGGGGGTGGAAGAGGGGAGAGAGCTTGGAAGAAAGTGGGGGAGGAGGAGGGCTGTATAAGAGATCTCCCACATAGTATACATAATATGATCATATCCTAAACTGTTATCTAAACTGTTCTTAAACTGTTATCTAATCTTTTAAAAACCTGTTGTATAAGAAGTCTGGATGGCTGGGACGGGAGTGAAGAAGGGAGTGAAGAAAATGCGCGCGTACTGTCTCTTAGATCCTATGTGAAGAGTAAAGAGACCAATGACGTCTCTCGGCAGCAGGCAGTAAGGTCAAAGTCCTTTGGTTATGTGGCCCCCTTCTTACATGTTATATGTGGTTTATATATAATTCATGACAAAAATGACAGGCCTGGAATGTGGCTGACCAGCTTATAGTCAAGCTGCTTACCAAAGACAAACCACACCAGGAGAGTGGCATTTATACATAGCCAAGTGGTTACAGCATCATGCTGGTGATCTAACAGTTGCTGAGGGCGTGGGTTTCGAGTCTCTTCTGAGGTGTCTGTACAAGAGGATTTTTAAAATTCTGGTGCCGACTCCACTCTCTAAAACTCCCTCAGATGAGACTAGATTGAGGCCGGTCCTGTTGGTGAATGTGTGGAGAACATCTTGTGCGCACATTAAGATCTCATCAATTGGCCTTTCTTGAAATAGTAGCTAAGGAAGGTAGGATTGTTGACATGTATATACTCCTATACCCAGCATGCACCACACTGAGAGATAGACTGTACCAGGTGCAACTTGCCAACAACACACAGCCAGAGAATGAAGTCTAGAGTCCCTGTATTTATTTTTTAATATCACCTTTCACTGGAAGTTTTTTGTTTTTTGAGCACTACATCTGAAAACTGGCACATTTTTCTGTCACTTTTTCTTGCCTTACTTTGTCGTATAGATACTTGAAGCAGTTATGCTGATATTCTCTGAAGTCAAGAGTAGTTATGATATATACATGTGTATACAAGTTACGAATATGGCTTGGGCGTGGAGTTAGGGCTACATATGGCAAAGCACTTGAAAAGAGTCACACACACAAGCTTTTCATCCAGAGTGTACTTACCAGTTACCCTCTCACAGTGTCTCTCAGATGTGATGAGTAAGTCAGTGTGCATGTTCTGTTAAGATGAGGAGTGCCCAACAACAATAAACCAACCCAACCCAACTCACCCCCACACTCAAAACAAACATAATCTAGTCCTACCATTATCAGTGAAGTACAATCAAACATAATCCTTGACAAAACCCCCAGCCCCCACACCGTTTATTAGAAAAGCAAACAAAACCGCTTTATTAAAAGCCCCGGCCTCCAAAAAGACAGACGAAAAGTAATAAGAGAAAGGAGGGACAGACAAACACCACTCCTGGCCTTTAAAAAAAAAAAAAAAAAAAAGAAGAAGAAAGAATTCTCACCCAGTTATTGAACAGTCGGCCGACATCAACCTGTTCCCCGATAGGTGCGGTGTCACTTTCCGTGTTGGGCATGATCAGGCTTGATTGAATTGAGACAGGAGCAGTTTGTGTGTGTGTGGGGCGATGATTAATCAGAGGTTTGAACAAAGACTGAGCTACAGAACAGACATGACCGAACTGGACAGAGACCACTACAGACAGAGACACGGGTCCTCTAGACAAAGAGACTCTCTGATCTCTGCCTTCACCTGTTGAGTGATTTTATAGGGATTTTTTTTTTTTTTAAAGTGGAGGAGGTTTTATATCTTGGATAGATTCGGTGGGACTGATTCGTGTGTGTCGAGTGGTTGTCTGTTTGTTCGGAGGTTTAGGGTTGTGTAAATATTGTGTTTTGATATTAGTGTGTGTGTGTGTGCGGAAGGGATGGTGAAAAGAAAGAGGCAGGTGGTGTGATTTGTTCTGTTTTTTATTTTGTAATATGTGGTGTATGTGTGTGTGTGTGTGTGCGTATGTGTGTGGATTTTTTATGTTTTTATTTTAGATTGAGCAAATTTGTTTTTTGTTAGTTTCTTTTCCTGTTTTTTTGTTTTGTTTTTAAGGGTTTAAGGGAGAATTCAATTAATTATTAAGAGAAGTTAGTCTCTTAAAAAATTTTTTTTTGCCTTAGATCAATCCAGGTATGAAAAGAAATGTTCGTATCTCCCCATTATTTGGTCACCCATAGGTGTGTGGTGTTATGTAATTTCCGAATGGCTTGTATGTGTGGTGTTGTGTGTTGTGTTTGTGTGTGTGTGTGCATGTTGGTGTCATGCGTGCGTTCGTGCGTGCGTGCGTTGTGTGTGCGTGTGTGTGCGTGCTTGTGGTGCGTGCGTGTGTTGTGTGCATGTGCGTGTGTGTGTGTGTGTGTGATAGATGTGCTGTGTTGTGTTGTGTGTTTGTGTGAATGATGTGTGTGTGTTTGGTGTGTGGTGCACACACATGCACATGCCTGTCAGAATGTGTCTGTGCCTGTCTCAGTGAACATGGTGAGGGAGTGTGAGGTCGGAGGGGGGGAGATCAGAGATAAAGACGGAATAAAGCAGTAACTCACTGAGAGAGGCAGAGAACGGGAAGCAGGAGAAGTTGGGGGGGGGGGGGGGGGGGGTATAAGGGGTGGGGGGGGTGGGGGGGGACAGATACGGGGAGAAAAGAGGGGAGTGAAGACTTTTTTTCAGCAGGCAGTTCAGCCAGTTAAAAATATGTTTATGCATTTGAGTTATAGTCCCTTAATCGGAAATTTCCGTTTTATTTTTGCGGTGTACTTTTCAATTCTGGAAAGAAAAAAAAACAAACCACAATTGAAAAAGAAAAAACAACTGTTAATCAAAACTCAGTTTAAAAAGAAAAACAAATGGTAATCAAAAAAAAAACCCAACCCACCCTCCAAATTACCCCAGATCTATTCACAGCTTTTAAGTACAACAACAATCCACAACACATCATTAAACAACACTTCACACTAACTAAACAACGCCCAAGCTTGAAACGTTTTGTAAGGTTTCGCAAAAAAAAAAAAAAAAAAAAAAATCCCCCAAACCCCCTCCACACACACACACACTCAAAGATAAAGGTACTGGGCCGTCAGTCACACCCATACCCACTACCAAAAAAGAGAAGAAAAAAAAGAAGAGAAATGTACTCTGTGCCCAGACGTGCTTTGTGAGAAAGAGTCATTGTCCCTTGTGTGGGTGAGTGTCGGGCTAGCCTGGCTTGCTTTTGTGGCCGATGGGGTCATTAGCGTTGGGCTAATGATGAGGCCCTCGGTGATTGAACCGGCAATCACGGCCTGATCAGACTTGCTGGCTTGCTGGCTGCACTGCCATTGATTATTTATCAGTGACGGGGCGGGCTGCTTGGCTGGGGGAAGGAAGGAAGGGAGGGAGGGAGGGAGAAGGGTCGTTGTTATGTTAGTGAGCGAGTTGTGGGTTGTTGAAGTGGGTGAGGGTGGTGGTGATGGTGGGGGGGGGGGGAGAGGAAATGGAGAGGGTGGGTCAGTGGGTGTTATATGTGTGTGTGTTGGGTGGTGGTGGTGGTGGTGTGCGTGCGTGCGTGCGTGTGTGTAAAATTGATGGAGGAAAAGAAAAAGATTGTACTGGCAAATGGGAAGCTCTACTCTGTCTGTCTGTCTGTCTGTCTGTCTGTCTGTCTGTCTGTCTCTTGTATAGTTTGATGGCAATAAAATTCAATTCACTTCTCTGTCTCGTTCACTTGCTTACTGTAGTAGCCCTCACCCAGTCTCTGAATACATTGAGCTTCACAATAGAGCAACATGTATCAAAGATGTAGAACCTCAATTCAGAAGTTGATTTAATTATATATATACAAATAGAAATAAGCTTTTTAAAAGTTAAATAGGACAGACGGGTCAAAGCAAATGTTTAACTTAATGAAGTTAGAGGCAAGGGGATAGAAAACATCCCCCCCTCCAAAAAATCCTCAACTCCCACCCCAACCAAATAAAAGAAGAAAGGGAAGAGAAAGAATGAAAAAAAAAATTAAAGGAGGCAAAGCTTTCGAACAAATTTGAAACTGAATATTGGAAAAAGTTAGATGATGTGAAATTTCAGTTGAAAATGATATTGGATGAAACCGAAATAAAATGAAAGAGTTGCTCAAATGAAAAGGGATGGGAAAAAAAACAACCAAGGCTTGAACAATGGTGTCAAGAAATCTTCTGTATTGAAAAAAAAGGAGGATAGAGGGAGGGGAGGGGGGTATGGATCCTTGAGCAAGTATCTACTCTCTTCATGTATGTGGAGGGTTTTTTTTTTTTTTTTTTTTTCAGTGGGTGAGATAGGGAGGGGGATTTCATTTCTTGGCTAGCTAGAACTCCAAGGTTCACAGCTTGAGATATTTGTGTACACAGTGATTGTGTACCCAACAATATCAGATGGCCACATTCTGAAATCAAAGATGAAATCTAAATGTGACGTCAATATGCATGGGTTTTTAAAGTCTTGTTATGTTCAACTTGATAATGATGCACTGTTTAAAAAAAAAAGATTCAGTGCAGTGCCCCATATGACTCCTGGAGGAGTTAAACTTAAGGGAGAAGTCAAGTCTCAATGGACAGGGAAGAAAAGAGCGGTTTGATAAAGTTACATATCCTTGGCACAAGACCAAGACGAGAGAGATGAAAGTGGCGTCTTATCATCATCGATCATTCATTGTTTCAGCTAATTACAGTCAACAACGGCAGGGCATGTCGAAGCTTGCTTACTGATTGCTTTGATTATCTCACTCCTAATTATATGTGTGATAAAACATCATCCCACTCTGTGTGTGTGTGCGTGTTCATCAGAGTTGAAGGGTGTGTGTTGGTTCTTACAGGTGGGAAGACGTTTTTGTTTCACGGGGAAGAGTTAAAGCAGATTGCACATTTTTAAGCTGCCTTCGGCTAAATATAAGGCTAAAGGTAATGAAATTTTATGGAGGGCAGGGGGTGGTTGTTATGTTCCTCATCTAGAGCTCCAAGGTTTACCAGTGGTGAGTTTTTGTGTATGTGACCATTTCCCCCCCTACCATCAAGGTAGCTGCATTCTGGCTTCAAGGATAACTTCGATTTTTAAATATGTTAGAATTGCAGACCTGTGTATTTTTGTTCAGCATGTTTTTGATTTTGTTTGTTGTGGTTATGTGGTTAAAAAATTTTTTTTTTTTAGGGGCTATAGTTTTTTTGTGCCCTCTTCCAGCTTAACATCCTGGGTGTCACCCAGAACATGCACTCACCCATTCCACCTGGGAATCCCTGTGAGACTGTACACAGTGGATGAAAAGTTAGCATCATTGGCTGTTTTTAAGTTCCCTACCATATACTTATAGGCAACTACACTCTAATTTCAGAGGATTTCTTCTCCTGTAAAGAAGAGTGCAGGTTGTTGTGCTAAGAGATTGTCGTGGCTGAAGTTTTTAAACGTACCATTTTTTTTTTGTTCCTCTGCTAGAGCTCCGAGGTTCATCAAAAGTTAGATGGTTGTGTATGTGAACCTGCGCTTGATCCCTGGCTATCAAATCACAAGTCCAAGACTTGAACCAGTATGCTATCTCATCCTACCCCCCCCCCCCCCCTCCAACAGCATTTTAATGTTGGCCTTGGAATTTGGCTTCCATCAGTAACCAATGGAGCTATTGGCCTGGGTCATATTTTTTGTTTATTTCTTTATTCTTTTATATCGAGGATAATTAATGGAATAAGCTCTCATGTGCTTTTTTACATCCAGTTCCCGTGTGTATGCGATTAAAAAAAAGTTATCATCTGTTCCCACCGGTACACAACGGTCTACTCTTCCGGAAAGCGGAACAGGATTTAATGTGTGCACAAGAGGTTTTGCATGCTTTCGCACACGGGGCCTCAGTTTATAGTCTCATCTGTATGACACCTAACTTTCTTTGATTTGATTTTTACTGAAATATCTTTTTTTCTCTGTTTCTTTTTTTCTTCAGCCTTCAGTCAGTGTGGGAGCTAGCAGTGTGACGACGGAGGAGAAAACGATGCAGTCATCAGGGGGCGCTGTGGTCTGTCCGGTGGGCGGAGCCTCGCATCTCATTATGGGCGGCGGCGTCTTGCCCTCCCATCATGACCCCTCTCCCCAACCTGACTCGGCCTCCTCCTCCCCCTCCTCCCCCCAGCAGTATACAGTGGAGGAACAAGTGACGACGTTCCGCGTTCCAATGGTGTGTGTGTGTGTGTGTGTGTGTGTGTGTGTGTGTGTGTGTGTGTGTGTGTGTGTGTGTGTGTGTGTGTGTGTGTGTGTGTGTGTGTGTGTGTGTGTGTGTGTGTGTGTGTGTCACTGTGTGTGTGTGTGTGTTGTGTGTGTGTGTGTGTGTGTGTGTGTATGTGTGTGTGTGTGTGTGTGTGTATTTGTGTGTGTGTGTGTCACTGTGTGTGTGTGTGTGTCACTGTGTGTGTGTCACTGTGTGTGTGTGTGTGCGTGTGCATGTGTGTGTGCGCGTGTGCGTGTGTGTGTGTGTGTGTGTTTGTGTGCGTGTGCGCACGCGTGCGTGTGCGTGTGTTTGTGTGTGTGTGTGTGTGTGTGTGTGTTTTAAAGATTTGGGTATTTTTCAAACTTTTTTTTTTTAACCCTTTACAAAGTTGTTTTTTTTCAAGTTATACAATTTTTTTTTTTAAAAAATACAAACATGCAGTTATGTCAAAACAGAGGGAGACA
>CM060327.1:26788199-26833199 GCA_030674155.1 Stramonita haemastoma | reverse complement strand
ATGTTACTGAATGCTTGGAGCAAATGTTGATCATTAAGCAGAAAACTGTTGATGAAGTGGTATTTCATATACACACTACATCAGAGGGGTGGAATATTCTACCGGGAAGAGTGTTGTACTCATGATTTGATTTTAGTGGAGGGTGTGGGTCCAAGCCTGCTAAGGTGTCTTATGGAGGAGATTTATCCCCCAGAGTTTGCAATGACACTGACTCCACTCCTCTCCTCTGGAAGTCTTGTGGATCAGACTGTAAGCTGAGGTCCTGTGGGAAAATGCATGCAGAACATCTCATGCAAACGTAAAACTATCCTTTCACTCTTCCTGAACCTCTCCTTAAAAAAGAGGCAACCCCCCACCCCACACCCCACCCCCCCCACCCCCCCCCACCCCCAAAACCAAAACAAAAATCTGGCCCAGGCCAAAAAAGATATGTCAGTTTTTGATGTCAGCTATGTGCCTACATTAATTTAAAATGTTGTTTTGTTGTAAAATGTTATGTTGAAGTTATTATCAGCCATGACAAGCTCTTAGCAGAACAGCTTGCACTCTCCTTGAAAGGAAAAAAAAACAACTTAAAACTGGAGTACAGCTGCTTATATGGAAAGGTACTTGAATAGAGCCACACATGCAAACTTCTCATCCAGTATGTACCTACAATCTCACAGTGATTCCCAGGTAGGGATGAGTCAGAGTGCATATCGTTGGTGACCCCCAGGATGATAAGCTAGGAAACAGACAACAACAACAATACATTATGTATAATTTCAGCTTATTGTGGATGATGGATGTCATCTTTGTTTTTGACAGGCCTATGAGGAAGACAGCGTGTCAGTGCAGTATGACTCTGACCACTTCGCTGTGGAGTACGAGTTGGATTCCAGTGATCACCGCTCCGAGTCAGAACACAGCTCACATAGCACAGTAAAGGTAAGAGGAGGAGAAGTTTTCTGTTAGTGTTGTTGGAATGGTGGGTGGGGTGGGTGTGGTGAGTGTGTGTGTGTTGTGTGTGGTGTGTGTGTGTGTGTGTGTGTGTGTGTGTGTGTGTGTGTGTGTGGTGTGTGTGGTGGTGTGTGTGCAGCACAGCAAAAGTGTGTGCCCATGTGCGCTTGTATTTTTGCCAGTTTATGTGCCTGCATTTTAAAAAAATCCTTAAGGTCCTATTTACTATAATTATTTATTAAATATGTTTTATTTATTAAACTCAGTATTATTGATTTTATTAATTCAGTATTATTGATTTACCAAAAGAATATTATCTATTTTCATATAATTTGATAATATCCTCTGCTGCATGTATTTGCATAGTTTCCAAGCCATCATTGAACTGGAATAATGTAAAGCACAGCAGTAAATAAAGGGATGGAATAGATTGGGGATAGTGTGTTGTACTTGTGATCTGATATTAGCTGAGGACATGGTTTTCAATCTTCACTGTGGTATCTGTTCATGAGGATTTTCTTCCAAGAGTTAACTTTGCTACGAACCCATTCCCATGAAAGTCCTTCTGAAGAGACTTTATAAACCGAGATGTTTTGTGAAAAGACATGTGATGCAGAATGTCTTGCGTACATTAATACCCCATCCACTTCTGTGGAAGAGAAAACCAGAGTTGTGGTGGGTGGGGAGGATGACACAAACATACCCAGCATGCACCCTGCTACCTGGAGATGGATGGGCTCCATCGTGAGGTTCAGTTTGCCCAGGAGGTTAACTGATAAATTCATTGTAGTGCCCCAACAACTCTTCCTAAAGTTGAGAAAGAAGTCAACTTATCATAAATATGGAATCCTCTTCTTTGAACACTCAGACAGCAGCTACTGTATTCTGTCATACAAGTGGAAATACGTTGTGCTGCTGTTAAACACCTGACAAGTCAGGCTCAGCACATCAGGCTTTGGCATGATATGAAATCATGATCAGTCGTCACATTCTCTTTCTTGTGTATTTCCTGGCAGGACTTTGTGGTGGTACAGAAGGAGAGTGATGTGGAATTCTGGGCCGACTACAGTGAAACAGAAACCAACTCTGATACCGAGCTTGGAGATGCAGTAAGTGATTTTTGACATTGGTTTTGGAAACCCCAGAATCTTATGTATTTTTTGTATAGCTCTTGAAACAAGATATTTATAATTCTTGTTCAAAGCCCAGCTTTAAAGTTTTATTAAGAATTTTTTCAATGCCATTTATGGTGCAATATGAATTTCTCTGTTTTGAGATGGCAAAGGGTATATATGCAGATTAATTTATTTGACCCAGGGATTATATAATATTTAAAGTTTATAGATTCCTTCTTTGCTTTCAGTTGTGTACTATTGTGTTGGACAGTTAGTTTTTGTTTTTTTGTTTTTGTGTTGGATAGGAGTTGCAGCATAGTTTGTACTTGTTCCCTCGAAATCGTATCTGTTTGAATGATGAAAGGGACTGTGTATGTAACATACATATTGCTTTGGTTTTTTACATGCTGCCATACATTGTTGCATGGGATGGAATAACCATGTGGTTGTTATGCAGTGTTGAGCTGATTTGACAGTAATGGAAGGCATGGGTAAGAGTCTCCACTGAGATGTCTGCTTGAGGGGACATCTGATATTGTTCTGTCTTAATCCTCTGTCATTGTCCATGTCTCCCATACATACAAGTAAGGTGTAACACACTAATGCATGCAGGAGCTGTAGTTTATGTTCCACATGGGTGCTTCTCACCAGCTAGGTCTTTGGATGAGACTTTAAAAAAAAAATATAATTTTTTTTTCTTTGGATGAAACAGCACATACACACACACAACATCATGTACACTAAACAAAAAAAAAATTCCACCATTTACAAAAGAGTTGGCCATCTGGCCATGCCTGGATAGTCTACCTACGGTAAAGAAACCTGGCATGTAGCGTATAACCTAGAGAGGCATAGACTCAACTAGCTTTAGCATGCTCAGCACACCTTGCCTGAAAAGTAAGTGTGATGCCCTAACCACTCCTGAAGGGAAGAGTGAAGTGAGGAATGAAGTGCAGCATTCAGCACATGACTTGTCTTTTAAATTTTTTTAAAAAATTTGATTTAATTTTCATTTATTTATTTATTTTAATTTAATTTTTATTTATTTTTATTTTATTTATTTATTATTTTATTTTGCCTATGACTGTCTTATTAACTGCGGAGTGTCTCTCCCATCGCAGGACCTGTGGCAGTGCGAGGTGTGCCAGACCTCCAACGTCCCCTTTTACCGCAACTGCAGCAAGTGCTGGGCCCTGCGCTCTGGATGGCTGCCCGACTCCTCCCTCCTCCCCTCCTCCTCCAGCTCCCCCCCCTGCCCAAGGAACCGCGCGGCCCCCAGCACCCCTACGAAGCCCCTTCCTCCAACGACGAGCAGCTGGGGTCGGGCCCCAGGGGCATGCGATGGTGGCGATTGCCAGACAAGGTCAGGCGGCGTCGGGTCAGGGTCATGTCGGCGTCGTCGTCAGAACGCAGCTCGGAGTCATTGGTGTCGCTCTCGGACGATGACGATGTTGACGTGCCAGGCATGTCCGGATGTGGGGGGGAGACCACTCTCAGAGCATGTCGACATCAGGGGAAGGGAGAGAAGACTCGGGGTGAGCAGCGTGGCACACATGTCTAGCCAGGAACTGGCCTCCAGCCAGGAAACACTGACCGCAGACAGCTCATCTCAGAATCAGTCCGTGGAACTCCCGCAAGACAGTCGGAGGCGGGGTGTTGGAGGGGGTGGTGGTGGTGGGGGGGGGAAGATGAAGGGGGGGAAGGACATGTGCATGGTGTGCGCCAGTCGACCCAAGACGGGCTGCATCATTCACGGGAGCTCGGGTCACCAGATGTGCTGCTACCGGTGCGCCAAGCGACTGTGGCGCAAAGGGCAGCCCTGCCCCCTGTGTCGCCGGCCCATTCAGAAAGTGATTAAAAACTTTGTGTTGTGAAACTTCGGGAGGAAACTTGCTCTGGATGGTGATGGGGTTTAGATCTGATAGCGTGTGTTTTGTACGTGTGATGGGATAAGGTAGGGTGGGGTTTCTTTTCTTTGTGCGAGGATTTTTGTTTTTTTTCAGTTGATTTATCAATATATTGGTGCAAACAGTGCTGAATCCAAAGTCTGCAAATGTAGAGTTTAAAACTCATGAAGGTGAAAAAAAAAATAGAAGTCTATGTTTCAGTGTTTTTTTTTTTTTCATGTTCCTCGGTTGGACCTCAGAGGTTCACTTATTGTGTGACTTTGTGTATATCACTGTTTGCCCACCATGAAGTCTCATCTGAGATACTAGCACCCAGACCACCACAGTGGATTGGAGAGAAGCTTGGATTCCCAAAGAAAGAAAGAGGATGGATTTTATGTTTGATCTGTACCATACAAGCCGTGATTTGGTGATAGAATTGATCTGGCTTCAGCATTGTCATATCTTTGTTAATACTTTGATGCTTTCATGTATTCAGTCTGTGAAAGGTATGATGTAGTGATGTGTGTCTTTGTTTTATAAAGGTAACGGATCAAATGGGCGTAAAATTGAAAAAATTGACAATGGTTTTGTGCACAACAGATCCTGCAGCAGTATGCACATGATGATGGGGGGGGTTGTTGAATCATTCTTCTGGTCATCTTCGCAAGGTGTTTGTTTGTTCGTTTGTTCGTTTAACCAGAACCCTGGTGCAATATGATTTGGTTTGGTTTTGGTTTTGGTTTGGGGTTAATCCCGGTCCTCCACAAGGTAAAGTGATGTAACTCCATTTTCTGAAGCCATGAGGAAATCCCTTTTTTTTCTGTTTGATCTTGTACCAATACTTTGTCATCTCAATAAACAGGGTCTATATTTAAACAATTTTGTGTTTTAAATGCTTTGAGCGATTTAACAGAGTAAATGTTGTTTCAAGTCTGTTAATTCAGATGGTTTCTGTAAAGTTCTACAAAATGGTTGTTTTCAAAGCCTGTTTAATTCAGATAGGTTTCTGTAAAGTTCTACAGTTTGGTTTAGCCACACCATTGTTACCGTGTCTGACTTCTGCAATAGCGCCCAAGTCACTCCAAAATTTTCTCCAAATAATGATGCTCTGAGTAGAAAGACACCTCTGCTCCTTTGGGTTTTCACCTGGGGATTCTCTCATGTCAAGTCTTCAAGGTAAACATAGTGGACATGATGTCAGTACTGTAACTGTTGCTTCCCAATAATTGCTGAAATCCACCTGGTATTGTTTTATCTATTTATTCTTTTTATATGGAGGATAATGGAATAAGCACTCATGTGGTTTTTTACATCCAGTCCCCGTGTGTATGCAGTTTTGTAAGTGTCATCTGTTCCCACCGGCACACAATGGCCTACTCTTACGAAAAGCGGAACAGGATTTAACGTGTGTGCAAGATGTTCTGCTTGCATTTGCACACGGGGCCTCGGTTTAAAGTCTCATCCAAAGGACTTTTGGGGAGAGTGGAGTCAGCACTGATGTTAACTCCAGGAGAAAAAGCTCCTCGACCGGGAATCGAACCCGGGTCGTCAAATTGCATGCGCAATGTTCTGACCACTAGGCTATTGTATATAAGTCAGATAGCTAAACAGGGCTTTGAAACAAAATCCTTGTTTTGAGATGATACAGAAAAATTCTCAACCTTTGGAAAGTAGAGTTACTGCGTTTTATCATGTGGGGGTAATGCTGATGTCTGTGTCTGGTTAAATGTTTGGTGATCTTTTTTTTCTCCGGTTGCATTAAAATGTATCATACTTCACGATTTGTGTGTACTCTATTTTAAGCATGAGTGGTCTGTCTGTTGTGTGTGTGTGTGTGTGTGTGTGTGTGTGTGTGTGTGTGTGTGTGTGTGTGACTTCGATATAATTCATAATCAAATGCATAAAACTCATTTACAAATACATGTATTTACACATGCCTGTGCACTTGCATGCACAAACACAACTCTCTCACAAGGGAGTGTGTGTGTGTGCATGGATGCATTGCAGACTCTGCTCTTGTGCACACACACGCACACACAAACACACATGCAAGTTCTTAGGATGAGACTATACACCAAGGTCCAGTGTGCGAACGCATGCAGAATATCTTGTGCACATGGTAAAACCTGTTCTGCCTTTCAGAAGAGTAGGCCATTTTGTGCTGGTGGGAATGAATTTCAAAATTTACAAAACCACATGAACATGTGGACTGGGGATGGGATAGCCTAGTGGTCAGAACACTGCGCTGGCAATTTGATGACCCAAGTTCGATTCCCATTCGAGGGGATTTTCCCCCTGGAGTTAACATCAGTGCTGACTCCACTCTCCCCAAAAGTCTTTCGGAGGAGACTGCAAACCAAGGCCCTGTGTGCGAATACATGCAGAACATCTTGCGCACACTTTAAATCCTGTTCTGCTTTTCATAATGGTAGGCCATTGTGTGCCAGTGGGAACAGATGACAATGTTTACAAAACTGCATACACACTGGGACTGGATGAAAAAAGCACATGAGTGCTTATTCCATTATCCTCAATGTAAATGAATGAATAAATAAAAATAAACACACACACACAGAGTTCTGCACCTGATAATGATCAGAGAAACTTTATAAGTTAATTTACAGAAAACTCACAAACTTTGCAAACATGATCACAGACGTGCAACTTCATAATGTTAACAACAAAATACCTTCTACACCTGAGAATGCAGCAAACTTTTTGATGGAGACATTAATTTTAAAGCAATATCCCAACTTGAAGCCATCTCAGTACATTGGTATTTAAATTTAAAAAAACACCAAAAAAAAAAAAATGGACGGTGTAAACAAGTAAATTTTACCATTCATTATTTTTCTACTGACACTTAACTCTTCTGGTTGTTGCAAATTCCCCAGCTTAACACCCTGGGGGTCACCCAGAATGAGCACTCTGTCTTACTCATCACACATGGGAATCACTGTGTAAATCCACACTGGATGAGAAGTTAGTGTGTATGACTGTATTCAAGTATATAGGCAGCCATACCCCGAATTCAGGGATTTTTCGCTTTGAAAGATAGTCAGGTTGTTATGCTTTGAGCCTGTCATGGCTGAAGACAATGTAAACAATAACAACATTATAATATAGGCCTTGGCACTTGGCTTACATCAGTAACTGACACAGCTTTTGGCCTGGTTCAAAAACCATTCCTTATTTATCACACAAACTGATACATCATGCATATATCAATTCATCCAACTGATACCTCTGCATTTTTTTAATTTTATATGAAGTAAAACAGGACGGATGCAAGAAAGCCCTTATGAGATTCTTGCATTTCATGCTTTTTGTACACACTTAACACTTTTAGTCATGTTACATCCAGCTTTACACCCTGGAAGTCACCCAGAATATGCACTCTGACTCACTCATCACACCCGAGAATCACAGTGAGACTGTAAGGACACACTGGATGAGAAGCTTGGGTGTATAGCTGTTTTCTACAACCTCTCCACACAGGCATCCATACTCTGACTTCAGCAGATTTTTCTTCCTGATTGGAGAGTGCAGGTTTTGCTAAGAGCAATGCATGTCATGACTAAAGACAATCTCAACACAGCATTCCAAAGTATACCATTTTGATGTACATGTAGGCCGTGACACTTTGCTTACATCAATAACTGACACAGCTTTTGGCCTGGGCCACAACAAGCACTTAAACCCACATTCCATGTAAGAAATTTTTTTCATTAACACATTTGTATTAGGAAATCTGATATGATAATAACTTAGACAGTCCTACCTTTTGTTTTTCTCCCCAATCTACAACTTGCCATCACAGGTAATTCTATCCCATAATAAATGCTGGTCAACAAGCTTGTTAATGGAATGTTTCTCCTCACTTCATTACACATGGTTTATATTACCACCGATTGCAAAATCCCTGTCAGGGCTGTCACCATTCACAATACCTGAACTTCTACTGACAGTCACCTCAAGCCCAAACAATACAGACACAGCTCACAATTATCCCTTCAACTATCAACACCATCAACCTGAAAGAAAAAACAACAACAACATTCACTGACACAGTATCTGGACTATTCTATTCCACACTTCAAAAACAAAAAGCATAAAAAAAGATGGTGAATGCTTTAAAGTAATCAAAATGGATGCAAAATGTAATATTGACGAACACTGTACAGTGGACATTATGTACCTATCCAAGTGTTTTGCAATTTCACTCATTACCTTGTCATCAGAACAGAACAATACAAACAAAATGTCATAAGTGTACTGAGTTAAGAAAAATATTGTCAGGCTTTCTTGGAAAAGACAACAAAGTCTTCAAAATCAAAACAAAACAAGAGTGAGAGAGAGACTAGAAAGACGGAAAACAAAGAGAACGTCAGAAAAAGGCAAAATTTCTAGCACAGAAAGTGAGGGTGTTCTTTATACTGAAAGAGCCCCTGACATAATCTACTCACTGCACACACAAGGAAAACAAATCTGTTAGACAGGTAACAACAGTCATTTTCTCTGGGATCATTTACATACACAATAATTGCTGTATCTATTTTCTTAACCACAGTCATAGTTTCTTCCTGTCATCATTTACAAGGCCCATCTATGTTGGCACCACTCTCAAGATGCTGTCCCCTGGAGAAGCTGATGTCTCGGACACCTAGCTCCCCAATGATCCCAATAGATAATGGGATACTTTTACCTCACCATCTAAATTGTGTATCTTAGGGCTTTGGGCTACTCCAAGGTATATACAACGACGCTATACAACTTTTCACTTCAGACACATTTCTCATCAACCATGAGACTCTTTTAAGGGTGACTTTTTATGCAGGCTAATTGAAATCTAAACTGTCCACTCAAATTTTATAAGGAATTCAAGATGGAACTTTTCTGAAAATCTGCTTACATGTATGTGTGTGTGTGTGTGTGTGTGTGTGTGTGTGTGTGTGTGTGTGTGTGTGTGTGTGTGTGTGTGTGTGTGTGCACATGTACTAGTTCACGCATATATATGCAAGCATATTATGAGGGTAGCCTTGTATTTCGTACACTGTTTAAAGTGTTCACATATGCTTAGCAGTCATAGCACACTTTCTGTAACACACACAAAACATGAGTTTCTTCTTCTTCACCACACGAGCATTCTCAGTTCTGTCACCAACACAAAGCGAAGTGTGACAACTTGCTCAAACACCCACTTGCCAAAACCACAACCAACAAAAAAAGCTTTCCAAAAGCCAGACAGCACAAGGAGTCCTCAGACATGAAGCCCTCCCTGGCTCACACGGAGCCGTATTCTCCATCCACTTGAGGTATTTCTCGATGTCCTCCTTGGACACGCTCTTGTTGACCTTTTTCTTGGCCTCCAGGAAGTCCTCCATGGAGGTGGGCTGCATCAGCTCTCCTTGGGGATGTTGCGGATCTCGTCAGGTCTCAGGCCCGAGATGCGTCGCCGGAACGACATCATGGCCGCATCTCTGGGAACACATAGAAATGTGTGTGTGAAGAGTCTTTTTTTTCATTTTTCATTTTTATTTTTTATTTTTTGTGTGTAAAGTCTTCTTCACCTATTGTTAAAACCTTACTTTAGAAGTGGACTAGTGACTTTTCTGATGTAGGACATAACACCAACAAGATAGTTGTTTTGAGTTAGATAAAGCACAGAGTGTTCCAGTAAAAAAAAAAAAATTGTTCATGCACACGCACCCATATTATACATACACACACACACAATTAACACATACACACACCACACACAACCACATACGCCATACAATATACTACACACACACACACACACACACCATACACAGCACCACACCAATCTACCGACGGCATCACATCACACCACACCACCCTTCCACTATCCCACTCTCAAGTTCAATAACAAAACAGAACCAAAAAACCCCCCCCCTCCCCCAAAAACCTCCAGAAAGAGAGGGGGAGAACACAACCAGCAATTGTGACATCACCACCACCTCCTTCCACTACCCCACTCCCAAGTTCCAATAAACAAAACAGAAACAACCCCTACCCCCCCCCCAAAAAAAAAAAAAAAAAAAAAATCCAGAAAAGAGAGGGAGGGAGGAGACCTGAAGATGTTGGTGATGTCACCACCACCACCATCTCTTCCACTACCCCCACTCTTAAAGCAAACAACACAGGACCCCCCAAAAAAGAAACCACCACCCAAAAAACCCCAAAAGAAAAGGGAGGGAGTGAAGGATGGCTGAAGACAGGGTACCTGCAGACGTTGGTGATGTCAGCCCCAGAGTAGCCGTCCAGCACCTCTGCCACCTGGTCCAGGTTCACACCTGCCTCCAGCTCCACCTCACGCAGGTTGATGTCCAGCAACGCTCGCCGCCCCTCCTCTGAAACACACACACCTCGTCCTCAGATCACACAGGGACGGAGCCTACAGCGGTTTGAATCTCGGTGTTGTCTGGTGAATTCAGGTTGGGTATTTTTATAATCTCCCAGGTCAACACCAAGTGCAGGCCTGCCAGTTCTTTAATTTCCTTCATGTATATATATATATATATATATACACATGCAAAAGATCACATAACCATAACCATAATATTGTTCATAGCCCTACCGACCATGGAAGCTATATCAGGGCTATCACCTCATTCAGTTTCAGTGGCTCCAGTAACTTTCAACTTCAGGTTCAAAACCAACACCTCCTAATACTTTCAAACATCTAACAACATCCTTCTGAAAACACAACATTAAATAACACAATACTTAAATTACTTTATTCCTTAAGGCAAATAAACCAGGCTGTGCTGAAGACACCAGCCACAGAAGATCACATATGCACGCTAAACATCCCGTAACTGATGTCAGCGTTTGATGGGTAATGGAAACACTAACATACCCAGCATACATTCCCAAAGTCAGAATGCAACTACCTTCATGGTGGACAATAATGGTCGCATACATACGCAAAATCTCACCATTTTTTAACCTCAGAGCTCTAGCCGAAACAAAAACAAAAACAATTCACACCATAATCTCTGACTCACACTATTCATCCAACAAGGAGGGGGAAAGGATGGTTCAGATGTTCACCTACCTAACAAGTAAATTGTGAGGTCTTGGGTTTGATTCCTGGCCTTGCCCTTTCTTCTCAGTTTTGACAACAAAATCAAACTGAATGACAAAGTCCTTTGGATGACACTATAAACCGAGGTCCAGGGATCTAATGCACGCAGAACATTTTGCGCACACATATAAAACCTGTTCTGGCTTTCGGAAGAGTAGGCCATTTCATGCTGATAGGAACGGATGACAAAATTCTAAACAAGAAATTGCATGCATACACATGTTGTGTTCAGACAGAATGCGTTGCCTATATGGGGAGGGGGGAGTGGGGAGGGGGGGGAGTGGGAAGAGGGGAGGGAGAGGGGGGTAGTGGGAGGGGGGGTAGTGGTAAGAGGGGGGGGGTAATGGTTGCATACACAAGGCATTACCTGTGGGCAGAGGGATGTAGATACGCTTCTCCAGGCGACGACGCAAAGCCTCGTCAATGTCCCAGGGGAAATTGGTGGCGGCCAGAACCATGACCGTTTTGGAAGGGTCATCGTTGGTGACACCCACACCTAGAGGAGGACAGAAAAAGGAGGAATATGAAGTAGACTGAAGTGCAGATACAAATTTCAGTACTTTTAATTCTTTATTTAAAAAAAAAAAAAAGCGAATGACAACACAGGCAGCTTTGCCATCTTCTATCTCAGCCCTCAGAGTGATCTACCTTGCAAGTCTTCCAAACCAAGGTGCCACTGCAAAGCATGCAGAACATCTAGTGCGCATGTTAAAAACTAGTCTGCTTTCAGAAAGAGTAGGCCATTTGTGATAAGTAAGAACAGATGACCAAAAAAATATATATGAAATGCATGCACACTGGTGTTATGTTTAGACATCATCCCCGCAGTCAGAATGTGGCTACTTTACTCAAGCTCTTGCTGAGGAATGAAAAAAAACAAAAAAGAATTCCAGCATGCAACCTGCTACATGAAGAGAAATGGATCTCTGACGGGTTCAACTTGCCCATGAGACACTTACCTTACATCAATAGATAACTGACAAGTTTCTGGCCTTGGCAAATATTTGTGAGTGTATTATAATGGCTTCCTCTTTGTGGTACGACTGGTAATATTTTTAAAAAAAACAACATGCACATTGGTTTCATCTTTAGACATCCAACCCCAAAGTTGGAATGCAACTACCTTTATGGGGGGAGGGGGGAAGGGAACAGACATAAACGCAAAATCTCACCATTGGTTTAATCTCAGAATCTAGCCAAGAAACACACCCCCCCCAAAAAAACCCAAAAAAACAAACACACATAATTTCAAAGCCAGCCTACCATCCATCTGGACCAGCAGCTCTGACTTGACTCTGCGGCTGGCTTCATGCTCCGAATCAGAGCCTCGCTTGGAGCAGATGGAGTCGATTTCGTCAATGAAGATGGTGGCTGGAGCATAGAAATGAGCCTGCACAAAAAAAGTTGAACTCAAAACATTAATTTTTTTTATTTTTAAGATTTCTGTCTCTTCCCATCTTGTAGTCTGTGTGTCTCTCTGTAACCTATGCTCTCCCTATCCTTACCTATTATTTGAAATTTTCGCTTGATAAAAACTGAAAATCTCTGCCCATCCATTTGTTTGTCTGTCTGTCTGTCTATCTATAACCTATGCTCTCCTTATCCCTACATATGTATTCAAAATGTTTGCTTGATAAAAACTAAAACAAATGCAAACCTTACCACATCATCAAAAAAATAGTAATCCATTCTTACATTTATGTTATACAATCTATTCATTCATATGTTCAGTTTTTAACTTTCTTCTTCATATATTAAACTGGTAGACTCTGATTGACCTCTCTGTTGTAAAAGTAATGCTGTAATGTTGAGTCTTACATCAACCACTTGTGAAATATGTTTAGGATTTTAAAAAAAAATCAGAAACATGTAAGATCATCATTAAAAAAATATATCAAAAGAAACACACTCACACACTCATAATGAATTATTCCAATCAAGAAGAAACAAAAACCCACTGAGAAAGCTGAATTCAGACTCTTGCTCATCATATGGTATCCGCATTCAGACTCAGGAGATGATGTCTAAACAGGACACCAGTGTGCATACTTTTTTTTCCTCAAGATTTTATCATTCAATTCTACTGACACATAATGGCCTGCTCTTCTGAAAGGCAGAACAGGTTTTAATGTGTGCGTGATATGTTCTGTGTGTCAGACTTGAGACCTCAGTTTACAGTCTCATCTGAAGGACTTTCAGTGGAGTTTTTACTGATGTTAAATTCACGAGGAAAATCCCCTTTTAACTCTGGGTGCCTCAGTGGTGGCCCAATCTTAGGCCATCAGATCATGAGTGCAACACTCTAACCACTAGGCTATCCCCCCCCCACCCCCCTCCCTGGCAAGATATTTGAAAACAGCCACACACATCCAGTGTGTAGCCTCACAGTTATTCCTGGGTTAGTGACACCGGGTAGTACACATTCTAGGTGATCCCCAGGGTACTTAAACTGGGAACACTCCACAACAACAACAAAAATACTGATCCACACCAATGAACATGAACCAACAAGATCACAAGCAGCCATGTACAAGGGTGGTGATGATGATGATGGGGGGGAACACAGGCAGAGACTGGCAGACTAAGTGGCACAAGGGAGGAAAAAGCCAAACACAACAACAACGTCAAACTGTATTCTCTTCAATATTGATCATCAATGAGCCTCTACAGCATCATTTCCAACATTTCTCATTCCAATAAATCACAACATCAGTTTGCATGGAAATACACGCAGATGGTAACACGCTTTAACTGGAATAACTCAATTTCGACCACCTCACAGAAACAAAAAACCAAACGACTTGACAACTTAACTGCCTCTACAATTTTCAAAGGCACACAAATGACAACTTCTGTTCACTGATGTTCCAATTTTGGAACCGGATATACACAGCGTGCAAATCTACCACCAATCAGCCAAGAGTGCTAAATTTAGTACGCCCCTTCCTTTTGCCTTGTCTAAGTGTGGTCAGTTCCTGCATAATAGGCCACAGTGCCCAAATCCAACATCACTCAGAAGGGCCTAGTCAAGAGTGCTAAATTTAGCACGCTCCTTCCTTTTACCTAGAACACATGTGGTCAGTTCCTGTTATAAATAGCACCAGCTGGCCACAGCTGGGCTGGGATGGGATGGATAATAAGCTCCTGAGAGGAGCTGAAAGTGGGGGATACAGAATCAGAATCAGAATCAGAAATTATTTATTGCCATAAAAGTCACATGGACTTATTGACACAACAAAAATATACTGACATATACTGGGGGATACTGACAGCTGTGAGGCACCTCTTGGGATAGGATGGGGTGGATTGGGATGGATGAATAACAGCTGAAATAGCTGAATGTTGAGGAAATTGTTGAGGAAATTGACAGCTGTGTATAAAAGAAAGAAAAATCACACGAATGTGAAACTCAGGAAAAAAGAAAAGAAAAGGAACTCAAACTAAACACGTTTTTGTTCAAACACAGCCAGGCCTCTTTCCGGGGACGTACCATTTCAAACAGAAGGCGCATTAGTTTCTCAGACTCTCCATGGTACTTGAGGTGAGACTGGAGGTGGAGACGTTAAAGAAAGTGGTGCCACACTCGGTGGCCACTGCCTTGGCCAACATAGTCTTGCCTGTGCCTGGCGGCCCCACCATCATCACCCCCTAGCAGACAAAACCAGAACACACTCCCTCACTCACTTAAGGCCCACAAACCAGCCAGCGCACAGTGTTGGGGCATGCTACTTCTCCAGTGTGACATTTTTGTCTTTTTGGGTTTTTTTTTTTTGGGGGGGGGGGGCATTTTTTTTTTTTTTTTTCAATCTGGAAGTAGTATTGGCCAACACTGTGCATTGTTAAGGATGTACCGATGGGGGTTTCCAGCCTTCAACCTTTATGCTGGCAGTCAGATAAATACTCAGTGCTCTAAATACTACAGTGCTCAATTACATAACTTCAACCCTTAAACAGAAAACAACTGACCCAGCTATTTACAACAACATAAAGGCTGAAGACTGGCTTTCCCCCATCATTTCTCACACAAGCATGAGCCCTTCTCTCACCATCTCGAAGAGCAGACGGACCAGCTTCTCCGACTCTCCCCTGTACTTATTGGCCAGGCTTGATGTGGAGACGTTGAAAAATGTGGTGCCGCATTCTGTAGCCACGGCTTTGGCCAGCATGGTTTTGCCTGTGCCGGGGGGCCCCACCATCATCACACCCTGTGGGGGGAGGGAGGTTAGCACTTGCCTTGTATTCATATGTTTATATGCTAGGCTTTGTGTGGCATATGATTTGATGTACGTGGAGGAATTCAGTGATTCCCTCTTTGGTGTGGAGCATCGATGATTCCTGGTGGAGTTTTGGCAAGGACACGCCTTGTATTCATATATGGGTTATTCTCAGAAACATGTGAGGTTTTTGTGACATAGACCTTGAAAAATAAATGTCCTTGGAAGTTTTTGCCTTCTTGTCATATATTAGAGTACTCTGTTGCAAAGTGCAATCTGTTGAAACAATTATAAATCATTAATTGTTTTTTTTGTAATTGAGGCATAAAGGTTCTATTTTTAGCTGTGTTGCGGTTGTGACATGGAAACCAAAAGTAGCATTAAAACATCTTTTTACACAAAATATCAAACAAAAACCACTCACAAATGCTTTTGTTTTTATCTAAAAAACAAAACTATCAATTGGAAGTATGACAATCATCGACAAAGCATATGTTTTTACTTTTTTGTAATGACACTCTTAAGACATTTTGTATACCCAGATTTAAAGTTTGGTTTTTGTATAAATGACCACAGCAAGCATCCCCCAGATTATCCTGAACTTAAACCACAGAATGGTATCCATTAAACTAAACAGTTTTCTTTACATAAGAATGGAAGCTGTTTAATATTAATGCCTTATAGAAGTAATATGTTTCGGTTGTGACATGGAAACCGTTTGGTTGTGACATGGAAACCACACCCTTCAAAAGCACAAAACCTGAAATTGTAGCAATGAAAACACAAATTAAATCCAAAAAACAACCTACTTGAATTGGGAACAATGCATTCTATTAACATTATTATGATTATTTACATTGATTTGCCATTTTAGAGTGATCTGTTATGGTTGTGACATGGAAACCGTTTGGTTGTGACATGGAAACCGTTTGGTTGTGACATGGAAACCACACCCCTCAAAACCCACAAATCACTGAAGTGAAGCAATTTAAACACAAATTGAAAAAAAACACCATCTTAAATTAGAAACAATGCATTCTATTAACATTATTTATACTAATTTGTCATTTTAGAGTTAGATGTTTATTGTTACGGCTGTAACATGGAAACCGTTTGGTTGTGACATGGAAACCACACCCTTCAAAACCACAAATCACCCAAGTGTAGCAATTTAAACACAAATGGAAAAAAAAACACCATCTTAAATTAGAAACAATGCATTCTGTTAACATTATCTATATTGATTTATATAATTAAAGTGATATATCAATCAGTATTATTATTGATGAAATGCTGCGTTTGGTTGTGACATGAAAAAGCTGGGAGAAACCAAAGACTGGAACTCTAATTATAGCATCGCGATACTCCTTTGGCGGGAAAAAGTATGTGTCAGAGATAATTAAGGTCAAGATGAAGTACCTACCTGAAAATCTCGGTCAATGAAAGAATGTGCTGGATTTTGCAACAGATTTACATCGTTTGGTTGTGACATGAAAAAAGGGAAACCATGTTGGTCATCTGGGGTTTCAAGCAATTTACGAGGATAGGAGCTCCAGCTGATCAAAAACAATGTTTTCTTTATACTGTTAACAGTTTAATTCACCCCTTGTGGCTATAATGTGTCGATGATAACATATAGTTCTTTGTGAGTAAATTGTTAAAATTGGGCCTACTTTGGGAAACCAACGTCACAACCGCAACAAGCTTTTAATCTGCCCTCTATTTAATGTCCATGACAAAGAAAGTACAATTTTTCTTCTAGGGAACTTAAAACAACATCTGGGCATTACTTTAATACAAGTTGTGTTTCAAATTAGCAGTCTTTCAAGTCAGAAGAACAATCTGAATAAAGTATGCACCAAAATGTCACAAATCCGCCATGTTGGAATGAGCAATTTGGTGAAATAAATTCACAATATTTAAAAGCAAAAACACAAATGGTCATAAAAACATTTAAATTTTATTTTTTTTAATTAAACACAACCAGTAAACAGCATTCACCACAATTTTAAACTTAATTCAGCCAAATGGCAGATGTGTAAAGTAGGTCACTATCATGCCTCACATGTTTCTGAGAATGACCCATATATATATAGATATATAGATATATATATATATCTATATCTATATATATCTATATATAGATATATCTATATATAGATATATCTATATATCTATATCTCTCTCTATATATATGCTAGGCTTTGTTTGCCACATGATTTGATGTACATGTAGGAATTTGGTAGATCACTCTTCAGTGTGGAGCATCAATGATTCCTGGCGGAGTTATGACAAGGACTCGCCTTGTATTCATATTTATACAGATGCTAGGCTTTCTTGGGCCACATAATTTGACATACATGGAGGAATTAAGTGATCCACTCTTCAGTGTGGAACATCACTGATTCCTGACAGAGTTATGACAAGGACTCACCTTGTGTTTATATGCTAGGCTTTGTTTGCCACATGATTTGATGTACATGGAGGAATTTGGTGATTCACTCTTCAGTGTGGAGCATCGATGATTCTTGAAGGGGTGGTTATGAGGAAGGAGAAGGAAAACAAGAAGGAAGAAAAGAGGAAACAAACGAGGCTGATTTACAAAAAAAAAAGGGAGGAGAAGAAGGAGAGAAAAGAGGAGGAGGAGGAGAAGATAAGAGATAGGGGTAGGAGGAGAAGACAGCCAGGGAGGAGGAAGGACAAAAGGAAAAATGATAAAGAGAAGAGAAGGGGAGGAAAAGGACATGGGGGAGGGGGAAAAGAAAGAGAGGAAGATGGGTAGAAGGAGAAGATGGAGGAAGAAAAGAAGAAAAGAAGGAAAATAGGAATAAGAAACATAAGAAGGATCCTGGATACAAAGAAAACAAAGAAAGAGATGAAGAAAGAGAAAAAGAAATTTTTACAGAAAAAAATAAGACAAAGCAACAAAAAAAGAAGAAGAAAAAGAAGACAGAAAGATATGTTCATCTGTTACTTCCCCTCTTTGCGTGCGTGTGTGTGTGTGTGTGTGTGTGTGTGTGTGTGTGTGTGTGTGTGTGTGTGTGTGTGTGTGTGTGTGTGTGTGTGTGTGTGTGTGTGTGTGTGTGTGTACGCTTAGGAATCTGCAAGAAATTCTTGTAAAGAAGAAGGTTCTGAGCTGTAAACAAAAGTTCTTTCATGAGGAAACTTTTGGTTCTGGTTCAAACAGTAAGTATTATATTTTAAAAAATCACAACCTCACTACTGTCCCTGTTTTTATGAGATGAGAGAGGAAGATAGAGAGCAAGAGTGACAGCGAAGAGAGAGAGAAGAGAGAGAGAGGAGAGAGAGAGAGAGGGAGGGAGGAGAGGGGGGGGGGGGGGGAGAGGGAGTGTATGTGTGTGCATATGTGTGCATGTGTGTGCACATACGTGCGTGCATGCATGCGTGTGTGCATGCGTGTGTGCATGTATGTGTGTAAGGTGCACAAAGAGATAAAACAGAATTCTGTCAGACTCTTAGACAGACACGCAGACAGACACAGACAGAGAGAGAGACAGAAGAACTTTCTCCGGCAGTACCCTCCAAGGTCGGCGAATGCCCTTGAAGATGTCTGGCACCACCAGGGGCAGAACCACAGCTTCCTCCAACAGCTTCTTGGCTTCAGTCAGGTCTGCAATGTCGTCCCTAAAAAAAATAATTTTTTAAAAAATCTATGGCTTTCCTTCCCACACAGAATCTAAACTTTACCACCAGACACATGCTGTTTCTATTAAGACCAAGCATATCAGTGAGCAGATCATATTTCGCTCTATGATTGGTTTCCAAAGACAGAACCCATGAAGAAACAAAGACTTTGCAGAGCCGCAGGATCATTGGTGTGTGTGTGTGTGTGTGTGTGTGTGTGTGTGTGTGTGTGTGTGTGTGTGTTGTGTGTGTGTGTGTGTGTGTGTGTGTGGCATATGGACTGACATCCTGAATAGCCATATGGTTTTACCATCAAGCGCATTGCGCTTCTTACTTCGCAAAAATGGCACGCCAGATGTTCAGTGTAAATGAAGATCTATATCTGTTTGTTCAAATACAGTGCATGTTGCAAGTACATCCATGGTCATTTTAAGCATGTTTGGCGGTGTGAAGTTCACTCTGATAACTGATGCAAAAATATATTATGCAGCCTGAAAGTAATTTTTGGTATAAGATATTGAATATTTACCCCAAATTTGCCAGTTTCCAAACAATGAGAGAGTTTCAAAAAACTGAAGAAAAAATTAGAAAAAGGGCTAAAAATGCGTTTGTGCAAATGTGCACAGTGCATACATACTGGAAAAGAGGGGTTCTCTCCCATAACATACAGATTGTGTTAATGTGCGTGCATGTGTGTGTGTGTGTGTGTGTGTGTGTGTGCGTGTGCGTGTGTGCGTGCATGCCTGCGTGCGTGCGCGTACATGCAAGTACGGGAATATACCTGAGTGAGAGTATTTGTGTGTGTGTGTGTGTAGGAAAACATCCAACAACAACAAGAAGAAGATGCACTCTCCAAATCCTCACCAGTGAACATTGGGGTTTTTCTGCACGATGTCACGCTCCAGATGTTCCACCAGATCTTTGTCGTAACCAGTGGGGTCAAATTTCTTTTCGTCACCTTCCCCATCCTGAAAACGATACTACATCAACACACAGTGAACATGCAAACAAACTTTCTCCATGAGCAAGGGGACACAATTCAGTCTGGTGCTTCTCATAATGTCCATTCACTTAGACGTTTGACACTTGACTCAGGGGTCTTGGGTTTGACAGTGTTTGTTTGCCTGCCTGTTTAGAAAAGTCATCTCTATGCAAAAATCTTCCACTCTATTGGGTCAGGAGAGGTTTTTTGTTCCTTGCTACAGCTCCAAGGTTCACCGATGGTGAAATTTTTGCATACGCGACTGCTTTTTCCCCCTCACTATTTAGGCACACCTGATTCGGGGATGGTGTCTAAACCTGACAACTGTAGGCATGTGTTTTTAACAAATTTTGTCATCCATTCCTAACGGCATGACAAGGCCTACTTGTCTAAAAGGAGGAACAGGTATTTAATGTATGAATGCATAACATGTTCTGACTGATTTAGTTAATACTGTTACCACTGGATCTGCCTCTGGTCTGAGTTAGCCTCCAGAAATTTGGCATGAAGGGGTACTTTTCTTCTTCTTAAGTAATATCTTTCATTCCTGACAGAATCACAAATGTGACATTTTAACCACTATGCTCTTACACCTTCAGCATAATAAAGTACAAAAAAAGAAAAAAGAAAAGTTTTTGAAATCCAAACAATTACTCGCATGAAACACAGTAGATGTGTACTTTCAATCACTCTGAATTTTTATATATATTTTTTTAATCACCTTTCTTTTCTCTTTTCCTGGGGCTGCCCTGCCCCTGTCAGCTCCACTAGGGCGGCGCTGGTTGGAGGGAGCGCTGGGTCTGGCTCCTGGCGTTGCCCGTGCCCCTCGGTTCGGTTCTGGCCTCCTCTGAGGCGCTCGTCCTCCTCCTCCACGAATGTTGGGGGACGGCCTGTCCACAGGAATAAATGAAATCATAAACAACAAACAAACAAACAAAAAACAAACAAAAAAAATCATTAACAAAAAAAACTTACTCTGTAAAAATCAACACCCCCCCCCACCAAAATAACACACATGTATACATACAAAACACTTACCCCCCCCCCCCCCCCCCCCCCCCTCATAAACAAAACAAAAAGCAACCGACATTTTTTTTTTAAATAAAAAAAGACTGAAAAGAGAGAAAATCTTTTTTTTTCTTTCTAATAAGATCTCCTGTAAAATTACAAACACAGACAAGGCATTATGCACCCCGCCCAGTTAGAGAACACAAAGAGAAAGACAGAGACATTAAAAAATGACCAACAGATTGAAGAAATAAAGCTTGCATGGAAATTACCAACCAGCTTAATTGAAATTACTAGTCAGTGTTCTTACAAAGAGGAAGGGTTTTTTTTATTTTTATTTTTCAAAATTAGCATACAAATTGAAGAAAACAAAAAGTTCTCATCAAAATTAGCCAACGGTATGAAAATGGTACAATATGCACACTGACATGAACCCATAAACTGAAAGGAAGACAGTCCTCACCGATGGTCGATCGGTGTAGGGGGAGGCCAAACATCAGGGTCACGAGTGGGCTCCTCATGGCGACGGTAATCATCATGTGAACTGTAATTGTCGTAACTCTGATAGGACCTGGAGCTGTCTGCTTTGAAACTGGCCAAGATCTTACTGATGTCTCTGACCTGTTCGTATTCCTCGCAGATATCCTGTTTGGCCTGAAACAAACGACGTGTCATGGCTTGACTTGACATAATTTGGCTTCTGCGTTTTAAGTTTTAAGAGTCTGTCAGGTAGCGTGTCTTCAGTAATTTGAACTTGGGACATCATCTCTCTCCAGATTGAGAAAGTCTTGAGAGATATTTGTGTTATCTGTGACAATGTCAATAGACTAAATAGTCTGCCTATTCTTCTGAAAAATGATGGATGAGTTTACAATGTGTGTACACAACTAATAGTACTATGATATGTGTTTGCACACAGGATATCAGTTTATAGTCTCATCCAAAGAACTTGCAGCCAGTTGTCAGAACTAATAAAACCCATGCCCTTGGTCGCTGTTAGACCAGCAGTTTCACACACACACACACACACACACACACACACACACACACACACACACACACACACACACACACACACATACACACACACACACACACTACACCCTCATCCCCTCCCCCCGACTCACACATACACTAACCCTCCCTTCACTCCCACCCCACACACACTAACAAGAAACTAAAAAAAAAAATCACCTGTCCAGACACAAACCCTTTCTTTAAAGATTAAAAACTGCCAAATCCAAGCTTTTAATTGTTTCTTACCTTCTGCCACCTCTGCTTACTGGAGGGGTCCCTCACAGAGCTCAGCAATCTCTGAATCTGCTGCAGCACCCCCTCATAATACACCTGTATCAAACCATCAGCAACGCTGTACTGTATTGTATCCACAGATCTATAGAATGTTCTATGAATTAGTTTTGCATTACACTGATCTAGCAATACAATATACAAGTTCTAAACTGGATGTTGTAATCACATCTTGTGTTGTACAAAGTTCTGTTAAGTCCTTTCTTTGAAGAAGTTAAAACCAAACAATAACAACTGGTCACTCTCTGCTGATGACCTTTATTCCATAACAGTTTGAGTCATAGATTCAAATTTTGATGGTATATCATATATGGACGGAACTGGTTGAAATGGAGGGAACTGGTTGTCAAGTCTTCAGGGGTGCCCCCACAGTCACCAGACTAAGGGATAGATAGATAGATCTAGAATAGATAGATCTATTTACTGATATGACACATGTCTACAAACAACTAAGTTTTTCTCATTCCTGCACACTATACTACAGAGCCTTACAGTACACACAAATAAACAGTAAATGAATTAAGACAGCTTACCTGAGACCTCTCATAGTCTCCCAGTAAAGCACTCTCCCGACCCATCTTGGTGTTTTCATAGATCTCTGTGACGGTGGAATTCATGATGCTGACTGGCTATGGCTTCTCTGTTAAGAAAAACAAAAGTAGCCATCAGAAGAAAAACAAAACAAAACCAACAAACAAAGAAAAAAGGACAAGAAAGGAAAACTGAGTGATTAGGATAGGGAGCCACTGGCTGAGTACTACTGAGTGCCTACAGTAATTTAATTATGATCTTGTTTTTCAGGGGCAACGCTTGAGTTCTGGCATGGTAACATTGGGTTTTTGTTTGTTTATTTTTTTTAGTTTTTAGTTCAAACTCGTTTTTGCTGAGCACTTTGTTTGTCTTCTTCTTTTTGCGGTCTGTTTGCTAGAACTGTCATTTCCCAAGTAATCCTTGGCTTGAATACAACAGAAATGTGAGAGAATGTGTGTGTGTGTGTGTGTGTGTGTGTCGTGTGGTGTGTGTGTGTGTGTGTGTGTGTGTGTGTGTGTGTGTGTGTGTGTGTGTGTGAGAGAGTGAGAGAGAGAGAGAGAGAGAGAGAGAGAGAGAGAGAGAGAGAGAGAGAGAGAGAGAGAGACAGAGAGAGACAGAGAGAGAGAGAGAGAGAGAGAGAGACAAGGCAAGGCAAGGCAAGGCAAGGCAAGGCAAGGCAAGGCAAGGCAAGGCAAGGCAAGGCAAGACAAATTCTTTTATTGAAGGATAATGGATAAGCACACATGTGCTTTTTTACATCCAGTCCCCATCCTTTTCAGGGATAACATCAAAATAAAAAGAGAGATATATTTATTTATTTATTTATTTTATTTATTTATTTATTTTATTCTTTTATATCGAGGATAACAGAATAAGCAATCATGTGCTTTTTTTCATCCGGTCCCCGTGTGTATGCAGTTTTGTAAATATTGTCATCTGTTCCCACTGGCACACGATGGCCTACTCTTACGAAAAGCGGAACAGGATTTAACGTGTGCGCAAGATGTTCTGCGTGCGTTCGCACACGGGGCCTCGGTTTAAAGTCTCATCCGAAGGACTTTTGGGGAGAGTGGAGTCAGCACTGATGTTAACTCCAGGAGAAAAATTTCCTCGACCGGACTCGAACCCGGGTCGTCAAATTGCCAGCGCAATGTTCTGACCATTAGGCTAGAGAGAGAGAGAGAGGGACTCAGAGTCAGAGAGGGGTGGTGGTGGGTGGTGGTGTGTGGTGTGTGGGGGGGGGGGGGGGGGGGGGGGGGGGGGGGATACAGACTGACAGATCATACATACAGCCAGGCAGGATAAGAGCGATACAATGTGAATGTTTAGGTTCGTTTATAATGGTGTCAATACAATACATATTATAGGGCCTACTAATATTACTTGGCATACATTGTCATTAGTCATGAAATTGGAGAACAAAAAACTGCTTTACAAAATGGATTGAGAAAGGAAGATTCAACAAAATAGTCCACATAAAGAACAGCCTTTCAGTTAAACCGCACTTTATCTACTTTAGATCTTTATTTTTATGATTTGTGAACAAAACTCAAGATGCAAGAAAGCTCTACAAGTCGTTGCTAAGATCAACTAATCGATTTTTTATGTCAGCAACTACCTGACGGTTACTTACCAGCAATCGAGATGCTGCTGCAAAACAAATCCACAAAGAACTGGACACGCAATATTGATCTACTCCGAGCCTACACGCCACACAGAAAAAAAATCTGAACAAAAAGTACACACTGTACCACAGCCAAAAAGCTAGCGTGATAAATATGTTGCTGACAGATGACGGAACTAGAGTAATTTACAGGGGAGGTAAGTCTAAGAGTAATCAGCTGACGGTCGGAGAGGAACGATTTATTATGGGTTGACATAGGCCTATTACTTGTATTAGTAGATCATCTTTGTACAGCTGAATAAAATTTTCAGCGCATCATGTGATGAAATATTGACAGAGGAAGCCGAAACACTTGCTCCTTAATTTCTTTCACTGAGGCACTTTTATCCCTATGTGGTAAAAAGGTATGAATTTACTGAACTTGATAATGTTTGTATTGTGTTTGTAAGGGCACTGAATGAAATTAATTATTAATATAAAAAAATCATAATTCTACAGTTAAGTTTGACACTTGATTCATTGATCTGGGATAAGACAGATTCACAAGAAATTAAAGTGTGTGTGTTATTATTATTATTCTTATTTTATTATTTTATATTGAGGATAATGGAATAAGCACATCCAGTCCCTGTGTGTATGCAGTTTGTATGTGTGTGTGCGCGTGCGATGTGTGTGTGTGTGTGTGTGTGTGTGTGTGTGTGTGTGTGTGTGTGTGCGTGCGATGTGTGTGTGTGTGTGTGTGTGTGTGTGTGTGTGTGTGTGTTGTGTGCGTGCGTATGTGTGTGTGTGTGTGTGTGTGTGTGTGAAAACACCTAAGAATTTATATATATATAGAGAGATCTATTTTCCAGACCACTACAAAGTATCACAGGGGTAGATTTACAATAACATTTCAATTATATTCAAATACTTTATAGTTTATTGTCACACAGGTTTTTCAGAAAAAACAACAACACATCACTTACAGATAGATCTACCATTTTGTGTTGTTGCAGGCTGAGCAACCATGAGCAGTTACGAGCACATTGGACCAGACTCAGATGATGAGGACTTGTTTCCTTCACTGCAGAACAGCGGCACACAGACGGTCAGACTGAAATCGGTGAAAAACACGACCCAGGAATGCCTGTCTGTCGTCAAGAAACTGTTGTGTTCACGGTCAGTGGAGTTGCTCAGACGCAAACAAGGATTTTTCGCAGTCTTTGACATTGTATTCAAACTATTTTTCTTTTTTTTGTGTGTGTGTGTGTGTGTGTGTGTGTGTGTGTGTGTGTGTGTGTGTGTGTGTGTGTATGTGTGTGTGTGTGTGTGTGTGTGTGTGTGTGTGTGTGTGTGTGTGTCTCAGTCAAATTGATTTTCTCAACTGTAAACAACTAAACAAGCAAACACACACTCATGTGTGCACACACACACACACACACACACACACACACACACACACACACACACATACACACACACACACACACACACACACACACACACACACACATACACACACACACACACACACACACATACACACACACACACACACACACACACACACATGTGCGTGCATTCATGCACGCACACACTCACATATATGCACACACGCATGCACACACGCATGCACACACACATGCACACACGCATTAAATCTGCAATCCCATGGGTCCATGAAGTCATTGGTTTGAATCCCAGCGACATATGATGAATCAAGGGTGGGAATTGTTACCATCTCCCAGATACCTTAATTCTCTTCATGTATACCCATGCAGATGATCATTAATATGACGTTAAAGATCCTAGAATTCATGTCAGCTTTCGATCGGTTATGGAAACATGAACATACCCAGCATAAATCCAAGAAGTCAGAATGCAGCTACCTTCATGGTGGGCAAAAACAGTCGCATTCACAAAATCTCACCATTGGTGAACCTTGGAGGTCTAACCCAGGAAAAATGAAAATGGAAAAATCTGGAGTCTGGATGTATGCCAAATTTTTCTAAGGCCTATGATTACCTGCTATGATAAGGCATCTCATAACTTATGCAGTGGTTGGGGAGTAAAGTATCAGAGACCTCAGCTTCTCTAGGGGCCAGCATCTTGAGGGTGGCGCCCATCTCCTCTCCCTCACTGCTTTACCTTCCCTTTCTCTAAAGAAGGAAGAACGATACCCATTTACAGCTGGGTGAACCTGGGGACTGTACCAAAGCCAAGGCACATGAAAGATCATTTGCTAACATGGTCAATTTTGATTTAGTTCTCTCTGTATAGACATGTTACTACTATTATTATTTTTGCTTGTTTTCTTTCTTCCCCTTCCCCCCAATGTGGTCACCTATATGTAACCTATTTAAATTGATTTGATTGTACAGTGCGGTGATCCCATGTTTTGGGGAATTCACGCTATAGAAGCCTCCATTTTACTTACTTACTTACATGTATGTTATAGTAATTAAAAAAAAACAACAACTGTTGACAGATAAATGTTTGCAATAGTTTGAAACGTGTGACTTGTTACAGGGATTTTCTGAAGGCTTTAGCTTTGGGGCAAACAGTGTCTCTGTTTCTGTGTGGAACTGCAGTCTTCAGTGGTCTACTGCAACAACAGGGGGTGCAGACACCAACAGGTTAGTAGTTAAGTGATTACATATATGTGTTTTGTTTTTGTATACGTGTGTGTGTGTGTGTGTGTGTGTGTGTGTGTGTGTGTGTGTGTGTGTGTGTGTGTGCTGTGCGCGCGCGCGTGTGCATGTGTACATTTGAATTTGTTGAAAGTATCAGTTGTTATTGGTTGCTTGTGTGTTGTATAGGTCGAATGCAAGCGCTTTGATTTGTTTTTTCAAGATATAGCGCTAGATAAATTCCATGTATTATCATCATCATCATCATCATCATCATCATCATCATCATCATCATCATCATCATCATCAGTATTATGATGATGATGATGATGATGATGACCATTATTATTATGATTGTTATGATTATTATGATTATTATGATGATAATTATTATTACATTTTCCCTACATGATGATGATGAAGATGATTGTTATGATTATCATTATCATCATCATTGTTATAATAATAATAATAAAAATTATATTTTTCTCACAGCACAGAGCTTTCTAAACTACTGCCTGCTGTGCGTGGTGTACACTGTGATGCTGGCGTGTCGCCATCGCCCCGAGGAGCGCCACCTGGGCATCATGTTGCGACAGGACGGCTGGAAATATGCCATCCTGGCGCTGATTGACGTGGAGGCCAACTACCTTGTCGTCAAGGCTTACTCCTACACCACCATCACCAGTGTACAGGTGAGAGAGGGACTCTGCTGTTAGAGGACCATTGCTAATTAATGTTGGAAGAACTGTCTGTTTTCTGTAAAGTAACTTATAAGAAATAAAGTGATGAACTGTCTACTCACAAAGTCACACTGTGGCTTGATGACAAGCTAACAAGGGAAGGGAGACAACCAACTGGGAAAACCGTCAGTCCTGCTTCTGTTGTCTCTGAGGTGTGAAAGCATAAATGAAATGGTTGCAAAAATCTCACATTGGTGAACCTGGGAGCTCTAGCCAAGGAACAACAACAAACAACAACAAAAACCATGTAAGCATTGTCCGTTTACAATGACGCAACTTTCACTTTCATGATACCTGCATTACCCACTACACCACACAAGCCACAGATGACTCCTCAAGGAGTTGAATTAATCCTCTAGCAATCTGATTTTTTTAACATAAATTGCCCCTAGATTTCGCATTCCATCACGAAATCAGGTCAGGCACACATGCTCGCTCGCCTTTTCCTCCTTCTAAGTACATATCAGCAGCTATAATTGCTTCCAGACTCACAGCAGGCTCTGTGCATGTGGCCTGATACTGCTTCCCCATGTGGTGGTGATCGGTGAAGGTCACTGCATGATGGAAAACTACTGTGCGTAAATCCCGGCAAATCCCGGGTCAGGATTCAAGGGTTCAAGGGGGGGGGGGGGGGGGGGGGGGGGGGGGGGGGGGGGGGGGGGGGGGGGGGGGGGGTGGAATTATTAAATCCCGGCAAATCCTGGGTTGGATTTTTTGTTTTGTTTTTATTTTATTAAAAAAAAAATTAATGAAAAAAAACATTTTATTACAAAAATTTTTTTTTTTTTTTTTTTTGTGTGTGTGTTTTTCCTGGGTTGGTTTAAAAGGGTTAAAGAGAAGCGGAGTGAAGCTGACAGTAACAGGTTGCGTGAACACGCCTGTGGCAGGTGCTGGACTGCTGCAGCATCGCAGTGGTGTTGGTGCTGTCGCGCTGGCTGCTGAAGGCGCTGTATACCTGGACCCACCTGTTGGGGGTGGCCATCAGTATGGGGGGTCTGGTGGGGCTGGTGGTGGCCGATGTCCTCTCTGGGAAAAATGACGACGGGGTGAAGGTCAGTTGTCTTGTCTCCCCCTCCCCTCCCCCCACTCCAACTGTCCCTCTCATGGGAAACTGGATTTAAAAAAGTACACGAGTGCTTGTTTATTATCCTTGAAATTAAAGAATTTGCCTTGCCTTGCCTTGATTGATTTGATTTGATTTATTCTTTATATCGAGGATTTTTTATTTTTTATTTTTATTTATTCTTTTTATATTTTTTCTTTTTATATCGAGGATAACAGAATAAGCAATCATGTTCTTTTTTTCATCCGGTCCCTGTGTGTATGCAGTTTTGTAAATATTGTCATCTGTTCCCACCGGCACACGATGGCCTACTCTTACAAAAAGCGAACAGGATTTAATGTGTGCGCAAGATGTTCTGCGTGCGGTCGCACACGAGGCCTCGTTTAAAGTCTCATCCGAAGGATAATGGAATAAGCACTCTTGTGCTTTTTTACATCCTGTCCCCGTGTGTATGCAGTTTTGTAAATGTCATCTGTTCCCTTGCCTTGCCTTGCCTTGCCTTGCCTTCTTTCTCTCTTCCTTCACTCCCTCTCCCAACCTTCTCCACCTTATGTGTGTTGTTGGCTTAAACAGACTCATGTCCAGTTTCTGCCAGAATGACTTGAAGTGTGATGTATTTTGTCATGCCTAGTTTAAATCAAAAACAAACAAACAAAAAAATGCCCCACTACACTACACCAAATCAGACAGGGCAAGATAAAGACAAAAAGTCAAAGCGGGTCAAGACAAAGACAGGATAGTCTGTGCAGTAAAAGACAAATGAACACAATGAACACATCTACACCACACCATACCATACCACTCTCCACCCTACCACATTACACTACACCCCCAACCCCCACTCTTCATCTCACCACACCGCACCACACCGCTCCACCACATCACATCACATGCCACTCCACCCAACCAACCCCTACCATATCTCACCACATTCCACCCCATATAACACCCCACCCCTCCCCTCGCCACCACACCCCATCCCTCCCACCATCTACCACACAGTGCTTAAATCCAACATCAGTCAGTCGAGAATGCTAAATTCAGAGCACCCTTTCCTTTTACCATGTCCATGTGTGGTCAGTTCCTGCTATAAATAGCTGGCCCCACCTAGGCTGGGCTGGGCTGGATTAATTAGAAGCTGAGAGGAGCTGAAAGTAGGGGAAACTGACAGCTGTGAACCCTCCTCCCCTTTTATTAAAAAAAATTATTTTATTCTTTTATATCGAGGATAATGGAATAAGCACTTATGTGCTTTTTTTCATGCAGTCCCTGTATGTATGCAGTTTTGTAAATATTGCATCTGTTCCACCGGCACACAATGGCCTACTCTTACAAAAAGCAGAACAGGATTTAACGTGTGCGCAAGATGTTCTGCGTGCGTTTGCACATAGGGACTCAGTTTACAGTCTCATCCGAAAGACTTTTTGGGAGAGTGGAGCTGGCACTGATGTTAACTCTAGAGGAAAAATCCCCTCGAAACGGGAATCGAACCCAGGTCATAGAAATTCTGAGTGCAATGTTCTGATCACTAGGCTATCCTGTCCCCCTTGCCTAATCCTGTATGTGGCCCCTTTCCAGCCAGCAACAAGGCTCTGGGGACGTGTTGGTGGTGGCGGGGGCAGCGCTGTACGGGGTGTCCAATGTGGCCCAGGAGTTTGTGGTCAAGCACTACCCCCGCACTGACTTTCTGGGCATGATGGGGCTGTTTGGCAGCTTCTTCAGTGGCCTGCAGCTGTGAGTGGATTTTTGTGTGTGTGTGTGTGTGGGTTGGGATGGGGGTGGGGGTTGTGTGTGTGTGTGTGTGTGTGTGTGTGTGTGTGTGTGTGTGTGTGTGTGTGTGTGTGCATGTGCACTACCCCTGCACTGACTTTCTGGGCATAGTAGGCCTGTTTGGCAGCTTCTTCAGTGGTCTGCAGCTGTGAGTGGTTTTCTGTGTGTTGTGTGTGTGGGGAGGTGTGGGGGTGGATATTGTGTGTGTGTGTGTGTGTTTGTTTATTTATTTATTTATTTTTTAAATTCTTTTATATCGAGAATCTTTTTTTTTTTTACATCCAGTCCCCGTATGTATGCAGTTTTGTAAATGTCGTCTGTTCCCACCGGCACACGATGGCCTACTCTTACGAAAAGCAGAACAGGATTTAATGTGTGTGCAAGATGTTCTGCATGTGTTCGCACACAGGGCCTCGGTTTAAAGTCTCATCCGAAGGACTTTTGGGGAGAGTGGAATCAGCACTGATGTTAACTCCAGGAGTGTGTGTGTGTGTGTGTGTGTGTGTGTGTGTGTGTGTGTGTGTGTGTGTGTGTGTGTGTGTGCGTGCGTGCGTGCATGTGTGTGTTGATATTACTTGTTTGAGCCCTTTTTCTTGCTGTATGTGTGTTGCTATGCATTTATTTTGTTGTGTTGGTTATAGGGTGTTGTTGGAGAGACATGAAGTTGAAGACCTGGACTTGTCATCATTCAAAATATGTAAGTATACACTAACCCTTATATCATTTTGTATTTTATCATATTGTATCATATTGTATGCCACTTTCAGTCAGTGCAAACACCTTCATGATAAATTCAGACTGCTTTCCCCAGGGACAGCACATTACCCTAAGACCTATCATCATCATCATCATCCTTTACACCCAGTGGTGTGTAGGGCAGCAACAAAGACTTTCCACCTCTGTCTATCCTGGGCCAGCCTGGTCAATGAGCTCCAAGAGTGCTGCATGGCTTCCATCTCACATTCCACTGTCCTCCTCCACCCTAAGACCTATGCCGCATCTTAATAGCCTAGATGTTAGAACATTGCACCTGTGATTTGATGGTTAAGGTGTATGCTATTCAGCGACCTGAGGAAGAAAGTGTGGCCGACAGAGATAACCCTACAGACCAAGCTGTACGGCCCACAGGAGGAGCTGGAAAGAACATGCCATTATTTTCCCCAGACACATCTGACAGTGTAAAGCGAACGAGAGAAGAAGAAGAAGATTTGATGGCCCAGGATTAAGTCACCATGGAGGCACCTGTTTTAGGAAATTTTACCTCTGGAGTTAACATCAGTACTGACTTTACTTCCCCCCCCAAATCTTTTGATGGGACTATAAACTGATGCCCCGTGTGCAAAAACACAGAGAACATCTCTGTACATGTTTTTAAAATAAAAAAAAAAATTATATTTAATTTTTTATATAAAAATCTTTTTTAATCTTCTGTACATGTTAAAATCTGTTCCATCTTTCAGAAGAGTAGGCCTGTTTGTGCCAATTTCAACAGATGACAAAAATTTTTAAAGTGCATTCACATGGTGTCGTGTTGAGACTCAACCCCTTAAGTGGGAATGAGACTGCCTTGATAGTGGGCAAAAATGGACACATACACAAAATCTCACCAGGGTGAACCTCAGAAGGTCTAGCTGAGGACCTCCCCCCCTCCCCTCCCCCACAGTCGCACAAATCCAACACCACTCAGTCCAGAGTGCTAAATTTAGAAAGCCCTCTCCTTTTACCTAGTCCAAGTGTGGTCAGCTCCTGCTATAAATAGCACCAGCTGGCTTGGATGACGATAATAACACTGAGAGAGCTGAAATGGGGGAAATGAAGCTGTGGGATGATGGATATTAGCTGCTGAGAGGAGCTGAAAGTGGGGGAAACTAGCAGCTGTGCCCCCCCCCCCCCCCCCCCCCCCAATGTATTGATTGATGTGTGTGGCACACAGGGGTCCGTGGCTGGGCTACGTGGCCTGTCTTTTTCCCTGATCTACACCTGCATGAGTCTGGCCATCCAGCACACCAGCGCACCACGTCAACATCTCCATCCTCTCTGCCGATTTCTACGCTCTGCTCTTCGGCCTGCTGCTCTTCACTACCAGGTTTGTGGCACCTCAACAGGGGTCATCCGCTCTAGGGGTCAATGTCAAAGATTCATGCGTTTTTAGCTAAGCAGCAGGGGTCGGTTTTAATGTCCGTGTTTTTATATAAGCCGCAAGGGTTATTTTTCAAAAGTGATGCATTTTATATTATCTGCAGGGATCAGTTTTAGTATCAGTGTTTCCTATATGCCACAAGGGTCATTTTTCAAGATTAATGCATTTTATATCATCTGCAGGGATCGGTTTCAGTATCAGTGTTTCCTATAAGCTACAAGGGTCATTTTCAAGATTGATGCATTATATATTATCTGCAGGGATCGGTTTCAGTATCAGTGTTTCCTATAAGCTACAAGGGTCATTTTCAAGATTGATGCATTATATATTATCTGCAGGGATCGGTTTCAGTATCAGTGTTTCCTATAAGCTACAAGGGTCATTTTCAAGATTGATGCATTATATATTATCTGCAGGATCGTTTCAGTATCAGTTTCCTATAAGCTACAAGGGTCATTTTCAAGATTGATCATTATATATTATCTGCAGGGATTGGTTTCAGTATCAGTGTTTCCTGTAAGCCACAAAGATAATTTTTCAAAATTAATGCATTTTATATAATCTGCAGGGATAAATTTCAAGATTAATTCATTTTTTCTAAGTCACAAGGGTCAATTCTATGGTTAATCCATTTTATGTAAGCAACAGGCATCAGTTCTAAGATTAATGAATGCATTTTTTTTATAAGTTACAAGGGTCAGTTTTCAAGAAAATACATTTTATGTAAGGAACAGGCATCAGTTCTAAGATTGATGGATGCATTTTTTATAAGTCACAAGGGTCTATTTCAAGAGTAATGTATTTTACTTAAGCTACAGGAGTCAATGTCTTGGGGGGGAAAAAGCAACTACCCTACCTGAATTACAGTAACCCTGATTCTTGTGTTTTTTAAGAAAAAAAATTCCATGCAGTTTGGTGCCCCAAATGATCCCTCAAGAGTGGAGGGAGAAGTTAAGCAAATTCATTATTTTCTCCTCTGTGTGTGTGTGTGTGTGTGTGTGTGTGCGTGTGTATGTGTGAGTGTGTGTGTGTGTGCGCGTGTGCTTTTGTGTATGTGTGTGTGTGTGTGTGTGTGTGAGTGTGTGCGTGTGTATGTGTGAGTGTGTGTGTTGTGTGTGTGTGTGTGAAAGTCAAATTCAAAGTAAAATTTTTATTTCCAGATGGTACTTTGAATACATTGTGTGTGAGTGTGTGTGCGTGTGTGTTGTGTGTGTGTGTGCGTGCATGCGTGTGTGCATGTTTGTGTGTTGTGTGCAGTTTAACGCCTTGTACATCGTGGCCTTCTTTCTGGTGATGGTGGGGATTGCCATCTACTCCCTGCGGCCTGTAGAGGACGGTCATCAACCAAAGACACAGACCCCCCACCAACAACACGATGATCCCCCCCCACCTGTGCCTTCCAGATGATGTTCTTGTGTACAAGCCCACCTGTTCCTTTGTAATGTTTGTTATTATATGTGTGGTGGTGGAGGAGGAAGTGGGTGTGGGTGTGGGTGGTGGTGGGTGGGAGGGGGGGAGGGGTACGAATTGTTTTATGCCCACCTGGTGATTCTTCTTGTACAAAGCTTTTCATCTTTAAGTGGGTGAGGGTCTGTGTGTGTGTGAGGGTGTGTGTTCTGTGTGTGTGTGTGTGGGTGCTGTGTGTGTGTGTGTGTGTGTGTGTGTGTGTTTGTGTGAGCATGGTGTTGTGTGTGTGTGTGGTGTGTTTTGTGTGTGTGTGTGGACAGGCCAGTTAATGTGTGAGTGTGTCTGAATGTCTGTGCATCTTTCTGTCTTTGTGAGTGAGAGAGAGAAAAAGAAAAAAAGAGAGAGAGAGAGAGAGAGAGAGAGAGAAGAGGAGAGAAGAGGAGAGAGAGAGAGAGGAGAGAGAGAGATGGCATGTGGACACCGAGAAAGCAAAAGAAAGAGAAACAGAGGAGAGAAAGAGAATGAGTGAGGAAACAGAAAGAATTCATGTAAATGTTGTCATAAAGCAGCAAAGATGCATTTCATGTGAATATTTTTTTTAAAAAGCTTTTCTTGTACAGTTTAGTTCCGTATTTTTGTAACCAGAAGCAAGAAAAAAAAAATATATTGGAAAAGTGGAGAAAAAAAAAGAGAAAATACACACGCTATTTCACATTGACACCCCCATCCTCCCAAGGAAAAACCCAACCCTCCTATCAACAAAATGCTCAAGTGAACATTCAGTTTTAAACGGAATTAATAGCAAACACAGAATTGATAAAATCCTGCTCTTAGAGTGGATTTGCTTGTTGGCTTTCTTCATACTAAAGTGGACAGCTATAATGTAGAACTCGTGTCAAACTAAATACTAACGACCATATTTTCCCGGTGCTAAATCACACCAACCCCACCCATCCCTCTGTTGAGCAAGAGGCTTGTTTGTTTTTTTGAGGTTGAACGTTCACCTATTAAAATTTTCTCCCTCCAAATCTGGTGCTTGTTTTGCTGAAAATTATTTTACAATACACAATTTGTAGTAATTCCCATGTGGGACTGTGACCAGCAGTAACAGAAATGTTGGTATCCTGAACAAGATCTTGTGAGAATTAAGGGCCGAAACACTAGCTACATGCAGTCTTCTTTGAGGGTCTGTCAAGTTCTTCCTTGAGTTTGAAGTCTCCCGTGCGGGTCTGTCAAGTTCTTCCTTGAGTTTGAAGTCTCCCGTGTGGGTCTGTCAAGTTCTTCCTTGAGTTTGTTTTATTCCTGCTTGTACAGTAAACATCTGTGCAGCCATCTCAATTCAAAGGGATGCATTTTTAAGATAATTTCATTTGTTCTCAAAAAAGAGTGCTATATAAATTCTATGTATAATGGTTTTTATCATCTTGTGTTCTTAGTGTTTTTAAAAAAAATAATCAAATGTTTATACTTTCTCAGGAAATACTTTTTAAAAATTTGTTTTGAATTTGTACACTATGACCTTGTAACTGTCTCATGGTGCTACACTTTGATATTATCTTGTGTCATGACTGTTTAAATAATCGGGTAAAGAATTTGTTGTCACTTTTGTTTTTCATGTGTTGTTGTTGTGGGAGATGACAAAATGTCCTGACTTTTGAATATCTGTATTATGACTTTGTCATGACAGCCTGGTGGTCAGTGTCAAGCCAGTGATGTGACTGGCAACTGGGGGTTTGGCTTAAGTCTCCACTTAGATATTATCTGTTTGAAGGGACTTTCCCCCTGGAGTTGCCATTCATACTAACTCAACTACAAAAACAAAACCTCAACTCTCCCAGTCAGGTGGTATGTAGGAAGAGGAGAAGTTTTTTTCTGCTATTTAATTGCTAACATAAATCAAGAGCTCAATTTTCTCATTCTTCTTTTTGATGCTGCAGGTATGTAGAACAGGGCTAGAAAATGACCATGAAAATGGACTGACCGGTGAAGAATGGAGTGTTCAAAGATATGCTGCTATATAGTAGATTTAAGAAGATTGCTCAAATATGTACGCTTCTGGTGTGTGTTTTTTTTATAAAAAAGACCTTCTAAAATATATTTGGGGTTATTTTTTTTCTTATCAATGTTAAAAAACGTGTCTTATTTAATCAGATTATGTTAAGAATATATTTAAACAAATTTTTGTCCAATCTTCAGTATATATAACAGGTGCCAGAAGCAGATTGTCTTAAAGAATTCCGTGTCCCTGTGTCTTATTGTTGCTGCTTGTTGTTTTTATTGTTGCTTGTTAAGTGGTGATGGTGCCATATTTACATTATTTGTTGACTTTTTGCGCCTACATACTAATCAATCTACAGCAATGTTGTACGAAAGAAAATATAGCTAGATTTATACATGATTTATTTGCATTTTTTTTGCTGATTTCTGCTTTCATATTTTCAACTCATCTTAATCTGTACTAGTTTTTATTGTGTCTGCACCAATTTTGATCTCTCAGTTTGTTTACATTAACGTTTTAAATTTTCTGTCATTCTTCTAGTAAGATTTAAGATTTATCTTGTAAATAATTTTGTGTGTACTGCTGCATTTTGCCACTCAGTCATTTTGCTGAACTGTCGCTCATTTTGTTTTAATTCTCTTGTAAGCTTTAAAACATTTTTTTAGCAGTTTGTTTGTTGAAGATGGGCAGCTGCACATTTTTCCTCAATGGAATGATGATGTTTTGTTTTAATCTTCTTGTAAATTATATTTTTTTTTTAACTTCTTTTACCATTTATTTCTAGCAATTTGACACACAATTATGGATCATTACTCTGTCACTAGCACTATCACTCTGTTTAATTTTTTGTGTAAGACTTAAGATGTTTTAAAAACCCCCCCCCCCCCCCCCCAATTTGTTAAGTAAAGTTAACACATCACTTCCAGTCGTTTGAACTGCTGGGTGTTTGTTGCGTCTTCTTGTAAACTTGTTTTTGAGGGTATGTACAGTTGCACATCACTTTCAACTTATTTTTGGTAATTTGTACAGTAGCACATTATAAGTAAATTGAATTACTGTGGATTTGGTTTCACTGGCACACAATGTGTACCACTGCAGATGGAGAGATCTGGTGTTCTCAACAGTGCAGTGCCTTCACTTACCACCCTTGGTTAAAATGTCGCTCAGGGTAGTATATATTTAGTTTTACTCTCTTGATTCAAGGTTTTGATTCATTATTTAGCCGTTTGTCAAGGTACATGTACTGTTGCAATTAATACTAAACTGAACCGTTGCACATTTTGATTTAGTCTTCTTGAAAGATTTTACTGTTATTTTTAGTAATTTGATTATATATATACAACACACACACACTTGCACATTGTTACTCCACTGAACTATCGCTCATGTTATATATATTTTCAGTAGTTTGTTGGATGTATCGTTGCACCTTGTAATACTCTGTCATGCATTTTGCTCTTATGTAAGAGCTCTTTTATTTTCAGCGATTTATTTATTTTCTTGCAAGATGTACTGCTGCACACTGTTATTCAGTCAATTACATACTCAATTTATGTATCAGTTAAAGAGTGTTTTCATCCATGTTGAATGATGTATGGATGTATGTGCAGATGCAATATGTGTCATGCTGGTGTAGTATGCAAGTTAGGAGATATCACTCTGCCTCTCCTCTTCATTGAATCACCATGCAAGAAAGGTATGTTTTGTACATTATGCAAGTTTCTGAGTAAATTTGGCTCTCTCCAATCCACATTCACGCCTACCCTTTTTTTTTTCACCAGGTTCCATCTTTAGCCACACATTCATTCACACCATCCTGATTTTGTTCAACAATTTTTCCCAAAGAAAAATCAATGCCTACCCCTCAAAGTGCTCTTCAGTAGTTTTCTAGTCTGATGTTAATTGATGGGCTCAACTTGTGCTTTTCTTTTAATCTTTTTTTTTCTTCTCAAGAGCACAAACATACATAGGCTCACAATGAGTCACCATGACAACCCAAAAACAGCAACAAATCCCTTCCCCCCCCCCCCACATTAAAACTTTACATGTATGTTGGAGAGGTGTTTGTTTCTGTTTAACCTCGGGCTTTTTGACACTAGGTTACAAAAAGCACATCCATCATAATTTTTTAGAGACTGTAGTAGACCTAACTCTATCCCTACATTAAGGGAGAGAACCGCTCTTTCCCTGGACACTTGCACCGGCACATTGATGTTTCTGTAACCTAGTATGTGTGTCAATGAAGGTTAGTGGTGTTCGATGTGCAATAGCGGGTTTACCCATAGGGAAAGGTTTAAAAAAAGTTCATCAAAAGAGTATTAAAAAAAAAACAGATTGTCTTCCATTGACTACAGACAAACACAGCATCAGTAATGAGAAGGAATGAGAGAAATTGCACAACAAGAGAAAGTTTGGTGCAAGTCTCGGAGAGAATTGCACCAACAGAGAAAAATTGCTATGCAGTTCGTGGAGAGATGCACAACACAGAGGAAACGTGCGGTGCAAGGTCGGAGAGAATTGCACAACACAGAAAAATGTTGCTGGGCAAGTCTCTGGTGGGAGAATTGAACATGTGAAACCGTTCTGGCTTTGCAAGGTCCATCTGGGTGGAAAGAGAATTTACCAAACATGGGAAAACCGTTAACTGTGACAAGGTTCCTTAGTGTGGAGAGAAATTGCACCAACAATGGTGGAAAAGTTGTGTAAACAAGGCCTGGTGCAGAGAAATTTGCACCAACACAGAAAAACTGTCTTGCTGAGTAGTCAAGCTCGGTAGTAGAGAATTACACGCAACAGGTGAAACCTACGTGCAAGTCTCTGGTGAGAGAAATTGCACCAACAGGTGGAAAACTGTTGCTGGTGCAAGGTCTCTGGTGGAGAGAAATTGCACCAACCATGAAGAAAACCGTTACTGGTGCAAGGTCTCTGTGGAGAAAATGCACCAACATGTGGAAACTGTTGCTGGGCAAGTCTCTGGTGAGAGAAATTGCACCAACAGGTGTAAAACTGTTGCTGGTGCAAGGTCTCTGCACTATGAACGTACAAGTCAGACATCGTCGATGCTCACTGAGTGCTAAGCATACACAGGCATGAAAAAGCACATGCCATTCCTCGGATTAATAAATTCACTACTTTGAAAATAAAGCTCCAAGTATCTATTCATTATTTGAAATAAGTACCAAGTATCTTCAGGTCAAGTCTGCCATAAACCATAAAATTTTGGAAAGGAAACTGCAGGCATTCCCGACCTGCTTTCTTGGTATGTCTCTGCACATGCTCTACAGAAAATCTGTGAGGCAGTCTTTGTAAATACAGAATAAACTAAGCACTGGTCTTAGTGTTTTTGATGCTCCGAAACACGAATGCTTCAATGATCACCATTTTGTAAACACCAGCACAGATACGTATGTGCTGAAAAAAAAAGACAAAAAAAAGAGACTAGTAATTCATACTGCAGCTGCATCAAAATTTTAAAAATCTTTTTTTTTATAAGAATGACTGTAGTGCAGCAAACAGAAAAATATTATTGCTGTGGCAAGATAATTTTTTTTCAACTTGCAACATTAGCGCCATAGTTTTGCATGTTTTTGCAGAAACAAATTGCAGTGGTAGGCAACCGTGCTGTACAGTCATACCTCACACCATTGAACATTAAAAAACACAATCAAAACATATTCTTTACACCCAAAAGTCCTTCAGATGAGACTATAAACCAAGGTCCTGTGTGTGAACCCATGCAGAACATCTTGCACACATGTTAAAACCCTTCCTTTTCAGAAGAGTACGCCACTGTGTGCCCATGGGAACGGATGACAAAACTGTGTACACACGGGACAGGATGTAAAAAAGCACATGAGTGCTTAATCCATTATTAAAATTGATAAATAAAAAACACCACACAATCTCTGGCAATTTTTCTTTTTTTTTTAATCATTCTGCAAGGTTCATTCCAATACAAAATACAACAGTTGCATTGCAAACTTTGATGTGCAATCATACCAACTGTTAATTGACAGGAAAAGTAACCCAAACAGAACATGAACGGGATAAAAAGTGAAAACTTCTTGCGATACCAGGGGAAAAAAAAACCACCAACCCCCCCCCCCCCAACAAAACAAAACAAAAAACTGGGGAAAAAGTCACACAGACTGTGAAGAGTAACATTCTACCACCACAACTCACTCTCTCTCACAGCATTTAAATTGCATATTAACGAACCAAGCTCTCATGATTCTTTGGTTAAGATGTACATGTTTGGGAGGAAAAAAAACCCAAACCCCAACCCACCAGCAAGTTTCTGTTGAATGACTAACCCATACTTGCACGATAATACTTGAAAAAATCCAGTCTCCAACATCAGGTCAAATGAACACTCACAGCTGACAAGGTGCTCTTCTTATTTCTACGATATATCAATATTATAGGACAGATTTTTTTTTTTTTTTTTAAATTAGCAAGCACTGGGTTTTGGACTCTTCCGACGAATTAAAAATCCAGTACCCTGCAGAAGCCCTTTTCGTTTTATTTCATATCAATTTATTTCATATAAACTCTTTCAAAGAATTTTCTAGTACGTTGCTTTCATTGGCATGCAATACAACTTATGGCAAATTAAGTAAAAGGTTTCTTGACTTGTTCCATGAAATAAAAAAATAATAATGCTGCTATGTTTATTTTCATACTAAGTTGTAAAAGAAAGGAACCATCAAGTTCTGATGGAGAAAGGGAGAAAGTTTTTCTTTACAGTTTTTGCATTCTGTTTTAAAAACAAGAGCAATGGTAAGGTAAGAACATACTCCCATTATTAATGATTCACCATCAGACATATTTTCACTTACATTTTTTTGTTTTAACAAGTGCAAGGATAAATGATGCAACCAGACCTCAAGCAATGAATCACAATCAACCGATGAAAGAAACTGAGAGCAAAATTACCTGAATTTTTTTTTTTTTTTTTTTTTTTTTACATCCCTTGTGATTAGAACAAGTGAAGTGGGATAGTTCAAAAACTGTTTTTCCTGGAGAAAATTTTTTTCTTCTGCAACTGCTGAACATTGAAAGAGAAGAGAAAACGATTGTGAATGCAAACAAAACCACCACCACATAAAAATTTAAAATAATTTTTTTTTATACAAAAAAGAAAAAGAAATAATGAAGCACTTCCAATCACATTTTTTCTTCAAAAGTTTACACTGTCTACTTCTTCTGGAGAAATAACTTGTATAGTTTTTGCCTAAGATTTGTTCTAATCCCCATTAACTGTCATGTCATGTCTGCCCCTCTACCACCCCCCCCCCCCCCCCCCCCCCCGAACAATACAAAGAACATATCAAAACAAAACAAACTCCCAACCCACCCAAACCTTTTTACCTGAAAGATCTAGTTTAAGTCTGAGCATATCTTATTCTATAACATAAAGGAGAAGAGAGAGAGAGAGAGAGAGAGAGAGAGAGAGAGAGAGAGAGAGAAGAGAGAGAGAGAGAGGAGAGAGAAAAGACAGACAGACAAGGCAGAAAAGCAGCAGTAAACACAGCAACAAATACCCACCACCACACCCTGCCTCAACACACACCACACACAACACCCACACCACACACACACACACACACACACACACACAACAGGTAACACACACACATTGAGCACAAAACAAAACTTTCCAGACAATAACCCACACGATGATTTATCATTTATGAAAATGACTGATGGAATAGTGCATCTTTCTCACCTCATTACCGCTGATGTTGTCCTATGACACGGTTTGCAAATAAAAAAAATTTGGACTGGAGGGAAAGGGGGAGAGAACATTCTATTTTGCAATACAGTTTAAAAACTCTTCCCCTTGCAACCCCCCTCCCCCCCACAAAAACAAACAAACCTAACCCAAATGTATACTATTTTTGGAAACACAAGTTTTCTTCAATGTGTGCAAACACCCTTTTCCTCCCCTCACGTACCCTTCCACTAAAAAAAAACAAAACAAAACAAACAAAAAACCCCTACAAGCAACCAACCCATTTAAATCACAGACACAACCATACTCAACTTTTTGAAGAGATTCAAAACGAGACACGATTGCACAAACCTTTGGAACAGACACACATACTTTTATTTTTTATTTATAACACTTAAAATTAAAAAAGAAACCTTCACATATCATACATCCCTGAAAAGTAACCATTATCTTCTCTCTTTCTTTAACAAAATATTGAGCCTAAAAAAAAAAAATCATATTACTGTAGTCTAAGTGTGCTCTCTTGGTCGTCTCATGGAGTTGCACACATTAGGGTATCAAAAACAAGCTGCCATAAATTGCAAAGGGTGTTACTACCAGTTTCCTTCCTCAAAAAGCGGAACAACAAAAAAACAGACTACCTTAACAATGTACTGTTCCTTCGCTTTATATCAAAATTCAGATGTCAACAAGTTTTAAAATCACAAAACCCCTAAGCTGCTCGAACAGTATCAAAACTGCAAAAGTATCTAACTGCTAAGTATCGAACCATCTGTAACAACAAGATGATTGTGCAATGACGAAAGGTTACAACGCTACCTCTGCACACAAAGAGTACAATGCACAAAGAAAGGCAGACCAAATCCTGAAATGAACACACAAAAGAAGAGAGAGAGGGCATGAGAGAAAATGGCTCCATGTTTTAGGGGGGGAAAAAAAGCCCACTTACCACAAAATTGTCAGAGCATGTGCTACCATTCCAAACAAAATTTTTTAAAAACTTTAAAACAATAAAACGAAACGCTGCATGGAATATCATAAAACTAGATAATGTAACACCCTCAAACTCTGTTCCAACTTATCTTATATCCCTTTCCTTATAATTCATCTTCATCTATTTTCAATTCAGCCGTTCTTACATGGGGATTGGAGTGAAGGGAGGTAAAAACTACACAAAAGATACAACAGTTGCGTGCATGTACTTTATTACTTTTTTCTTTTTGTTGTTTTTGTTGAAAACATTTCTTTCTCGAACTCTGAAATCTACACAGGCGCAAACCGACAATTTGCTGCTCTCATGTTATTAATATACAAGCAAGAAGTCCCCTTTGTTATTTAAAAAAAAAAAAAAAAAAAAAAAAAAAAAAAAGCAGCAATGCCAAAACATCTGCCGTTTCCATGTTTCGCATACAGCCTATGCAAACATCGTCCCTGCTGTGAAGAGATACATATATACACACACATATCTACAGACAGACACAGGCAGGTAGGCAGGCTAGGATGCTATCAGTCACCGGAACTGGAACCATCCTCTGCAGCAGCAGCAGCAGCGGCTGGAGCAGCAGCAGCAGCAGGAGGTGCCTTGCCGCGATTTCCGTTGGAGGAGTTGCCGGCCATTTTTTCACGCATGGAGCGCAGGGCCTTCTCTCGCAGCTGTCGCTCCAGCTCTTCCAGGCTCTCCACCTCCTCCTCGCCTCCCCCTGACCCCTGCAACAGCCAAACGCCTCAGTGAAAAATACAATGGAAAAAAAACACAACCACACCAAAAGCATACAAACCAAAACTGAACAAAACTTGCTCAAGACAACCCCTTATGTTTCCTCATTCAGAGAAAAAGAAAAATCAAACCAGACACTTCAGTGAAAGACAACGAAAAAAAACACACCAAAAGCATATAAACAAACAAAAACTAAACAAAACTTGCTCAAGAAAACCCCTTACGTTTCCTTATTCAGAGACAAAGAAAAATTAAAACACCCCCCTCCCCCCCCCCAAAAGCCCTAACAAAACGACCCCCTCACTTACAAAATCAGCAAAACCCAGACTAAGAGGTGTAGTGCCACTATTCTTATAGTCACGTGTTCTCTCCAGGGAGAGTAGCCCAATTTTCATGCAGCAAAATCTGCCATGACTGGAAGTCGTACATACAAGCCAACCACACTAAGCACGGCTTCTCATAGTGGTCTCTTTAGTTCCCCGCTCAAAGTTCATGACCCGCAGCTGGCAGGGCGTCGATATAAATAAACGGGGCAAAAGGAAAGACGGCAGTAGCAGCTAGTGCTGTAGCCGTGTTCAGCTGTAAATTACCATGGTTTCTTTCACGCATCGTTTTGCACAGTGATTCGTCCAAAAAAAGACAAACAAAGCTCTCTTTACAATCAGCTTTAAACAAGCTTTCTTTTGACACCAAACTCCATATACTTTCTTTCACACTGGTTGACGTGAGAGCAGTCAAAACATGGGTGAAGATGAGCAGGGAGGGACAGGAAAAACACAGTTACAAAAATCAGTCATTTTTAACACTCTCTCTAAAAGAACAGACATTTCTAATATACAAACAACAAATATAGAGAAAAAATTGAACATGTTTGCATGCAGAGTAACTGTTTTTCTTTGCTGAGCCTTTTTTTCTGTGGGCACAGCGAAGCTATAGATGAACACAACCGTAGTAGTCTACCACCTGCAGCGCGCAAGAAGCAGCGCGATACACAGCGTGGGGTGAGAGTCTGGCAGTCATTAGTGTCGGCTAGGTATCTCACTTCACTTTAAACACTAGGCGTACTGCATAGTCATGGCAATTCAGCACATACACAGTCCACTGTTTCATCAGATTTTAGTGGTTTCGCTACAGCTGAAGGTTTATTTACTAATTCCAGTACAGCTTATAACCACGAGCACACAGTAGAAAACAAATGTCTTGTCAGTGTCATCAGGCAGAAATAGCTCACAAATGACTGGGTTTTTAAAAAAATATTTCATTGATGTTTCTGATACTATACAAAAAAATCTTCTGATCATGTTGAAAAAATGTTGTGATCAAAAGCGTGACTATTTCAGTGTTGTGAAAAAAGAACAAACCACACAGAAATCTACACTTTGACATCAAAGTAAAAACGAGAAAGAGAGTAACACACACACACACACACACACACACACACACACACACACA
>CM060327.1:26763199-26785699 GCA_030674155.1 Stramonita haemastoma | reverse complement strand
AAGCAAGCAAACAAATCTTATCTAGCTGTTAATCAAAAAAATCATTAAAAAAAATCTTATCAAATTAAACATTTTTGTTGTTTCAACTGTTCTTAAGTCTTGTTTCTCTTCAATCAAAAAAAAGAATCATCATGAAATGTAATAATCCGCACATAACACTGTTAAAGCAACAACAGTTTCATGAATGAAAGTACTGGCATCCCTTGTAAAAGTACCCATAGCCCCCCCCCCCCCCCCCCACACACACACAAAAGCTGTTGGCGGTTGTGCAATAAAATGCGGTAAGAAATGTCATTAAGAAAAAAAACACAGCTTTTTTCATCATGTAGGTTGAATCCTGCATCAACTCAAGTGTCAAAATCAAAGGAATCGAAAACTCAAGAATACCTGTTTTACAAGGCAGACAAATCTACATATAAGTGTGGGCTTTACTCTCTCTCTCTCTCGCACATGAAGTCATCTATCTTTCTCATTCTAGGCAGATTTGATCACAACTACAGTTGGCAAAGGTCGATTGGATGGGTAGACGAGCTTTTTAATTCAGACAGCAATGATGCAGCAAGAACAGAAAAGAGAAAGGTAAAGAAGAAATGGAGGACATTTGTTTTCCATACAAGGTCTGACAACATCAACATATACCTAACACACTAACCACCACACAGACACAACATTCTTTTGGTACTTGCATCCCGCAACGACTCACCTCTGACTCGCTCTCAGATTTGGCTTTGATGTTTTGGAAGCGCTGCCATTTTTCACGACATCGTCTTCCTTTTTCGACTTGTCTTTCTTGACCACAAACACCCGGCGATGGCCGTCTGCCTCCTCGGGTGGCTCTTGTCGCACGGGCCTTTGAGCTTGGGGGCTGGACGAGTAGCTGGCTGGCTTCTTCGGCTTCTTGGCTTTCTCTTCTTCCCTACCACGAGGGCCGCCGCTCGCTCCTCTTCTCCGGAGCTACTGGATGAGTGACTCGGTTTCTTCACCGGCTTCGGTCGGCTAGGGGGCGACTCTGAATAGCGACTGTCTCTAGAAACCTGCTTGTCCAGGTTGGCACCTCTTTTGTTGGACCGTCCTCTTGTGAGGAGTCAGAATCCGACCTAGACACCTTCGCTTTTTTAGCCACCGGCGACCTGCCTCGGGAAAAATCCGGGGAACTGTCTCTCCTTTTCCGCGCGGGGGGAAGGGGGGAGCGACTCTGCCGCAGTTCCCTACGCCTTGAGCGAGGCGACGGGGAGGAATGGGAGACACGAGGAGGGGGAGACCCACTGGACCTACGCCTACCGCCCTTTGCTGGGGGGGAGGGGGAGCGGCGACTGCCTTTCCTATCCACCACAAAGCTGGAGACTCCCCTCCCCCTCGCGATGCGGGGGGACGCCCTCCGGTTGCGTTCAGGGACGCTCTCCTGCCCCGCGGTCCTGAGGTCCTGTGGGGGGGACCCACGTCGGCGCCGGTCCATGGCGGGAGGGGACGACGCGGACGTACGTCGCCGCCGCTGCTCCAGGGGGAAGGAGAGCGCTGCTTGGTGGCGCCGGTTTCTTGAAGGGGGAGGGGACTCCGACCCTGAGGAGGAGGATGCGAAGACGACCTTGCTGGGCGGGCCAAGGTCTCCAGCCTCTTCTGAACAGGGATCTTCTTGCCGCCTTGGACTTCTTGGGCGGGGCTGGAGATTCTGACCCTGAAGAGCTGCTGCCTTCGTCAGGAGACATGGCTGGAGGGGCCTTCGGGGTCGGGGTGGCGAGACGGAGACGGAATCGCGCTGAGGTCGTCGAGGCGGGGAAGGCTCCCTGCGTCGAGGAGGGGGGGAGGGGCTGTAGTGGCGAGGGGGTGAAGCCGAGGAGGCCATTCTGCGGCGTCGAGGGGGAGGAGACATGCTAGGAGGAGAACGGGTCCTACGTCTGCAGCACAACAAGAAGAAAAATACAATTAAAAAAAATAATATAACACAAATAAAATTGTTACTGTTATTCAATATTTACATCTTTAAAGATAACCTTCATAGGAGCACAAACATTTCGAATTGTATAAAAATGACTCATTCCCACTTTTTTTTGTGTGGTGGGGGTGGTGGGTGGGGTGGTGTGTGTGTGTGTGAAGAAAGAACAAAAGCATTCTCAAGGAAGAAAAAAAAAAAAATGCCAATAACCTGACTGTGAAACTGTCTGAAAAGACAAAACTGGGGGGAGGGGGGAGAGTAAAAAACCCAAAACAAAAAAACTACAACAACAAAGAAACCCACATAAAAATTAACCCCCCCAAAAAAAACAACCCCATCCAGCATTTCCACAAGCTACTACCCCCCCAAAAAAACAACCCCATCCAGCATTTCCACAAGCTACTAACCCCCCCCCCAAAAAAACAACCCCATCCAGCATTTCCACAAGCTACTAACCCCCCCCCAAAAAAACAACCCCATCCAGCATTTCCACAAGCTACTAACCCCCCCCCCAAAAAACAACCCCATCCAGCATTTCCACAAGCTACAACCCCCCCCCAAAACAAACAACCCCCATCCATGCATTTCCACAAGCTACTAACCCCCCCCCCCAAAAACAAAACAACCCCATCCAGCATTTCCACAAGCTACTAACCCCCCCCCAAAAAAAAAACACCCCATCCAGCATTTCCACAAGCTACTAACCCCCCCCCCCCAAAAAAAAACAACACCCCCATCCAGCATTTCCACAAGCTACTAACCCCCCTCCACCCCACACATTCCAAAAAAAAAAACCACCCCCATCCAGCATTTCCACAAGCTACTAACCCCCCCCAAAAAAAACAACCCCAATCCGCATTTCCACAAGCTAACACCCCCCCCCAAAAAACCCCCATCCCATCCCACCAACCCCCCCCCCAAAAACAAACAAAACAACCCAACAACATCAATAACAACCACCCACCTTTTCTAGTATTCAGAACTTTCCATATTTTTTCATAAAAACTGTCTTTTTAGGCACACACGGCACCATAGCATTACAACTAACAAACCAAGGGGAGATCAGACCACTGTGAGACAGTGTCTATCGATCTTTAAGTTTGTTCCAGAACAGAAGTATCCTCGGGACCGATTCACAGAGGGGGGTGGGTGGATGTGGTTGCCATTGAACAATGATTTTCAGCTTGCAGGAAGTGGCTGGAAAAAAATTGACTGAAGGATCAAGGTCTCACGCCCAAAATAGACATGGCATGTGCCAAAAAGTGGGAACAATAAAAACATAATTACAACATGTATCAACCCCCCCCCCCAAGTTTGGGGTATAGCTGCCTACATAGCAAGGCACTTCAAAACTGTACCCGCAACCTTTTTGAAAAGTACTGTGTCTAATTACGGTCAAATAGTGATTTTCAGGTGTGATGAGTGGTACACTGTGCATACTGTGGGTGACCCTGGGTGTAAACTGGGGAATGTGTAACAACATATAACCTCCCCAAAAAAGAATGAAAACTTACCAAATTTAATAACAACATGTCATGAAAAATACTAAACACCAAGAGATAATCTTAACCAAATTAGCATTATCTGATAAAAATGATCTTACAAACAAAAAACTAAAAATTTTTTTTTAAAATTGGATAATAACTTTTCATTTCTTTGTTAAGGATATTTTTCACAAAGACAAAAGTGATAATACTAAAACCTGTCACACTCTACAATGTAAACACATATCTTTTCTGATGAAATTCAATACTCTAATTAACTAGTACATGAACAATAGAAGTTGTGGTACGGAAATCTAGGTCACAGTGCCACAATGACTTAGGAAACATGTTTTCAAGAATTGCAACCATGTGTATGTTTTAAACCCGATTATATATTTTTTTATCACTTTTATTTTGAGGATGGTGGAATAAACACTTAAGTACTTTAAAAAAAAAAAAAAAAATTAACATCCAGTCCAGGGTGCATGCAGTTTTGTAAATTTTGCCACCTGTTGTTCCCAATGGCCTGATCTTCTGAAAGGTGGAACAGGTTTTATCGTGTGTGCAAGTGTTCTGCGTGCATTTGCACCTTGGTTTTTTCATCTCATCTGAAGGACTTTCAGGGCAGCGGAGTCTGCAACTGATGTTAACTCCAGGGAAAATAACCCCTTGAACAGGTGTCTCATTGGTGGCTTGAACCCGTGCAGTCAAATGCGAGCACAACATGCAAGGCACTGACCACCACGCTATCCTGTCCCCCTATAAGTGTGTGCGCATGTGCTTGCATGTGTTGACCCTGTTGTGGCTGCTGCTACTGTTGTCTTAGGAATATAAAAGCAACAGTTAAAACCAGCTCTGGTTTGGGATTAAAAAAATCAAAACTCTAAAAATTATAATCAATCATTCAGCTGCAAAATATAAACAAAAAATAATAAGCACTGAATACAAATCATGGCAGCAAAACATCCTCTCACTAATGAGTTTATAAACGAAGCAAGAAAGCAAATGTCAAGATGTGGCAATATTAGGAGCTGAGTTGGTGTGTTCTACATATCTCAGCTCACAACAGGTATCACTGGACACCACTGAAAGAACCCAGGAGCAGTGCAGGGTCCCATGTGGCTGGTGGCCTCGTGGCAGCCTAACATTAGTTAGCTCCTGGTGGATTTCTGATCTTCAGAAAACAATATGTGCTATGTATAGCTCAGGTAGAGAGAGCAGAGTGAGGAGTATGGATAACATTGCAAAAGATGAGGAAGAAACTCACCTACCTGCCCCCACAAAAATATGGGGAAATTGGCAAAAAAGCATAGCATCTAATTATACAGCTTATCCCCCCCCCTTCCCCCCCTCCAATAGCCACCCCACACTGATGATCGGCAAAGACAAAAAAATCAAAACCATTTACAAATAAGACAACCCAGAGTAACAAAATTAAATTTACCCAAACATATCAGAACACAAAAAGAAAAGATAGATGCAAAAACAAAAAAAATTCTGTGCAAAAGTAGAAATAATGCGAAACTCAGAAAAGCAGGGAGGGAACAGCTGGATGAACAAAAGCCATGATCACAAACAAAATCAAACTGATCATGTTCTGTAGCAAATAAAAGCCATTCTTGGGGAAATGAAGGGGGGGGGGGGTTGAAAAAAAGCATGCTTTACCTAATTACACCCCCATTCATACTCTTTAAAAAAAAAAAAAAAAATCAAGCAAGGAATTTCTGGTTACAACATAGTTTCGGATAAAGAAAAAAATGGAAGCAAATTTTGGCTCTCTTATAGAAAAGGGTTAGGTTTGAAGGAGAAAAAAAAAAAAAAGAAGAGAGAGAAGGAAAGAAGAGAACAGAGAGCAAAACAGTGTTGTCACCTCGGTGGCTGACTGTACCCCCCTTGTTGAACAACCGTTCGTTGTTGAGGGTAGGGCACAGGTCTTTGGGGAAATGACAAAAGACACATGACACACTTTTCAGGTTTTTGTCAAACGGGGAAGAAAAAAGCACCGCTTCCTCTCTTTCTTGCATGCTTGTTAACTCTGTTCATGCATTCATCAACCTTAAACCTTTCTTTCTTTCTTTTTTTTAAATGGGTACAGAGCCTTGTGTGTACTACAGCTGTCTTCTTTTCCCTTTATCTGTGGTGAGTCACTTTCATTTTAGGAGCTATGTACCGATGAGCAGTTGACCTAATTCCTCCATATATGCCGGTTTGATGCCAAAGCCAGAGTGCGGATTATACAGCTTTTACACGTTTGTTTATATGACAATTACACTACTCCCCCTCCCAGCATAAAGATAAAAGGATATTGTATGGAAGAGGCGTTTATCTCCAAATCTATAAAAAAAAAGTGTTGAATTTTCCTGTTTATTACAGTTTCTGCACAAGAAAAGAAAACAATCCCAATGATGCGATACCTCATCGGAAGACAGAAGCATTACTTTTGACACGGAAATGATCATTTCATTTACAAAATCACCCCTGAAATCTGAATGCAGCTTGTGGGTAAAAGCAGTCACATACGCAAAGTCTTCCCATAAGTAATCCTCAAAGCTCTAGTAGGAGAGAAATTTCTTTTACAGAATCATTTTAAATGTCTTTAAAAATTTTTTTGGATCTGTACTGATTTATCTCTACATGCAGTAATAACAAGACAAGTGAGTGGGGTCATTTTTTTCTCTTTCAAATCCATGCACGCTTGTTTCACACACACACACACATGTGTGAGCAGTAGGGGGAAAAAAAGGAATGTTTTATATCCCTCAACTCTCTTCAAATAAACATTCTTGCCATTATTTTTTTCATAAATGTCTCTTGATGTACAGCCTTCATGAATCTTTAAAACAACATGGATTATTGTATATTTCCTAAACTTCAGAACTGGAATTTCTACTCATGCTGTATAATTTCATGGAAATATGAGACATTAACAAAGGTAAAGGTGTCCCATAACCTAGGAGGTTGTAGGGGAGTGAGGCATCAGACCTTAGCTTCTAAAGGGGCCAGCATATTGAGGGCGGCGCCCATCTCTCCCTCGCTGCTTTACCTTCCCTGACCCTAAAGAGGGCAGGTACCCATTTACAGTTGGGTGAACTGGGGGGGGTCAATACTGAAGTCAGGCGCACCTTTAAGTTCAGACAAAACACAAAAGAAAAGTTTGATTCAGTAGAGATGCCACACTTAAAAAAACCACCCCAAAACTTCCTAGACAAAACACTCTTGTGACAGAAACCTATCTAATATCCCAGACTACATATATATGTCAAATTCACACAGACAACACCTACAGGTAACATACCAGAAACAAAAAGAAACCCCAAAACCAAACAAACCCCACACACCTGGGCCTTCGAGGGGGAGACCTGCGACGAGGAGGGGATCGCCTCCGAGGAGATGGAGATCGTCGTCGGGGGGAAGGTCGACGTCGTCTAGGGGAGGGAGAGCGACGTCGTCTAGGGGACGGGGAGTAGCGTCTGTCGTTGCGTCGCATCTTTTGGGCTGTTTCAAAGAAACGTACAGAAAGATTATACTTTTACAGCAACCTGAATGAAGAGATAACCCACCCCCCCAAAAACATGTGTTTGTGTATATACAGGTAATGTTGTATAATACACAACTCACTTGAATAAAGGTAAAAACAAGAAAAACACAATTATTAATGATGAAAGCATTTCCAACTCAAACAACGTATGTCTGGTTGAAAAACCCTCAGAAATGAAGTTTGTCAGCTGAAAATACTCAGAGATAAAATTTGTCTGAAAAGCTATGAGACGAAATACACTGAAATACACTGAATGAGAGTTTGTGGCAGTATCCTTGAGTGTGACCCATTGAAGACTGGATTTGCTTGTAAATATGTCATGGATTCACCTCCCCTCCCTATTTCAGCTATACATCAGACATCACAAAAAGGAAAAAAAAAAAAGCTTAAGACATGAACTGTTTCATCACAAAACAAAAAACACACAAAAACCACTTACACTTTGGTTCATCCTCGTCAGACGATGAGCCGAAGAGGATCCTTCATCATCATGCGTGCGGTAATTTCTACGCTGCTGTATGCCTTGCTTTTCTGGCGACTCTGACTTCTTCTCACCTCCTGTATAGCCAAAACAAAGCACAAGTCTTAAGGATGACCTGCCTAGGAAACATCACATCATAATGCATGCTGGGCTAGAGAAACACGGGTCTTTCTCACATGCTGGTATTTCCAATTACTCCATGACACTACCATGGCTTTCCATGTGGGTCCTCTGGACGTTTTTGGACAAAATATTCAGGTTGCTGATGCTGGTTATGTTCTTCATGTATGAGATTAAAGATCTGCCTTTTTTTTTTTCCTTTTTGCCTCTACATAAAATAATGGGTGGGAATCGTGAATGAATGTTAACCCACCAACTAATAAAGAATTTTTGTCTTTCCTGCTGCTTTGTTTTACACATGTATACAAAATGTATATGTTGGCTGAATCAAACAAAATTAGTTAGTCTTAAGTTTTATTTAAGTAAGTAACAAGAAACTGAAACTATGAAATTCATTTTGCTCTCACCAGCATCTGATGTTTTAAGAAAATTAATCTGCCCTAGTTAGCTAAAAACCGAGACCATACTAATTGTACATGCATACAAACAATCTTAAACAACAGCAGTTGCCATGTACACATTAGATACACATAAAAAATATATTTTGAAAACAGGAAAATTCAAGGGGGTCACAAGCCTTACTTGCAAACATAAAGAGGAAAACTTTGCCACAGAAAATAATACATATCAGTCTCAGAAAGGTGGGTGAATGTTTTCTTATGCTTTATGCATTTCAATAAAATAGTATACAAATAAAATTCACAAATACGTCACTTACATCTATCTCTGTTAACACACACACACACACACACACACACACACACACACACCACACACACACACACAAGCATACATCCCTTCATACACTCATGCACACACAAATAAAACCTCTGTAAAATCACAATTATATATGGAGTTAGTTAATTTATTTGATTAAAAAATATTACTACAGTCATAAATTACAAAAGAGAAGAAAATTAATAATGAAAAAAACCTGTACAAGAATCAAGGAAATGTGTGATAGCTTCTGTTCATGACTGTATCCAATCATCCCCTTCCCAAAATAAAAATGATAAAAAATACCCACCACCACCACCAGTCCACCCTTATTCCCCAAGAAAACAAATATCCAACCTTGAAAAACATACCAAAAAACATCCCCCTCCCAAACAAATTTTCAGCACAATTATAACACACACAAATCAAGTTCATAAAGAAAAGAACGATGCTCACCTTGGTTTTCTTGGAGGACTTCTTTTTCTCTGGTGAAGAACCGCTGGAACTGTCCCCAGAGCTGGACCTGCACGTCAAAGGACAAACAAACTTGACATGCAGAGAGTGAACAGTGTAATTAAGGCAAACTGAAAGTGTCTAAGGCAAACCGAAAGTGTCTAAGGCAAACTGAAAGTGTCTAAGGCAAACTGAAAGTGTCTTAGGCAAGCTGAACTTGACAGGCAGAGCCCATTCTGCCTAAGATCCCAGTTCAAGTCTGTCCCAAGCCTTAAGGCTCATCAGGCCGGTGCTTATCCCGTTTCTGTGGCGTTAAGCGATTGAGAGTCATAGACTCCCCCCTGGATAGGACGCCAGTCTATTGCAGAGTTAACCCCCAACACAAGGTTGGTACCCCTTTTACACCTGGGTGGGGTGAGAAAATAGCCGTAAAGTGCCTTTTCCAAGGGCACAACGCCATAGCCGAAAGCGGGGATCGAACCCGCAACCTTTAGATTACGAGTCCAACGCCCTAACCACTAGACTACAGCAGCGGCTTAAGATCCCAGAGTGTGAACTAAATATATCTGTGTCAACCATGCCAACAGCTATACTGGTCCACTCACACACCACTACACTGGAGTTTTAAACCGTACCTGCGCCGTCTTTTTGGAGAGGACCTTTTGGGAGACCGCCTCCTTGGGGAAGGGCTTCTGCGACGTGGAGATCTGCGTCTAGGGGAGGGGGAGCGTCTTCGGGGAGACCGGGACCGTCGGCGAGAGGGGCTGGACCGTCTGTGTGGGGACCGGGACCTCCGACGTGGTGAGCTTCTGCGTGGTGAGCGGGAGTGCCTTCGGCGAGACTTTGACCTGACAGAGAAAGGAAGTGTGATGATTTCGTGATATAATAATGTTCAACGATTCAGAGATATCGTGATATAATCATGATGAACGATGATCAGAGATATTGTCTTGGTTTGTTTTTTTTTAATGAAAGAGATGCTCAGATTGAAATGACATCTTAGAAATGAAAAAAAAAAACCACCTCTCCACCTGAAAGTATGCTTCAAGTAAAAAAAAAAAGAAGGAAAATCTTGTAAATAATGAATATACACGAGAAAGTATGTTTGAAGTACAAGAGAAAACATAATGTGCCCTAACAATATCAAGTAAGAGCCCGAGCTGATTTACAGTGCTTGCTTGGTTCATTTGCAATTTTTTTTGTTAAGTATTATGTAATTTTATTCATGATCAGAGAACCTGTGATCAAATGACACCCCCCCCAAAGATAAATAAAGCCCTCATGTTTCTTTAAACATGGGCTACATTACACAGTACATGCCCAAACTTACAGAATACACTCTACTACACACAAAGTGCACATACACACACATCTGCACACACACACACACACACACACACAAACACCCAACACAAACCATGCATATTTCACACACACTCTACAGTTTTCTTCTTCTTTTACTTCTGTGTCTCTTACCCCTCATTCCCCCAACACCCAGCTCCTTACCCTGATCTACTGCGACCTCTACGACGCCGGTCGTTGCTTCTGGACCTGCCCCTCTTTCGGCTGGAGGGAGATTTGGAGCGGCTTCTCTTCTTCTCTACCTTCTCTTTCTCCTTCGGCGGCTTTTCCTCCACTGGGGCCTTCTCTTCCTCCTTGGCGTCTAACCTGGGATAAGCCATCATAACACAATTATACTCCATTCAACTTTTGTGAATGACATACAAACCAGACTAAATTATCACGAAAACATCACTCACGCCCAATCCAGAGTCTGTTTTTGATGGTGATTCTCCAAAGAGGGTACTCCTGCTGCCGCATACAGACTATATGACACAGGTGTCGTTTGGAATGCTCCAACACAGATTCTGAGCCTCTGGTGGTTAATGGAGTCCAGAAATTTCAGGTATGAAGGCCTCGTCCATCCGTACACCTGGCAGCCATAGTCCAATTTGGAATGCACCATGTAGACACACAGCAGTGTTTTTCGATCCGCTAAGCAGTCAGTATGGGCAATCACCCACAGGAGGTTCAAGTCTTTCAGACAGGACGTTCTCAGGTGTTGGATGTGACATCTGAAATTCAGTCTCTGGTCAAAAACAATCCCTAAGAATTTGGCCTCCATCATCACCAGAATGGTGGATTTTCCCAGGCGGCGAATGATGGCGTCAGGAATGTGTCTCTAAACTTGCTAGTTGTCCTTCGTGGCAGAAAACTTAGAGTCTGATGTCCTCTGCCCATTCCTGCACCTTGTCCATAAAAAAATGTAGCTGCCTCTGAACTCCCACTATAGTATTGTTCGTAGCGTAGAGGGCAAAATCATCCACAAAAAGGGAATATTCCACACCCTGGTGGTCCGACTTGACAATCTTTAAATCTCACAGTGATTCCCAGGTGGGATGAGTGAGTCAGAGAACACATTCTGGGTGACCCCCAGAGTGTAAAGCTGGGGAACAACAACAACAACAGGATGCTCCCCTGTGGGCACTCCATCTCCTGCTCAAAGATGATAGTAACCGTCTCTTCACCAGAAAGTTGTCCAAGAACAATGGCAAACAACCACAAAACCCCAAATCACACAGGTCATACATCACGCCGTACCTCTAGACAGTATTGTTGGCCTTTTCTGAATAAACAATGACAGCGGTGAGAGAGAAGGGGGGAGATAGTGAGAAAGACGACAGACAGAGAGCTACAGAGGTATTGGATTGAAAGGAAAAATAGTAAAGCTTCATAGGAGTCGTGTAATTACAATTACTTCATAAGAGTCATTTACGATGTTACTGAAAACAAATAGAAGAGTTTCAGAAAGTTTAGGTAAAATCAAGAAAAATACAGGTTTCGTCAGATTCATGTACAACAGTCTACATGAATATGGGGGGGGGGGGGGAAATAAGAAGAGCTTCAGAAGATTCATGTAGGAATGCACATTTCATCCGCTCACTTTCATACCCAACACAGGTTTCAAAGCAAAGCCATCTGCTCACTTTCATACCCAACACAGCTTTCAAAGCAAAGCCATCTGCTCACTTTCATACCCAACACAGGTTTCAAAGCAAAGCCATCTGCTCACTTTCATACCCAACACAGCTTTCAAAGCAAAGCCATCCGTTCGCTTTCATACCCAACACAGGTTTCGAAGCAAAGCCAACACCTACTTGAAGTCAGTCAGCGGCTGCACTTCATGGTTAGTGTCCGCATCGCCAGACCCAGTTATGGCCAGGTCGGCGGCGGCAGTCTCTTTTGGGGTTTCTGGTACATTGTCTCCACTCTTGGCCTCTGGCTCAGCTCCACTGGGGGAGGCTGCTTTCTCCACCACCTCTTTCTCCTTCTCTGGCTCCTCCTCCTTTTCTGGGCTTTTGCTCTTGGAGCGGTTTTTCCTGCAACACAAGGTGATCTCGTTCGTTCAAGCCGTTTTGTTTAGCAGGCCTTAGTCAGTCAGATGGGATTGCGAACCACAAGATCAGGGCTTGGTCATGGTCCCCATGGATGGTCCAGCTATGAACGTTTCGAGATCACCTTGCGCTCCAGGATTACAGTTATTGTCTAAAAGATGGGATTACCTCAACAAGCAAGATGATCAATCGTTATGTGCTTGAATCAGTTGCTACGGCTCGGTGGCTAGCTCGTTGGGTTAACTTACTGGCTGGACAGTCACTGGGGGTCAAACTCCTGCGCAGTCCTGTGTAGTAGCGGTCAAAGTCCTCTCTCTCTCAGTCTCGCCTCGAAATAAAGCTCCCAACTACTGTCCTCAGTATGGGGGTTGGTTTGTAGACGATGTATGAGTTACCCAGGAACAGGCACCACATCACACAAACAACCCAAGTGACCCAGCAGCAGTGCAGGGCCTTAACATTGACAAACTCCCTGGGGACTTCTCATGCCGAGGGAGTAATGGCTGACATACCTGCCAATGGGTGATGCGGAGAGAACGGAATGGGCTGCAGGAGAACAAGAGAACAGAAATGTGACACAGAACAGGATGCAGAAAAAGCTAAACAAAAATCTTACAACTCCGTCGACCATCACTGCTGAATCAAAGCTCAGATTCCATCCAACTCTGTGTGTGTGTGTGTGTGTGTGTGTGTGTGTGTGTGTTGTGTGTGTGTGTGTGTGTGTGTGTGTGTGTGTGTGTGGTGTGTGTGTTGTGTGCGTGTGTGTGGTCAAGTCAAGTCAAAATTTTATTTCCAGATGGTACATAGAGTAAGCAATAAATTTGCTTTTTTTCAAGCTATCTAAGAAAAAAGGCTACCTAACAGAAAATAGCCACAACAACAAAACCTATGTGCACACACAAATGAACTGGAAAAAACAGCACAAGGCTCCAGACTAATGTTCTTTGATAAATGTTCATGACATCTGACTGACTTCAATCAAAGCACATAAAAATACCCCTGCTTACAAGACCAGTTAGCCCCACACAAACCAACCCACCAATACGTCTTTAACAGATAAACTCTCAGAAATGAAAAGAATGAAAGACAAGTATGTGTCTATCTCTCCTGAACACTTTCATCAAATCCAAATACAGTCACTACTAAAAGTAGGTAATAGAGAAGACAACTAAAAAAGCTTATAGGAAGAAGATGCCCCCCCCACCGCCCCCCAAAGATTTTTTTTTTTTATAACCTAAACAAAAGAAAAACAAAACACAAACCGATAACAACACTAACCCCTCTAAGATGAACCCCCCCGAATAACAACAAAAAAAAATATCACAAACCACTTTGATTTGTTTCTGCAAGATATAGCGCTATATAAATTCCATTTATTCTTATTAAACTACACTACTATCTCTACTAACTTCCTGTCAGGGGAATGGTCCCACTTTTCTGCCTTCTCTCGCTCTCGACTCAACTGTTCTTTGATCTGCTCCTCCTGGCGACGTAGGGCAGCATTCACCCGTTCCTGCTCAGCCTGTCAAACAGACAGAGAAATGAATGAATTTTATTTATAGAGGGTAACAGAATAAGCATAACAACTAGAGAGAGAGAGAGAGGGAGAGAGAGAGAGAGAGAGAGAGAGGAGAGAGAGAGAGAGAGAGAGAGAGAGAGAGAGAAGAGAGAGAGAGAGAGAGAATGAATGATTTTATTAAGAGGTACAGAATAGCATACAACTAGAGAGAGAGAGAGAGAGAGATGAATGAATTTTATTTATAGAGGGTAACAGAATAAGCATAACAACTAGAGGAGGAGACGGGGGGAGAGAGAGAGAGAGAGAGAGAGATGAGAGAGAGAGAGAGAGAGAGGAGAGAGAGAGAGAGAGAGAGAGAGAGAGAAGAGAGAGGAGAAGAAGAGAGAGAGAAGAGAGAGAGACAGAGAGAGAGAGAGAGAGAGAATGAATTTTATTTTAGAGGTACAGAATAGCATAACAACAGAGGAGAGAAAGAGAGAAAGAGAGAAGAGAGGAGGGAGAGAAGTGAGAGGAGACAGAGAATGAGACAGAGAGAAGATAGATTGATTTTTCAGATTCTTTCTGATCACAAAAAACTAGCAAAACTAAAACGCTGTCGCTGATAATGTGTCTCATGTCACCTGTCTGATTACAGAAAACTGTCAAAGCTCATCAGCCAGCAAAAATTTTGTGTTTTCAGTCTTTATATCATTATAAAAAACAAAATTGCTCAGAACAAAAACATCATCTATCTTTGAATTCTTGATTCGCTGTAGCAAACTATCAAAATATTATCGTCTGTTTCAGTCCTGGCTGAGATCCCCGTCAACTTTTTCAAAATATAACATAAAATCATCTAGATGCTACTCATGCTGAAGAATTTTGACAAATTTCTCATGCTTTTTTTCCTTACCAAATTCTTTTAAAAACAAAACAAAAACAAACACCCCCCCCCCCCCCCCCCCCACAAAAAAAACCTGAAAGAAAGTATGAGGCTTTTACAATGTGTTGAAAAACATCTACCCACAAATGCTCAATTACTCAAGTTTCTCTCTCATTTTGAAATGGTAAGTTCCAGCTTTAAATAAATGATGCATTATCATTAGGCCTGGGCGTTGCCAACAATAGTATGCAGAGGTTCACAAACAACTGGGGGTCAGGGGCTGCCTAGGCCCTGGTGGTGGTCCTGGGCAATGTCCTAGCAGAAGTCAGGGCCTCACTGGCCAAAACTAACTGATCTTTGAACATCTTTAGTGTCTCTCCTGACAGGTCAACTTTTATGCACACTCCCCAAACAAGTCAATTCTATGTGACGCTATGCATGCAACAGCTTTTAATCACTGATTTTGCCTTTGTGCTAAAAAATATCCCTCCAATATACCATTCTGAAATCGGACATACAGCAGCTAATTGTCTGTTATCAGAAAAGGGCCAATAATAACAAGCCAGACTATTACACATGCATGACAAGCCACTTGTTTTCACTGACACAATAAGCCACACAGCCTGCTCGAAGGGGCCTCTTTCAAGTTTCTGACCAACTTGGGACATAACTACACCCATACACTTTCCATGCCTGATTGTAATTATTCGTTACTTCTGCAAGCTACAGCTAGTTAGTTACCTGTCGTTTCTTGATTTCTTCCTTCTTCTGCTCCAGAAACTGGGTGGGGATGCCGGTGTCATTCTCCTGGGCACTGCACAGCAGGTCCCAGAGCTCCCCCAGAAAGATGCGAGCGTTCTTGGCGTTGAGAAACCCTGTCAGGTTGATCTGCATGTCCTTGGCATCAGGAAACTGCCACAACACAGAATGGGAAGGTACCGCCGCTCAGTACCAGATACACAGAACACTGCTGCACTACACTTTATTTCATTTTGGTATTGTGAATTAACAACTTTTTTGTTTGTTTTCTAGCATGTTAATCTATCTCTTTCAACAATACTTATCTGCAATGCTATTGACACAAGAAGATACACTGTCTGTAACTTAACACTTTTGCAAACTGATGACAGGTAGAGAGACAAAACGTAAACATCACAGTTTTCAAAAAGTTGCTTCAGTTTCATGGCAAAAGAACACTACACAGAGTGACGCTTTACTCTTTCCCACCATCACCTCCTTTCCTTTCCTCAGTCAATCTGATTATCAAACCAAATCTTCCGGCAGGAGAAAAAAACATTCCAGAATCAAACTGCTTTTGACTCTATGAATGCAAATTAAAGAAAAAAATCTTGTCTCCTGCAACATTTTTGGGGTCTCTTTCCCAAGCCAACACTAATGTTATTCTCTTTACAGTTTGCCCCTTCACCAAGGATGATATAGTTCTTTACTTCTATTGCAAACTTCCATTATACTGGGCCTCCAGAGAGGTCAACATGATTTTACATATAAAGAAACATAACAATTACAGTCCTAAAAACTGAAATGCCTCTTGTCTTTCTTTGTTGTTGACTTTATTTTTCTTTTTTTTTTTAAATGTCTCTTGTCAAAATATTGAACTTTTTTTTCTGCCATTACAATCTGAAGCCTAGGAAAATGATTTTAGATTTTTGTTTTTTTAGTTAAGCTGTCTGAAAGGATTTTGAGAAAGAGTTGGGAGGGTGGGGGGAGTAACCACAACAGACTTATAGGCGACTTTACTGTTACATGAATTAGCAAAGTCAGATAGACACATCTATTCATTTTGTTTGACTGGCAGCATATACCTCTCCCAATTAAAAAAAGATCATTGAAAAGTTTTGGAAGTTTTCCCCTTTCAGTTTCTATATTAATCATGGTTTACTCAATTGATCAAAAAAGTCTCTGACATAATTTCTCCAGTTTACAAAAAAAAAATTGACAACTAAATTTTCAGGGAGATTTTTCAAGCATAAGCAAGGCTACCTCCTTGGCTGTGGGGAAAAAGCTTCTTGCACCAGTAGCTGGGATGGCTTTTAAAATCCTACAAGACGTAACAACAAAAAACAAAAAAGACAACTTTTAACTTATTTTTGGGGGGTTGGTTTAATCTCTGACTCCAGCTACCTCAGAAGATGGGATGACAAGTAGAGAGAATGACCACAGTAGATTCTGAAATACTCCTTTCGGGATGAGATGCGTTTTTGTTTTGCTTGCCTTTCCCTGAGCTAAGGAGACTCAAATCATCATACAGTAACTTCGGGGCAGTGTGTTGTGCAAAAGACAACTTGCCAGAGCCCCTCCTTCTCCCTGCTGTGCTTTGGATGCTTAGTGAATCACTCATGCCATCAGCCACTGCTGGCCTAATCTATGACAGATCAATGACTTTAAAATGCGTGTACAAGATGTTCTGCATGCATTTGCAGAGGGAATCTTGGTTTATAGTCTCATCTGAAAACTTGCAGGGAAATGAAGTCAGAATCAATGTCAACTCCAGTTATGGGGGGAGGGGGGGGGGGAGGGGTCCCCTCAAACAAGTGATTCAGCTGCAACTTGTGCCTTCAGAAAAGTCTGACATTTTAGTTGATCCACCCTGCTATTTTTGCCCTTCTTGACTTTGGGCATGTATCAATGACAACAATCTCTAAACTACAGGGACAATATCTGAATCTAGCAAGTTTGTGTCAAAGCTTTTAGGGTTGGAGGTTCACAAGGGATGGCCGTTAGAGGGACATTGTGGTTGCCACTTCGGGTGGGCGACTCACTCAGTCTGGCTCTGTGACTGAACTAATACTGTCATTAGTAGGGGGTTTGGTAGGTGGTGTTCTGCTGTATGTTAGCTCAGAACAGACACTACTGAACACCACCAAAGTGACTAAGCAGCAGTGCAGGGCCCTCTAGCTGGGGGCCCTTAAAAAAAGAAAAAAAAAAGGGGTAGGCGCTGCACTTGTGGGGACGCGCTCTCCCCGAGAACAGCCGAATTTCACGCAGAGAAATCTGCTGTGACATAAAGTGGTATGAAATTTAAAAAAAAAAAAAAAAAAAAGCCTGGTACTGATGGGGTCCCTGCAGAGTTCCAGCCCAGAGAGTGTGACATAAATCTGGGTATGGCAAAGGCGAGAAGCTTGAAATGACTGGCTTGGGAACAGGGAGGAATGCCACAGCAGATGAGGCAGATAAAATAAAACCCCTAAACAACAAAAATTCCCTGTCAGTTTGGTTATGAACATACATGTTCAGGATTATCTTTCGCATACTTTTTATTTTTCTTTTTTTTTTTTTATAGAAATTGGATGAAAATATTGTTCTATATAAACTCTGTTCAGAATCAATAATTTACAAAATTTAGGCACATCTTTTGTGGTAAATATCACCTTTTGGGGGGCAACTTTCAAGGCCTTGAAACAGGGAACTAAAAAATCCAAAGGGAAAATTCCAAGGACTTCAAGGACTTTGTGTACCTCATTATCCAACTTTAAATAAAACAGACCCTCTGCATACATGTGTCTGATTCTTCACCTTCTGTTTACGCTTATCTGGCTTAATGCACTGTACAACAGTCAACTCCCGAGCAAGACTTCTTACTCAAGAGTTGTCACTCATCCCTTTCTCCTCAGGGGAACACCCTGCAAGAAAAACACACACATTAACATCATTACGCTTTTGCAGTTTAGCAGCACAAAATCAGTACATGTAAGGCTTTTGTCAGACACACACACACATACCTGCTGCTACTTAGTTTTCAATACATCTGTACTTTTGTACTAGTTTTCAATCTGATGTTTGTGGAGTGGTTTTGTTGTTGTTGCTTCCTATGTACACTAGTTCTATGTTAAAATGCACAGAAAAGTTTTCAGTCATCAAAGACCTGATAGTTTGATAACCTGCACGCAGCATCTTTTCCAGAACATAAACTTGACCCTAACATCATATAACTGTTAATCCCATGTAACTTTCTCATACATGCCACACTATCTGCCCTCCTTCATACTTGCACACACACAGACACATGATCACATGTTAAGTTAAAATTACACTACTTTTTTATTAAATTTTTTTTTTTTTTAGATGTAGCCAGGTTAAGATATAAATGGTCAGAAACCAGTCATTTTGTTTACATTTTGTTTTAAATGCTTTAGTGAGGACTGAGGCCATGTCTTTTATACTTAAAACAAATAACCATTAAAAACCGCGAAAACATTCTTTGTAACATTCTTCAGCAAAGACAAAACTCTGCTGTGATAATACTGCTGTAGAGCATGATGCAAAACAATGTTGGCAAGATTTACTGCTGCTAACCCCTCTTGCTTACTGTTAAAACTAAAACCAGGTTTGATCTGAAAGTTTCAACAGATTTTAATCTGGGTACTAATGTCAGGACATATGATGAGTGAAACCAACTGTGCACACAATATCAGGGACTTAACACTGACTACTCACGCCAGAAATACCAGTTTTAACTCTTGCTAGGGCATTACGCAAAAAGCTGTCTCACTCAAAACGTTTTCAGAACCTAAAGCTAAATGTGTTCTAAATACATACACACACAAAAAAAACCAAACCAAACTAACTGCTGCTGAAATTTTCAACGTATGATACAGCTCAGGATCTGCCAAAAAAAGGATGGAAGAACAAATTGATGATGGCCGTAGCGGCAAATGACAGTAATATAAAAAACACAAAGCAAACCTTGGATCTGCCCATGCAGGCCGTCTTTGGATTGGACGCACTGGAGCGAGGCTCCGCAGATAAGATTTAGCTAGGGAAATACTCCGCGAATGAGTCTGCCTTGCCTTGTCTACTGGTGACTGTCAGGCGGCCTTTTTTATATGCTCATCGCTAATGTTGGAAGGAAACAGTTCACAAATTGTAAGTGTGATGCAGCAAAAAATCAGCAGACACGCTACAAAACATTCACTGACTAATCTATGGCAAAAAAAAAAAAATCCCACTCTCTCTCTAATGGTTTTAGTGTGAAACTGTGTGGGGCAGATTCTTGTATACTTAGAACAGAGGACAACCTATTTGCTACTGGTAACAATGTTTACTAAAATTACAGAGATGTGAATCAAACGTAATCCTTTCTTAAAAATAATTTCTTACTTTTCAAAAATGTTACTTTTGTCTCAGTGACTGACTCCCTATGTTTAAAAAAAAATCAGACTCGAAAAAACCAACAAAAAAACCCGTATTTTATTTTAATAGCTGATCATTTTTCATATACTCTTCCTCATACACACATTTTTTTTTCATTTAATCAATAAAGTACACACTGTATGATCATCAAATCTTTCAACATCATATCACCTAACTCTTCAATGAAAATAATCCTGTATCCCATTTACAATACAAACAACATTAACAAAAGTCATGAAGATGCCTAGTGATAAATTCCAAGACAATCAGTGATACAACCACACAAATGAACACTAAAAAAAAAAAAAAATCAAAAAAAAAAAAAAGACATTTCAAACAATCATTGAACAATATTGTATTCATGAACAGGCAGACAAAAATGAAAACCATACTCACCAGAAAAGTGTTCCACAAACCTAATGTGAACAAACAGGTCACTCGTACTTATAGGACTGGCTTTAAAAAAAAACCAAAAAGCCACTTCAAATGCCTTTTCTCCATCAAAAATCCTTAAAATACACAAAGTTAATGCATGGTACAACATTTGATTTTCTCAAACAAAACACACACACAAAAAAATAATAATAATAAAGAGTTATTACCCTGGTGTCCAACTGATTATAGACAAATTCAACAATAACGTCGTCTTCGATGCACAGTAATTCTGTGACGCGCGACGCAATCCATGGTTTGAGGCTGTCCACATTGACTTTGGACATATCCACCTGAAACAAGTTTTACACCAACCATCCGCACACACGCACACGCACGCGCACGCACACACACATATATGGGTCATTCTCCTGAAAACTGGCCAGATGGGGGTCACTATTTTTAGAGCCAAATAAAATATCTTCCAACACAAAAATCTTAAAATGCTTTACATCTTTTCTGTGGACTATGTTTGGAGAAATGAAGGAAATGAAATCATTTGTGTGTGTGCATTATTTTACTTGCCTCAAGCCATTTATGTGCAAAATTTACAGGATTTCCTGTACCCAGTTTGTGACATGGTTTCGAGCAGACATATCAATCATTGATATTTCCCTAGATTTTCTGTGTAAAGAATCAAATTGGTTATCAAAGCAAAGGTATGATGAAGAACTTTGTTTCTGGGTAAGTTAAAGTATATAACATGATTGCATCATAAAGAAATACCAGGAAGAAAATCACCGTCTCGCGCATTACACTCGGCGTCTTTGCCACGTTCGATCGATAAAGCTGCATTGTCTAAAAATAGAGAACATGACCTTTACCCCAAAGTGTTGTGTCAAGAGTAATGCTTTTTGTGCTATTATTCACCAAGTTGGATGAAGAAAGGATAATGCTATCCTGAGAAATGAGCTACCTATTACGATTTTCACACGTGGTGTCTTTCAAAAGCTGTAATGTTCGAACAAACAAAGGGACTATTTTATCAGTCACAGCGAACTCTTACCGACCTTCGCGTATGAATCTCAGTTCGTTTGCACTGGGGAAGCTTTCTGATTCGTTGTCTGCTGTGAGAGAGTGTGTGCTGAGGTACACATGCACTCTAAACCTGTGGTGTCTCGTTCACTTTCTTTGTGTAACTCGCGATACGCCATCAAGCAACAGCCCCTGTTGAGGTCTTGGAGGAAAGATTGTTTATTCTTTCTGAATACTATGCATAAAAAGATTGTTACTACAGATTCAAGAGATATTTATTCATCATTTCTTCGTGATGATTTCAGATTGTCACAGGCTTTAGCAGCTGTTAGATCGATGGGACGTTTGTCAAAAGGCGTGGAATCATCGGCTTGGCTCAAAAACAGAGATGTACTCCAGATAATGAAATTAAGGTCATGATTTGAAGGTTTTGTACGCAGGGAAATATGCTGGACTTCTTATTTTTGCATACAGCTTCTACTGTCGTAAATACTTAGTGTTCATTTAGTGACATCATTGACCTGTTCTCTCGATCGTTACTAACGACGCCATGTGTTTGGCGTCTTGAAATGTGGCGTGATACGGAAAAAATAAAAATAAAAGTTGTTGTAAGTGCAGCTTTCCATTGCTTCTCGTAAGTGAAATAATGTAGTTTATGAAACCAACTGGTGTCTGAAGCTCCTGTTTCTGTTCACTTGTCTTTCGCTTTTCTGTTAAAAACAAATTTAGCCCTGCACGTTACCAAAGACACCACTACCATGTGTCTGAGTCACATTCGTTACATATCTGATTTATACTTTGTTTTTAATAGATGAAGGCTTCAACAAATCTTGATAAAATATTTGAATGTGCAAGCCAAACCAACTGGGATGTGCTATAACAACTTACGAATTAAAATATTAGCTCCAATGATAAAACTTGTATAAAACTTTACAATCATTGTCCTGCACATTACACCTTCTACCATAAGCTAGGTGTCTATGCAATGTGTGTGACGGATTTAATTAGATTCATAGTACTTAACAAAGGGCTTGAGATAATGTGTGATATGTCCATTTTTGTGTTACACACAAAAATGTGTCTAACACAAAAATTATTTCGGGGAGAAGAAGCAGTACTTCTTTCATTTGAATTGAATTCAAACTCAATTGATTTTTTCCATTACAATCCATGTACTAGCTTGGAAAAAATGTGAATTGTGATGCTTGTGATGCTTAAGTTTCTATCTGTAACTGTACAAAATGATTCTGACATCTTGAGCCCGGGACAATATTTCTTTCATCTAGACTTAAAAGCTTCAAATCTAGCAGTACATTACAGTCTTACTGCATTTTCAACTGAAGTGGAAGTGTAGGCCGAAACCTACTCCATGTGATCATATTTCTTTCCAGAGTTAGTGTCAAGCTTCACAATTACTGGGAAGGTAACTGTGCCATGAAT
>CM060327.1:26740699-26760699 GCA_030674155.1 Stramonita haemastoma | reverse complement strand
CGTGCACACACACACACACACACACACACACACACACACAATTCCGATGGGATCGACCGAGTCTGCAGCAGACGATTTTTCCGAATTACGCTTCGTTTAGTCACTTCCGGTAGTAGATCAGGTACAGAAAAAAATTAATTAAAAATACTAAATGAGATCAGACTTGCTTGAAAAAAATTAGATATATGCTTTAGGTATTATTCTATCGATTGCAGTGCATTTTGAACTGCAGACTTACAAGAAAAAACTTAATTTTGATAAAAGCGATCGGGTCCTCGACACGCTGTTCAATTCGGCCTGCTACCGTGACTCGGCGAAACATTTGCACACTTCGAATCAAAATAAAAACAAAATAATCATAAAATAAGCATCGAACTAATTGGATATGATGTAGAAATGACTTATTAATGAACTGTTAAAGTCTATAATGGGTTACTTAGCGAGTACTGGCCGCAGTTTCGTCAAATTCACCGCACTGGTTTCGACATCGCCTGAAACCATGCCCTGTGTAGAATTGGCCAATCAGAGGCGTTTTAAAAGTCTCGCCGCCTTCGGCCGAATGGTTCTTTTGCCTAAAGGTGGTTGTATTCTTGTAGTTGATTGGCTAAGCTTTCGTTTGATACCCTGCACGGCGGGGTGCGAGGTGAGAGAGGATGACGAAATATTTTGTGAAGTTTTAAATTGTATTTTTCGGTGACGTAATTTTTAACACTATAAATTTGCACCCCATAAAAATAAAGCTTGGGCTTTCATCTTTCTATTCGTTATAATTAATAAGGGCTTGGTGCACTTGTTCAAAGGCGGTAGCGATTTTTTTCAACCCGTGCAATTTCGCAGCTCGCGGAAAAGTGACGATTTTCTCCATTTTTCGCCTTTTTCACGATTTTCGGCTTCGCGCTATACTCATACCTCCAATCGTACAATAAAAACAAAACAACGTAATGAAAGAGCAATCAATTCTCTTTATTCTCATATGCATGAAAATCAAAATGATACAGTAGATTTCGAGTTAGAAGCGTTTGAAGACAGTAAGTGAATCGCATTTTCCTAGGGTGCGTAGCAGAAATGCGCGGTGCTGCCGCTACCTACTGTTAGTGATTCTGGGTTTCATTGTTAGTGGAATCCTTAAACATATGTAAAATAGTTATTGTTTCCTTGTTTGACTTGTTAAGTTCCTGTCAAACAACTCAGTTCTTGTATTGTCAACATGATGGCGTCTGTGTAACATGCGAGACGTGTCTACGTAATGCGCGAGACATGTAATTAATTACTGAAATTGCCTTGATTGTTAAAAAACAAAAGCAATGTTTACTCACCATTTTGAAAAGATTAATTCTGTTGAATATTTACCACATTTCAGTGTCTGTTTAGTGTATAAAACAAGTGTGATAGAAAGAAATAAAAAACTGAAAAAATTACGTTTGGTTTGATCATTTCAGCAACATTGATAAGATAGGGCCATAAATACAAAAAAACTTTCTGTTGTGTAGTAAAAGCCAATATATAGTGGATTTGTGTGTTAAAACTACCAAAAATTTACAATAAAAAATCCTCTAAACAAGGTTATTTTTGTCTTTTTGGTGTCTTCTGTAATGCACGAGACAGTGTTGAATGATGTAACAAAATTCATTATTCATCAAGTTCTGAGCATTGTGCCATTTTGTGCTTTATATGTATGCTAAGAATAGATATCAAGCTTTCATTCCCAACCAACATTAAGGGAAATGTTGCATTTCAAAATTTTAGCTGTCATGTCACAAATCTGTCCAGTTTTCAGGAGAATGACCCATATACATTAACATAGGCATAAAAAACCTTGCTGACAGAGGGGAAAAAATACATTAATGGGAACAAATTCAGCTTACAGTTGCTGCTTGTAAACTAGATAATTTTACCAAAAAGAAAAAAAAAATTGTTCAAGCAGAAAAAAGAAAAGGAAAAAAAATCAAAACTTACTGAAAAGAACAGCTGGGTACACTCACTTATCACAATATTTCTTTTATTTGTAAAGTTTAAACAATAGCCAAACAAGGGCATTACAGTATACAGCTACAGTGAATAACTTTTCTGTGGCTCTTAATGAAATAAGATATTTTCAGAAAAAGCTTATTTTATTCTAAGTACACCCTTTTCATATTTTCAACCACACACAAGCACAAATTTTCAAAAACTTTTAAAAAGACCTGTCACTTTTCCCCCTCCCCTGGATTAGTACTTACTGTTACATTGTTACGCGCACAAAGCACAGAGATGAATTCCATGACTAATTTTAATGAAGTAATTTCATTGAACAATGTTCTTAAGTCATACATGTATGTATTATAGTAAATGTTACCTTCCTGTCCAGCCCATCACTAAACTTCATGGACCTCATCAGTTTCTTTTTTTTGTCAGTGAACCGTGTGTCTTGCTCCGAGGTAGTTCCCTGAAAATACATAAAACAACACAATTTAAGTATACAGTTATATATAATATATATCTTGACCAGCATTCAGACTCATTGATTAAATACATATTACAGTTATATCAAGAGTCCCTAGGCTCTGCTTTCACAAACTTCAGAACTTGACTTCTCAACTCCTTGGGGAGTCAGTGTGACTTTGAGAGGTCATTTCAAATCTGGCAAATCCCATCACTCTTGAGGTTGCAGACTGCATGCTAACTGCTAGTGCTGGGTATGTTCCAGTCATCAATGTCACACCTGGTACCTCAGTTTATAATCTGATCCTGAGGACTCACAGGGGAATGGAGCTGAAAACGTGAAGAACAATGAACAGACCTAAACCACTGACAATGTCAAGTCAAACACCCATAACTTTAGTCAATTTTTGAGGTAGAACAATGAATCATATCAAAAGAAATGATCTGTAGTGTAGATTTCACTTTTCAAAAAATGTAAAAATTTACTCTATTTCACCCATTTATACCTCAAGAGTATTATTGGGAATTTTGTAGCCATTGTAAAATTACTTTCTGAAAGAACAGTGCCCTTCAAACACTTCATCAAGTTCATGGCACATAGCTAGTACTAAGCTAGTCTACAAGATAACCGATAATTATTTGATCTTGATCATCAGCAAAGTATTTAGTACCTTTGGATTTTGTTTATAAATTCCCTCTCATTAAATATTACATTATTAATACTATGATTCTGGCAATAGGTCAAGCGACTGTAATATACTCACGAGCAACTGCAACTGATCCTGTGACCGACCGACTAGAGATAGCCTACAACAGGGGTAGGCCCCTACGTTGAGGATACGTGACGCTAGAGTCGGGTAGCCTAGTGCTCCAATGATTGCATGTCGCTCAAAAATAATCCGAAACAAAGTACTATTCACATAGAAATATTCAACGGTAGTAGTCACTCCACAGCACTGTTCATGTGCACTGATGGCATCTAGAAATCAATTAAATCAGATGATCGTCTTCCACTATTTGACTTAACCTGGCGCATGTGGATCTGGACCATAGGCCTAGTAGACTGATCAGACGCAAATGCAATCTGTTTTTTCCTCCGTATTGGAATCTAAAGCCATATATTTATTACGCATTTGCAGAAACAAAGAACTGCATAAAGTCATGAACAATATGTCACAAAGCAAGAATACAATAATGCATCATACAAAACATAATAACACTTATTCAAAATACCTTGAAAAATCCGGCGTCCGCCATCTTGGATAATTTCAAATCTCGATGAAACACGCAAATTCTCGTCCAGGGTTTAGGCCTAATCACGTCACACGCATACGTAACTAAGCTAAAGGCCACAGCTGCAAAACTTGGAAAAAATACTTCTCAAGTCTGAAGGCTTCTTCTCTTCTTCTTCTTCTTCTTCTTCTCTTCTTCAATCCCATAGTCTGTTTAGACCGTAGGAGCGCCACGGAAGACCTCGCAACCAGCTCTCTCCATTTCCCGCACACGTTAAATCCTGTTCCGCTTTTCGTAAGTGTAGGCCATTGTGTGCCGGTGGGAACAGATGACATTTACAAAAACTGCATACACACGGGGACTGGATGAAAAAAAGCCCAAGAGTGTTTATCCCATTATCCTCGATATAAAAGAATATATCAAATCAAATCAAATCAATCCTCTGTCCTCGACCTTTCTCAGGGTGTCACTCAGCCTGAGGCCCGTCCACTCTCGAATGTTGTCCTCCCATCTCTTTCTCTGCCTGCCTCTCCTTCTCCCGCCTTGCACGGTTCCTTACAGATCGTCTTGGCAAGCCCTATTAATCTTGCGACGTGCCCATACCACTTCAGTTTGCGTTTTGTGTGTGTGTTTTTTTTTTACTTTGGTCAGGAGATCTTCAAAGGGCCCGATGGCTTGACCGATTCTGATTCTCACTTCCTCGTTAGTAATGTGGTCTTTGTAAGAGATGCCAAGGAGTCTGCGAAAGCATCTCATCTCTGTGGCCTGTATTCTCCTCTCCAGATCTGCTGTGAGGGTCCATGACTCACAAGCATACAGGAATATTGAGATGACCAGAGTGCACATCAGCCTGATCTTTGAGCTGAGCGAGATGTTCCTGTTCTTCCAAATGGTCTTCTATTTTGTCAGTGCTGTAACTATCTGTGCGGCAATCCTTGCGAGTATTTCAGGCTTGGATCCCTTGTCTGTTGCAATTGCTCCCAGATACTTGAAGCTTTGTACCGTTTCCAAATTCTGACCACCGACCCTGATGTTGGTGTTGATGCCGTTGATGTTGTTGGTCATCAGCTTGGTCTTCTGCGCACATCTCCATGCCATAGGCTGTTGAGGTCTTGCCGAGGCGTTCCACTAACCTAATTAACTCTTCTTCTTTCCTTGCCAGTCCATCGATGTCATCAGCAAAACGCAAGTTGGTAATTGTTCTGCCTTCAAAGCCGACGGTTCGTTCATGATCTTCCAGTGCATCAGTCATTATTTTCTCAAGGAAGATGTTAAAGAGAGTAGGTGAGAGCAAGCAGCCTTGTTTGACGCCGACCGTCGTCCTGAACTAATCCCCTATGCCACCATTGAAATAGACTGCGCTAGTGGCCTTGTTGTAGAGCTTCTCAATGACTCTGATCATGTTGGCATTGATGTTGTACAGCCTTATGGTAGCCCACAGAGCTGCATGCCATACCCTGTCAAAGGCCTTTTTGAAATCCACAAAACATGGTAACGGTCTTGCTGATGCTGACACTGACAACTACCCCATCCTTCGGGAAGAGGTGGAAGTAGCTGTAAAATCGATGAAGAAGAGGAAATCAGCAGGAATAGACAACATCCCGGCAGAACTGGTCCAAGCAGGGGGGGAAGCCATGATAAACACCCTACTGATAATCTGCAACAAGATCTGGCAGACAGGAGACTGGCCTACACCATGGACACAATCATTAATCATCACCCTTCCCAAGAAAGGCAACCTACAACAATGCCAGAACTATCGCACAATCAGCTTGATATGTCATCCAAGCAAAGTCATGCTGAAGATCCTACTGAATCGACTGAAGCCACAAGCAGAGACGATCATTGCTGAAGAACAGGCAGGCTTCAGGGCAGGACGAAGTACAACAGAGCAGATTTTTAATCTGAAGGCTTGTGAACCATTAATTCACAATCTCATGAATGAGAAACTCTGGCAGGTCCAACATACTTAAGACAATGAAATATTATTATACAGGCTAACCTCATCTCTAAGTTACAAAAATCAAAGTATCTGCTGCAAAGATTCATAAAATATTACATAATAGAAGAGCAAAATTCTAAAATAGACATTGATCATGGTGTCTCACACACACACACACACACACACACACACACACACACACAACACACACACACACACCACACACACACACACACACACACACACACACACACACACACACACACACACACTCTTCGGATGAGACTATAAACCGAGGCCCCATGTGCGAACGCACGCAGAACATCTTGCACATACGTTAAATCCTGTTCCGCTTTTCGAAAGAGTAGGCCATCATGTGCCGGCGGGAACAGGTAACAAAACTAACAAAACTGCATACACACGTTTATTGGATGAAAAAAAAAACATATTCCATTATCCTCGATATAAAAGAATAAATGAATAGATTAAGAAAAAAAACCCACACCATTAATATTGCAAAACAAGGCCTCAAAATTCTTTGAAGCACAGAACATCAGATAGGGGCCTATACAGCTTTGTTACACTGGGGATCAAAGACCTTTCTTTCTTCCTTTATTTATTCATTCTTTTATGTCGAGGATAATGGAATAATGTATTTTTTTTCAACATTAAGTCCCCGTGTATATGCAGTTTTATAAATTTTGTCATCTGTTCCCACCGGCACACAATGGCCTACTCTTACGAAAAGCGGAACAGGATTTAACGTGTGCGCAAGAAGTTCTGAGTGCGTTGGCACTCGGGGCCTCGGTTTACAGTCTCATCCGAAGGACTTTTGGGGAGAGTGGAGTCAGCACTGATGTTAACTCCAGGGGAAAAATCCCCTCGAACGGAATCGAACCCGGGTCGTCAAATTGCGAGCGCAATGTTCTGACCACTAGGCTATCCCGTACCGATCCTGTCCCCCTGTCAGCCAGAAATCTTTTTAGTGAGCACAGAAGACGGCTTGCAGCCTGCGATTTTGGCCTTCCCACGCTATAACCCCTCCCTCCCCCCCAAAAAAAAAAAGAAAAGAAAAAAAGAACCCCACCTAATTTAAAGCTTGTCATGTTTTACCAGGAAGGCTCCCTGTGTTGTATTTGTTTTTGTTTGTTTGGAGGTTTTTTTTTTTTGTTTTTGGTTGTTATTTTTTTTCTCAGCTAGAGCTCCGAGATTCTAGTAATGGTGAGATTTTTTTGGAAGCAACGTTTCCCACCCTTCATATAACAACTTTGGGAACGTTTGTTTGTTTCACCAACAAAGACTAGGTCATCTAGGCACCTTTAGTGTCACTGATGTTGGTCAGGCCTATGTAGGCTAACAAACGTGTGGAAGTGTGTTTCCTTCAATGCTCATCTTTGGCATCTTCTTCTCTTTACCCCTGTTTGTTTGTCATCTTCTTCTACTTCTTACTTCTGTTGATTCCAGTGAGACAAAAATCTTCGTCATACCCGTAGTGATGGGAATGGGCCAGTGGTCTAGAGGTATTACACCCGTCCTGAAGTACAGACAGTCATGGGTTTGATCCCCGTTTAGCACAAACTGTTCCTCTGTCTGCTGGACCTTGTGTGGTGGACTGGGTTCTAGTCATTTGAATGAGGTGATGCACTGATATCTCATGTGCGACACACCCATTTAGCGTGCATATGAGATCCCATGGCAATGAGAGATTGTTCCTGGAGATATTGTGTAGGAAAAAACCCATTTGAGTAAGGAAATCTGTCGTGTGTGTGTGTGTGTGTGTGTGTGTGTGTGTTGTGCGTGGTGCGTGCGTGCGTGCGTGCGTGCGTGCGGCGCGGCGTGCGTGCGTGCCGCTTTCAGGGGTGGAGTAGTTAGGTTCTGTCGGCTTTTCTATTCTGTCAAGTCTACTTTAAAAAAAAAGTTTTTTTATTTATTTATTTTTTTAATGTTCTGTGCTTTGCTAAGAGTCAGTTACAATAAGTTGGGTATCGTTTTTTTGTTGTTGTTTTTTTAAAAAAAGAGGAAATAATCAAGTTTGATAACTGAATCTGTCCTTTCTATGTGTGTTTGTGTTTTTGCTTGTTGTTGTTGGTGGTTTGTTGTTTGGTTTTTAAAAATTAATTATTTTTTATTGTTTTATTTTTTACTAATATGAATTCCTCAATTTAACACACTGGACATTTTCCAGAATACATACTGTACTCTTCTCTCTCTCACTCAAATCCCCCTGGAGATTATCGTGAGATCAGAAGTACACACTGGATGAAAAATTTGCCTGTACGGCTGTTTTAAAGTACATCACCATATAAGCAGCCATAATTTGACTTGAGTTGATTTTTTTTTGTCTTCTAAAGGAAATTCCACGTTGTTATGCTTTGAGGTCGACATAACTGAAGACGCTCCCAACAGTTTCAGGCTTAGCAATGTTTTAGTAGACCTTACCGTTCACCTTACATCAATCAGTTGTTGTTGATGCGTTCCCCAGCTTAACACTCGGGGGGTTACCCATAATGTGCACTCCGACTCACTCATCCCACATGGGAATCACTGTGAAATTGAAATTGCACACTGAATGAGAAGTTTTGCGTGTATGACTGTTTTCAAGTACAACGTCAAGTAGGCAGCCATACTTTGACTTCAGAGGAGACATTACTCAGTGACGAAGTTTGTAGCCTAACCCCATAGCCTACCTACAATTGAAAAACGCAGAGTAGCGATGCCTGTGATCAGGTGCACACGATAAAATGTGGAGACAAAACATCTCAGTGGTTAAAGCATTGCCCGTTGCGCTCAGGGTCTGACAACCTGGGTTCGAGCCCAGGTTTGAGCCATCACCGAGACACCCGTTCAAGGGGATTTTTTCCCCCATGGAGTTAACATCAGTGCTGACTCCACTTCCCTGAAAGTCTTTTGGATGAAATTATAAACCGAGGTCCTGGGTGTAAAACGCACACAGAACATCTTGCACCTACCTTAAAACCTGGTCCCCTTGCGGAAAAGAAAGTCATTTCTGTCGGCAGGAGTGGGCGACAAAGTTCACATAACTGGTACTCATAGGGACTGGATGTACAAAAAAAGGCACAGGGATGTTTAGTCCAGTATCCCCCAACTAAGAGAATAAATAAATAAATCCGTAAAATCAAAGACACCATAAAAATGAAACGTTGAAACAGAGCAAGACCAGACTGACCAATGAAAACGTATTGCAAAGGTGAGTCGCACACAAAAGCAAGCAGCTGTACTTTCACCCTGTTTTTTTTAAAGGAGCGAGTTTCATCTCATCTCGTTGCTTCTACAATATGTAACATTTTTTGGGTGGCCCGAGGCGCTTAAGTGGGAGAACTTGCAGATGCGTGGGACCTCCGACTTTCTGGCTTCTGACTACAGTCCTGATATCGGAGAAATCTGGAAAGGACTATAATTCGACTAAAACAACAAACAAAACATCACCCTGTTTGCATTCTCACACTCCACACAAATGCACTCTTGAGCACACGTTCCTGGTTCATTTCTGGTTTATTCAAATAATAATGATAAAAAGCATCACCCCAAAAAGTATTTCAATAATGATCACATTCATCACCAATAAACCCGTATGAATAAGTGATATGTCATGAAATGCTATTAAGCTATATAAGCACATCATATATTCTACTAATACAGAAAGAGTATGCCCACACTGTATGATACACAGCTTGTTCAATTTGCTTTATAAGATAAAAAAGATAGCGTCTCCTGATCTTACTATGTAAATCAATATTGTATACATATGGTAAAAATGTCCCAAAGGCCTAGATACAAATATACAAAATAAATATGTGTGGGGAGAGAGAGAGAGAGAGAGAGAGAGAGAGAGAGAGAGAGAGGAGAGAGAGAGAGAGAGAGAGAGAGAGAGAGAGAGAGAGAGAGAGACAAGACAGACAGACAGACAGAAGACAGACAGAGAGACAGAGACAGAGGGAGACAGAGGGAGAGAGGGAGACAGAGGGAGGGAGGGAGGGAGAGAGAGAGGGAGAGGAGAGAGAAGAGGAGAGAGAGAGAGAGAGAGAGAGAGAGAGAGAGAGAGAGAGAGAGAGAGAGAGAGAGGAGAGAGAGAGAGAGAGAGAAGAGAGAGAGAAGATGAGAGGAGAGAGAAGACTGGGGAGCGGGGGTGGTGTTGGGGTTGGGAGTGAAGTGCAGCGTAGCTGTCATACCAAAAGTTCTCAACATGAAAACAACATGAACTGTTAAAAACAGTTGTAGAGAAAATAGAGTGTGATCACATGAACACGATATTAGTTTTGAATGAAAAAGAAAATATTTATCAATACATTTCTTGCCTTCGTCAACAAATGGCATGGACAAATCGGTATCGTTTCTCAAGTCTATTATACATGTGATGAATATGCTGCAGCGTAAAATTTCTTATTATGCTCATGTTTTCTATATACATATTGATCTGAACACATCTTCTATTATACAATATTGTTTAACTACTTTTACACAGCCTTCTTATAAACTACAATTCCATTGAACAAACATGCAAAAATCGAAATCATCTTCCTCTTTCTACTATGGCAAATTGTAATATTATTATCATATACGGACATTTGTTTCTTTTTTTTTAAACGGTACTGCTATTAATGTGATATCTTCATGTCATTGCATTCTCAACATATCAACCACAATCACACACTAAAGACGGAATGACATTTGTTCACTATGATGATAGTGAACACATGGACGTTTTTGACTTTCAAAAAATAAGATTCGTGACCAAAAAAATTAGTCTTATCAATAATTCATCACAATGTACCCGTAAAAATCTTCACCTTACAAAATCATAGAACTCACAAACACTGTATAGGTTAATCTAAATTTTGTTTTTGCTCCTTGGCGAGTCTCAGAGCTTCACCAATGGTGAGGTGGGTATGCAACCGTTTTTACCACTTAAGGTAGCCACATTCCGGCTTTGGGGATGATGTCTAAACACGACATTTGTGTGCATGCAGTTTTTATTTGGTGGAACTTTTGTCATCTGATCCAGCTAGCACGAAATGGCTTACTTTCCCAAAGACAGAATGGGCTTTTAACCTGTGCGCAAGATGTTCAGCGTGTGTTTGCACACAGGGCCTCGGTTTATAGTCTTATCTGAAGGACTTTTGGAAAAGTGGAGTCAGTATTAATGGCAACTCCAGGGTAGAATTTCTAAAACGGGTGCCTTCGTGGTGGTTCGATCCAGAGCCATCAGATCACAGTGCAAAGCTCTAACCATTAGGCTACCCCCCCCCCCCCCCTTATAGGTTATGATTTAAAAACTAAACAAAAACCCCGGCACCAACTCTGTGATTCGAGTAGAACTACTGTTGTCTACAAAAAATTTAAACCATGTGAATTCTGAAAATGGCAGAAAAAATCCCTGAACAATAAAAGGATAAAGAGATCCATTAATAAAAAGTAGGAATATATCACAGAAGACAGCACTATATTGCAATTATGTCAGTATCATTAAAATCACTAAAGACATAAAGAAATCTTTTTCATTATGCATCTTATCACAGTATATAATATAATGCTATAATATCAATACATCATTCGAATCACAAAAGATACTTATACATTTACATATTTGGCACAAATCTGAAGAAAGCGGAGGCATCCGCCCTTAAAAGTTCACTCAGCATGTAGAGCTTTTTAATCTGTCATCTACAGTTCACTCAGGTGTAGAACTATTCCATCTGTCATCTACAGTTCACTCAGGGTGTAGAACTATTCATCTGTCATCTACAGTTCACTCAGGGTGTAGAACTATTCCATCTGTCATTTACAGTTCACTCCAGATGTAGAGCTTATTCATCTGTCATTTACAGTTCACTCAACATGTAGAACTATTCCATCTGTCATTTACAGTTCACTCAACATGTAGAGTTTTTAATCTGCCATTTACAGTTCACTCAGGGTGTAGAACTATTCCATCTGTCATTTACAGTTCACTCAACATGTAGAGCTTATTCATCTGTCATTTACAGTTCATCAACATGTAGAGCTTTTTCATCTGTCATTTACTGTTCACTCAACATGTAGAATTTATTCATCTGTCATTTACAGTTCACTCAACATGTAGAGCTTTTTCATCTGTCATTTACAGTTCACTCAAGATGTAGAGCTTTTTCATCTGTCACTTACAGTTCACCCAACATGTAGAGCTTTTTCATCTGTCATTGACAGTTCACTCAACATGTAGAGCTTTTTTATCTGTCATTTACAGTTCAATCAACATGTAGATTTATTCATCTGTCATTAACAGCTCGTTTAGGATGTAGATCTCATTCATCTGTCATTTCCAGTTCACTCAGGGTGTTCAGCTTTTTCATCTCATTTAAAGTTCACACAGCATATAGAGTTTAAAAATCTGTCATTTGCAGTTCACATTTCACTCAGCATGTAGAGCTTTTTCTTCTCTCACTTACAGTTCACTCAAGATGTAGAGCTCATTCATCTGTCCTTTACAGTCAATACGAGGTGTAAAGCTTTCTTGATATCTTTTTTTCCATTACAGGTGAACTGTCAGGTCTAAACCTACCCCTGACAGCTTACTCAGTATGCAGCTGATGCATCTGTCCACACAGCTCGTTGAGGATGTGGACACGCAGAGTGTGCAGATCTCTCTCTTCAGGAAACTTGGCCATGACAGCCTGCACCACAGGCTGGGCAAAGACATCGCACAGCTGGACGAACACTGGGTAGCGGGGATCGGTCACCGCCAGGGGATGGGAACCGTCTCTAAAGCCGGGCTGGGTTGGGGGTGGTACGATTGGAGGCTGGGCCGAGGGTTGTACTGGTGGATGCTGGGTTGAGGACGGTACCCTTGGGGGTGGTATGGCCCAGGAAGAGGGTGCAGGCCCCACAGGAGAATGGAAGGATGGAGGGGGAGAGCTGCAAGGAAGCTGGGGGTAGGGAGAGGTCGTGAACGTCTGGTTGCGGTACGTCTGCCTTCCTCCCCAAACTGTGGACGTCACAGGTGTTGTAGAACTAGGGGAAAACTCTGACCTCGGCTTATCTGGGGATATGGAGATGGGAAATTCTGGAAGGGGCTTGGCTGGTGCGGAAAACTGTGACCATACTGCTCTTGATGGTGAATCTGGCCTGCGTGACCGGGGAAACTTCTGTCTGGAGAAGGCTGAAGGCTGGGTGACAGACACGGGGAGAAACGTCCACCAGAGGAGGCATCAGGTGAGCTTGACCGATATACCTGCTGGTCAGGGAAACTGTTCTGAAGGTGTGTGCCGACGCTAGAGGTGTAATAGGAATGAAAGGCTGCTGCTGCCGTGGATGGCATGGACTGGTCACACGGGTAACTGTTTCGAACTGCCCGCGGCACCTGCCCTGTGCAGCTGCAGCTATTTCCATTCCCGAAGTGTGTGTGCTGTTGGGAGGGAGGACTATGGCCATAAAGATGCTGATGAGGATGCTGATAGTTTGGCAATGAAGATCGGCGATTGTCAGAGTTGTCCTTCCTACCTGACGAAAAGCCATGCTGGCTTACCTGTGAGTGAGACTGGTTGCTGTACGGTCTGAGATCTTCGTGTTGAAAAAACGTGGAATCTGAAGCTTCATCAGACAGCTTCTTTGCCATCAGGAGGTGACCACTGACCAGATGACCCTCCTTGCTGTTGGATGGAGAAGAAACTTGATGAGTACTGGGATAGGGCTGGTGAGAGCAAGCGGAAACCCCGCTGAATCCGGCTTGGGGCTGGTTTGCGCCGTTGGATCCCCACACGTTAAACAAGGCCGTGTTCTCACTGGTCATTCCTAGCTCAGCCAGAGACGCCATCGCCAGATCCCTCTCCAGTTTCTTCCGATGCTCCCGAAGGTAGTGCGACGTCCTAGCTCCAGAACTTGGCGGAGACTTGGAGCATCTCTCAACGTCTGTGTCTGACTCCTGAGGCCGTTGTGGCGAATGTCCTGAGCTCTTTTCCACAGACACGTGCTCGGTGTGTGCCAGTGAGCGGGTTCGGGCCAGCTTGCTCTTCTCTCCAGATGTCTTCTTGTGTTCCAGAGTCTCAGCATTCCTGTCCTGCACTCTCTTGCTGGCTCGCTCCTTCAGAGTCTCGCTGACTGTCCTGTGGGGCTGAGTGCCACGTTCTGGATGGCTGTACTTGCACTTGTTGCCAAAGGTGCACTTGCGCCCGTAAGGGCACTCCAGTTTCATCGGACCGCCGAGTGGCTGCTTGCGGAGAAAGTTATCCAGCGTGGGTCCTGTTCGGCCTAGTGGATCCTCAGGCGGCATAAACCTGGAAAGAGATAAGAGGTCTGCTCTAAAACATCTGTTCGCTTCTCTCTACATGCAAGACAACAACTGATTTAACACTGACATAACTTTTTGCAACGCTATACGTGCACACACACACAAAGACACACACACACACACACACACGCACACACACACACACACACACACACACACACACACGCACACACACACACACATACACACACACACACACACACACACACGCGCGCGCGCGCGCGTCTGATATCAGTATTTAGTGGAAGGACGTTAAACTGAAGAATTAACTAACACACAGGTACAAACCACTAACCTACACTAAACGTAGTTTGATGTTTACATTTGGACTATTTCTTACTAATAATATCTACACAGACCTGTCAGAAGTAACAATGTACACTTATCATGAAAAGAACACCTTTAACTGTCGTTCCTACGGGGGTCATATGACCTGCAAAAACGGAGTTACAGTTACAGTTATTGGTAAAAACTATAAACAGCTGTAAATGGGTACCTGCCCTCTTTAGGTCAGGGAGGGAAGGTAAAGCAGCTGAGTAAGAGGAGATGGGCACCGCCTTTAATATACTGACCCCTAGAGAAGCTGAGGTCTGATGCCTGGCTCCCCTACAAACCACACAGGCTATGGGACACCTTTACCTTTTTTTTTTATTATTATACAAACTACTCACCTGTCATTGACAAAGGTGTACATGAGCAGTCTCTCATCCACAACTTGGCGAAAGTCTTGACTCTCCTTGATGAGGTCACGGTAATTGTCGTTGGACACCACCACGCCCTGAGAATGGGCGGCCTCTTTCAGGACGTAGCGGTCATCGTAACACACCACCCTCCGGCCTTTCACCCTCCGCGCTGGCGTGAACACCACGACGCCTTCCTCTGCGAGCTTCAGCAGTAAATGTTGATCTGTTTGAAAAGAAAAGAGGATAAGAGAGAGGTTATTATCATCTGGCTTGGTTGAGTTTGGGGTTTTATTTGTTATTATTTTTTTTGTTGGGGGGGGGGGGTTGTTTGTTTGTTTGTTTGTTTGAAAAGATGAGAGAGAAAAAAAGGGAGATTATTCTTTGGCTTTGGTTGGGCTTGGGTGTGAGGTAGGGATGTGTGGATGGGGTGGGTAGGGTGGAGGGGAAGAAAGTGAGTGAGAGGTTGGGTTGGTTAGCTGGTCGGTCGGTTGGTTGGTTGGTTGGTTGGTTGGTGAAATAATTTGCTAGTTGGTTTACTCAGACAGACAGACAGACAGACAGACAGACAGACAGACAGACAGACAGACAGACAGACACACAGAGAGAGAGAGAGAGAGAGAGAGAGAGAGAGAGAGAGAGAGAGAGAGAGAGAGAGAGAGAGAGAGAGAGAGAGAGAGAGAGAGAGAGATTAATGATGTATGCTCACGTCACGTCCATCACAATAGCAATTGAAAAATAGACAACCTACTTCAGTACTCCTAAACCTATAGATGATGCGACTTTATCACATCGTAGTTGCACAACGAAAAAAACAAAACCTAAAAGAAAATAATATTCTTAAAAAAAAGACCAAACTAAACCTGTCATGGGGGAATCAGGCCGTGGGGTCTCCTTTCTCCACTGCGGAACGAAGACGACGATGTTCTGGTGACCTCTCTCTCTGAACCAGTCCACAGCCAGCTGGATACCTCGGCACGAGAACACCGTCTTCCCGTGACTGTCACAAACAGAAACACACCATCGTGTTGATTTTGAAGAACAAACCGAAATGTGGTTTATAAAGTGCATGATAATATCCTGAAAGAACCTGATCTCATCAGGAAAGTGGAAACTATCAACAAGAGAATAACTACATCGGATATGTGTCACGTCGCAAGAATGCAGACCTCATGGCAGCCATCTTGAAAACAAACTAAAAAATAGAGGCAAAGAAAAAGGAAGAAATAGCAGAACTTCAGCATCATACAGGGAGAACATAACTAGCATCAGCAACCTGAATATTCCAGACGTGGCCCACAAAAGTCTAGACAGAGCTATAGATTAGCACAGAAGTGTTATTTCCTTGACTTATAAAAACAAGTCCCCAAAACAAACAACAGAAAAAAAACATTAAAGAGTAATTAAGGCCCTGCACTGAAATTTTCTGACGGTGTGTCGTGCTCAAGTTGAACCTGGCAGAGCCAATTGCTCTCTAGGTATTGGTGTGCATGCTGGGCATGTTCATGTTAAACATCCTACCCATAATAGCTTGCCTGACTGTTCTATAAAAGGTGGAAGGGGTGTTTAACGTGTGTGGCAAGATGTTCTGCATGCGTTTGCAGAGAAGACAACAGTTCGTAATCTCATCGTTAAATAAAAACCCTCTTAGGAAAGTAGAATCAATACCATTGTTAACACAGGGGAAAATCCCCTTAAAATGGACACACAGCAGACAGGAGGTTTGAACCCCTGCTCTCAGCTACCCTCAAATCATGGGTACAATGCTTCTCCCTCTAAACTGCCCTTCCTCCAATAAACAGATGTGAGAGACATAAAAATGCACTTACCTCATAGCGACGTTACTGCCATCGATGACGATGTGTCGAAGGTTGTTGCCGGAATTCTCAGTCTCTTCCAGCTTATCCTCCTCCTCCTCCACATCATCATCACCATCATCGTCATCATCATCAAGCACAGAGAGATCCTCCACTCTAATGTCGTCTTGGGGTTCCATTTGGGGTTCGCTACCAGAACTCATGTCGTCTGGACGATCAACATGCTCAGAATCGGAGGAATTTTTTATCAGTTCTTGCAACATCAAGTTCTTCTCACAGTCCAGACCGCATTTGTTGATCACTTTCTCTACTTCTCTTTCGGGTATCCGCATTTTGTAGCAAATTCCAGAAGAATGGTATATCGAGGGTCTGATTTGTCGACGCTTTCTCCTTCACGGCTCTCAACAGAAGATCCATTGTCTGACTTCAGGCTTGCATTGGGCACGCACACCGCTTCTTCACAGCAGTTCTGCTTAGCATCGTCACTGATGGATTCTTGAGACACCACCTGGGCGAAGGTTTTAATCAGCGTGGGAGACAGTATCCCACCCTCTATCTGTTCAAAGGACTTGAGCTGGGTACAGTCCGGAATGGGTGGAAAGTCAGACTCGGAATCAGTCACCAGGAGGAAGGAATCTCCACACTCTGTCAACCGGGACCAGTCTCTGTGCAAGTCTGCACGTGAAGAAGAAGAAGGCATACCTGGAGCGTGTGAGTCAGAGTATGTCTTTTCTTCAGCAACGCTTTGTTCTGCGCAGTGTCTTTCTCTTCTCTCTCATCACCTCTCCTCCTTCCCACTCCGGTACGTGGGGGTTCCTGGCAGGGCAAGAGGGAGCGAGGTTCCTGCTGACCCATGGTGAAGGTCTGCTGACCGATTCGCTTTTCAGATTCGCTGCTGCTGGCGACTTGGCTCTTTAAGTAACGTAGCAGCGTGAACCAGTTGTCCACTTGGGGTTCTGACAGCAGCACCGAGCGTGGACAAGGAAGGGGGTTGGGATTCCGGATCACCATGACAGGGATCGGGATCACTGCATTAGATCAGGATCAGGATCAGGATCGTCTGCTGTTTCAATGGTAGCTTCCTGGAAGTTCTTTACTGCTTGTCCGATAACGCTCGTGTTTGGTCCTCAGTTCTGGAGAGAAAGACAGAAAAAAAAGATATTTTAATGAATATTTTTGGAGTGAGAACTGAAAAAGAAGAGGAAGATCAGAGGAACGGGGCGGAGGAGGGAGAGAGAGAGAGAGAGAGAGAGAGAGAAGAGAGAGAGAGAGAGAGAGAGAGAGAGAGAGAGAGAGGGGGGGGAGGGAGGAGGAGGAGAAAAACATTGCCTTTAAAAAATATAGAGATTATCGAACTCTCTCTCTCTCTCTCTCTCTCTCTCTCTCTCTCTCTCTCTCTCTCTCTCTCTCTCTCTTCTGTCTGTCTGTCTGTCTGTGTGTGTGTGTGTGTGTGTGTGTGTGTGTGTGTGTGTGTGTGTGTGTGTGTGTGTGTGTGTGTGTGAACTCAGTTGTCCCGAGTAAACAAACCCACAACTAAAAGAGTGCTGCTCGCACATGCACAAACCACAGACCATTAACACCTATTCCGCTGACACATTTGTTATAAATTACCAGCAAATCAGAAACATTCGATTTAGATCAAATATGAAAAAACACCGCAAAAACAAAACAACATAAAACAAAACAAGAGCAGCAACAAATCCAAACAAAACAACCCCCCCCCCAAAAAAAAACCACAACAACACAAAACAAAACAAACAAGAAAAGCAAAACAAACAAAACAACAGCAGCAACAAATCAAACAAAACAAAACAACCCTCCCCCCAAAGAAAACACAAAAAAGCAAAGCAAAACAAACAAAAACAAACCAAAAAAACAGCAGCAACAAAAACAAAACAAAAACAAAAGAGCAAAGCGAACAAACAACTCTTCCTTCCAAAAAAATAAACACAAAAAACCAGCAACCATCAAATAATGAATCAATAAGTAAATACATAAATTGATAATAATAATATAAAAAAAAGATACTTGAAAATAATCACTGTCTTAGCATACCTCAAGCACATTGAAGTTATTTTTTTCCGATGTTGTCGTACAATTACTTCGTAAGTCTTCGTAAGAAAACGGCTTAATGTTTCAAAACATGTGGGCCCAAAGCAGTGTGGAAGAAGTTTCTCGGCTCGTCGTACCAACTTATGGGTGTATGAGTAAGGCACACTGGTATATATATACAACGAACTGCCATTGGCACGATTTCTCCAGTCACAAAACGAACACGTATACAACACCTCCTTTTGAGGTTACTTTTAAAAGCAAAGAACCTATTGTACACAACATCAATCCCAGGATAACTTTATTCGCACTAGCAGGAAACAGTCATTGCTTAAATTATGACCATTCTAATTGTGTGATACTGAGCCTTACAATTCGCAGTCAAAACAGAGGAAGAACAAGATATAATAATAGAACCTCTTTTATGAGGCAACATCAAAACGTTTGTTACATGACTGTAGTTCTATTTTTAGCGGTGAACCGCGCAAACAGGTGAGTCATAGATTGCGGTTAGGCCTAGTCTCATGCAAGCCAAACGTAAGCTGTGCACATGTTCAAGCAAGTTCAGAGGCTGGGTCTATTTTGGAACCACCTACATCATCATCAATGGGTGTTCGTTATTTGCGCTTTTGGACAGTAGGATGTAGGCACAAGGTGCTGCAAGAAGGCATTTACAAAGTTTAACAAAAAAAAGGGGGGGAGGGGGGGGGGGTAGGGAGAAAAATAGAAAAAAAGATGATGCATAATTTGCTAAGGACAGTAAATATTACTACGCACTAAACCCTAAAAGAGTATGCAGACCTACCTAGACCTATCCCACGATTCTTAGAATTATGTACTTCTCTTGAGTAAACTATTCAGTCAGGCGTCAGCTACATATTTATTGTTTTATACCAGTCAGCAGTATTTACCGTGAAAAGTCAAAGTACCTCTGCGTCTAACTTTCTGTATTGAGGTCAGTGAACATGGTTAAGTCTACAAACTTTCTACAAATATTTCACAATGCATAACCAAGCATTACCGTGAATTGAGCAACAAGGCACTGTCTCATAAAAAGTCTTGTCTTTCGATAACAGTTTACATTCAAACATGTAGGATCTCCACATTGCATTTTTTAAACGACAAGAATGAAACAAACATCATTCATGAACAAATAAAACGAAACCTTTGAAACAAAAACAACAACAAAAACAACCGAAATAACAACCACAAACTTACAAGAAATAGAATTAGACAGACAGAAACAAAAACAAAAAGAACACACGAAAAGCCTTTAGAAGACAGAACAAGAACAGAAGAGACAACACAGAGAAACAGACATTATGAGCAGGTGAATAAACAGACTGACAACATACCGAACCCAATTTCCGTTTACAACGTCGTAAAAAAAAAAAAATTCGTTATCCTTGCTAATTCTGCTAGAACCGTAGAGGTCTGTATGTAAGTATAAGTGGATACCTACGTACGTGCGTGCATGTCAGTGTGTGCAGCACTAACAGTGTGCATGCTACTACTCTCTCTCTCTTCCCTGGAGTTCAAAACAAGAGTCAATACCCCCGATCTGTACAAAG
>CM060327.1:26723199-26735699 GCA_030674155.1 Stramonita haemastoma | reverse complement strand
AAAAAAAAAAAGGGGGGGGGGGGGGTACCTCGAATATCGGTCACGTCGCCAACACAGGGAAAGCAGGACATTTTCAGAGCCTGTGTCTTGGTTCAGTATTTTTCAGAATTAATATATTTTTTTATCATTATTATCAAGTGTGTTTGGATCATGTGGCCCCAGTCTCTCAGCGATATGAAGTAGGTCACGCTATCATCATGTATGCGTGCATCACGCTTCAAAAAAACACTTCACGTTGGACTTTCCAAATGACAGTAAATTGAAAATCGTTTCATTTGGGGACTGCTTGTTTTTATGATGAAGATGGCGGTGCTGGTGGTGGTGCTGGTGATTGTGGTAGTGGTGGTGATTGTGGTGGTGGTGGTGATGTGTGTGTGTGTGTGTGTTGGGGAGGGGGGGTAATTGTGGTGGTTGAATCTTCTTTTATTGTTTTCGTGTGTGTGTGTGTGTGTTGCTGAGATGAATCAATCTTCAGTAAAAGTGAATACAGTGAAGGTAAAGTATAAGTATATAGTTTTCATTTCATACTTATTTATTCAGCTGACTGCCGATGCTCCTTAATCATACAACCACAACGATGATAACAGAATAAAAAAAAAAAAATCTGTCCCTAAAAAGCACGCCCTATCAAGAACAGTTTTTGCACTGAAAAAAAAAGATTTGTCAACCCAAAGGAAAAAGAAAAGGTTTTCACATCGAAGAAAGGAACCAGTTTTTACAAAAGAGAGGATTAGTTTTCACCTTGAAAATAGCAATTTTCACAAAGAAACCATGAGTAATTTTCACTCTCCTCCACCCCCCCCCCCCACCCAAAGCAGAAGGAATGATTTTCATAATTAAAGAGAAGCTCCGAAGTTTTTGTTTTAATGAAAAGGGAATATTTTCACGGAGAGATTTTCTTTTATTCATAATGAAAAGCGAAGTAATATTCACAAAGAAACAAGAAAATGTCACAATGAAAAGACAGTTATAACGATAGATTTACAATGCAAGGAAAATCACCCTTTTTTTTTACAATAAAAAAGAAAATTCTCTTTTACAATGAACAGAGAATTTTTTTAAATTGTCATTTATCAATTTTTTTATGAAGTGAGTTATTTCAGAGTAAAAAGAATAGTTTTCACAAATACATATATATATTCTTTTACAATGAAGAGAGTATTTTTTTTAAATTGTTATTTATTGATTTATATATTTTTTTCAATAAGTAATTTCACAGTAAAAGGAATAAAAGAATAGTTTCCATTATTATATACATATTTATTATGGGACACCTTTACCTACCTTAATATATATATATATATATATATATATATATATATATATATATATATATATATATATATATATATATATATATATATATAATAGAGAAAATACGTGAAGAAAACAAGTTTTGCACTAAAATAGTTTTTATATCTGAAAAAAAAAGTTTTTACAATAAAACAGTATTTTCATTAAACAATAAATAGAGTGGGTTTTACTGTAAAAAGATTCATTTTTACATCAACAGTAAACTCTGAAATAGAAAAAATGATTTCTACATAATTGAAAAAAAGAAGAAAAAAAAGAATGATTTACACAAAAAAATTTTGTACTTTGCAAACAGGAGTATTTACAATTAAAAAAAAAACTTTAACGGTAAAAGATTGATTTTTTTTAAAAATACAAAAACCCCAAAACAATTATTTTTACCATCAGAGTAGCTTTTCCTCAGATTTTTTTCCCCCGTCACGAAAAGAAGGAATTTTCATCTCTGTGTGTGTGGGTGTGGGTGTGTGTGGGTGGGTGCGTATGCGTGGGTGGTGTATACCACAAAAGTGATTTTTCACCATAAAATGACAACGGTTCCACCGCAAAACGTTTCTCTACCCCCAAAAGAGTAATTTTCTTTTACTACGAGATGGAAGACACTGCCAGCTCTGCACATAAGCTGACTTGGAGTACTGTAAACATTTCCACTCTTAACCCCACCACAAAACTACCGCTAAGATTCAACCCCCCAGCCCACAACACCAGGATCATCGCCTTCTGTGCTCTGTGCTCTATTCTTTCCCCACCATCTCTCTCTCTCTCCTCTCTCTCTCTCTCTCTCTCTCTCTCTCTCTCTCCTCTCTCTCTCTCTCTCTCTCTCTCTCTCTCTCTCTCTGTGTGTACTGCATTGTTACGGCAGTTCTGAGCAGTGAAAGATGAATCAGTAAGCAAATTGATACATGAATATTTAATTAAAAAAACAAACAAACCCCAAGTAGAGTTAGATCTATACACTTACCTCGGTATTCCTTTCTTTGGTCTCAAATCTGCAGTTTCAGTGATGCTTGTAACTCGAAAACACGAGTGGTGTGCTACAGTGTTTTTATTTTCCCCACTTTCATAGAAATGATGCCTTTTTTTGTTTTTGTTTTGAATTTCTAAGCTCTCTTCTTCACAGATGGTTTTGTTTATTTGATAAAAGCTAGTGACAAATGTCAGACAAAATGATACACAATTTATTCTGACCACTTTCAAGAAGAGTTTCTGCTCAAATTAGTTTTCTTTTCACATGTAGGGGGGGTTCAGTCAGTACAATCATTCACGCAGGTCTCTTATTTTCAAAGAATGATTTTTTTTGCAACAAAGTATAACTTTTAAATTGCTACGTTCACCTCCCCCCCAAAAAAAAACCCAAAATATTATCAGCTTTAGAAATACATGACTGTCTTCAAGACAGAAATTTCGACACAAACGTTGCAAGCAGTCTTTTTTTATTTTTTGCTTGTAGTTTCGATCATTCACACTCTCTTTTAAAACTTTCTCTTCGTTTTTGTCTCTCCTTTTCTCTTTTCAAACAAGCTTTGCTCACAGTCTGGTTATTAGCAGAAGCTCCTACCCTCACAAGTAGTGTAACCTATCTCTCCCCTTGATTGCTTTTATAGTCTACATCGCCCTCGTTCCGCTCTGAATAATACTATTTTTAGTTTGTGGACTTACGAAATCCTATTTCGGGAAAATCAGGTAGCCAGTACAAGAGCATGGCGAAAATAACTTCAGAGCGTTAGCGGGTTTTCGCACCCGATCCTCTGACCTGTCCTGTTCCACGTTATGTCCAGACTCTAAGATCTTGCCAGGTGGGCGGGAACAGCCTAGCGATTGAAGTCGTACATGTGAATTTATCCTGAACTGCCAGAGGACGCGGGTTCAAGTCTTACTGAGGGAGAAGTCAGTTCGAGGGTACTTTTTTCCCCTCAGGTTGAATATCGACTTGTACCGACTCACTTTCTCGACAAAAAGTTGTTTCTTGTGACTGTTTATAAGATCCAGCTGTGCCACACACAGAGACGAAGCATATTTAGCCCACTCCTCTCCACCACCCCCTATCTTTGGCAGGAGACTGGTATGGACGACACGAAAGTACCCAGCTTGCACTCTATGACCCGGAGATGTATCCACTTCAAACTTGTCCAGGAGGCAGTTGATGATGAAAAGTCCGCGCAGTGCCTCACGACTCCTTAAGGAGTTAGGGAAAGTCAAGCCGAGTGGCTAAAACAAAGGACTCTGATCTGAATCGTCATGAAATCGCGGGTCACGGTTCAACCCTGATGGCGACCACAGAAAAAAGTATTAGGTTACGTGTAATCGTTGGAATAAGAACTGGCATATGTATGATCGCTGGAATAAGAACTGGCATATGTATGATCGCTGGAATAAAGACTGGCATATGTATGATCGCTGGAATAAGAACTGGCATATGTATAATCGTTGGAATAAGAACTGGCATAGTATGATGCTAATAAGAACTGCATATGTATGATCGCTGGAATAAGAACTGGCATATGTATAATCGTTGGAATAAGAACTGGCATATGTATAATCGTTGGAATAAGAACTGGCATATGTATAATCGTTGGAATAAGAACTGGCATATTATAATCGTTGGAATAAGAACTGGCATATGTATAATCGTTGGAATAAGAACTGGCATATGTATAATCGTTGGAATAAGAACTGGCATATGTATAATCGTTGGAATAAGAACTGGCATATGTATAATCGTTGGAATAAGAACTGGCATATGTATAATCGTTGGAATAAGAACTGGCATATGTATAATCGTTGGAATAAGAACTGGCATATGTATAATCGTTGGAATAAGAACTGGCATATGTATAATCGTGGAATAAGAACTGGCATATGTATAATCGTTGGAATAAGAACTGGCATATGTATAATCGTTGGAATAAGAGCTGCGACATGTATAATCGTTGGAATAAGAACTGGCATATGTATAATCGTTGGAATAAGAACTGGCATATGTATAATCGTTGGAATAAGAACTGGCATATGTATAATCGTTGGAATAAGAACTGGCATATGTATAATCGTTGGAATAAGAACTGGCATATGTATAATCGTTGGAATAAGAACTGGCATATGTATAATCGTTGGAATAAGAACTGCATATGTATAATCGTTGGAATAAGAACTGGCATATGTATAATCGTTGGAATAAGAACTGGCATATGTATGATCCCTGAATAAGAATTGGTATATGTATGATCCCTGGAATAAGAGCTGCGACATGTATAATCCCTTGAATAAGAGCTGCGACATGTATAATCCCCTGAATAAGAGCTGCGACATGTATAATCCCTGGAATAAAAGGTGCGACAGTATAATCCCTGGAATAAGAGCTGCGACATGTATAATCCCGGAATAAGAGCTGCGACATGTATAATCCCTGGAATAAGAGCTGCGACATGTATAATCCCTGAATAAGAGCTGCGACATGTATAATCCCCTGAATAAGAGCTGCGACATTATAATCCCTGCAATAAGAGCTGCGACATATATAATCCCTGCAATAAGAGCTGCGAGATATATAATCCCCTGAATAAGAGCTGCGACATGTATAATCCCTGGAATAAGAGCTGCGACATGTATAATCCCTGGAATAAGAGCTGCGACATGTATAATCCCTGGAATAAGAGCTGCGACATGTATAATCCCTGGAATAAGAGCTGCGACATTATCATCCCCTGAATAACAGCTGCGACATGTATAATCCCTGGAATAAGAGCTGCGACATGTATAATCCCTGGAATAAGATTTGCGACATGTATAATCCCTGGAATAAAAGCTGCGACATGTATAATCCCTGGAATAAAAGGTGCGACATGCATAATCCGGATTAAGAGTTGTGACATGCATAATACCTGGAAGAAGGGTTGCGACATGTATTTTTAAGAAAAAAACATCGCCGGAATAGGAGCTGCGACACGTATTATCTATCGAGTTCACTTTTGTGCGGACCTGCCACAGCCTCATTCGCTACGTCCATATGCACAAGCAGCCGCAGTATGTACGGCAAAATCGACGTCATTTTATGTCCACGTTTGGTGGATGGCGATGGAAAGCAGGAAACTGCTCAGACTAAATCAGTCTCTCCTTTAGGGTTTTTGGAGGGAGGGGGGGGGGGGGGGGTTGTTTGTTTTTTAATATTTCGTTCCTCGGCTAGAGTTCCGAGATTCTCCAATGGTAAGATTTTTGTGTTTGCAACCCCCCCGCCACAAAAAACAAACAAACAAACAACCCCCCCCCCCCCCCCCCGACTCCCAAAACAACAAACCAGCATCAAAAAACAGAAAAAAACAACACATTTAGGTAGCCGCATTCCGACTTCGGGATTATCTATACACGACCCTTGTGTGAATGCGTTTTAAAAAAAAATTCTGTCATCCGTTCCTACCAGCACAAAACGAAGACGGAGTATGCTTTTAATATGTGAACAAAGAAAATGTTCTACGTGCATTCACACACGTGGCCTCGCTTTATTGTCTCATCGGAAACTTTGACATTCAGTTCGATTTTCTCGTCCAACTGGGGAGAAAGGGCGAGGCTGGGAATAGAACCCTGAATCTCAGTTTACTTGTTAGAATGGTGAAGGTCTTAGCCGTCCTGCCACCTTCCTTCTTGTTCAGTTTGAGTTGTGCTGTTAGAAGAAGTGGTAGTGGTTAATGTGTCCATTTGTTTTATTTGTGTTGATTTTTGTCTGCTTACTCCAGTTTTCTTGTTGTTTTGTGTGTCTATGATTTTTTGTCCCCCATAAAGTCGCCATTTTCCACTTGGTGAGATTTTGTGTTAAATGCACCGTTTGTGACCATAATCAGCATATACTTGATATTTTAAACAATTATATAATATATATATATATATTATATATATTATATATATATATATATTATTATATATCTGTGTGTGTGTATGGGTGTATGGGTGTGTGTGTGTTGTTTTGCTTTGTCATCGGCTCTTACTTAAAATAGCAGCATCCTCTTTCGAAAGACCGAACGGGTTTTAGCGTGGTGTAAGAGCAAGATGTTCTGCGTGTGTTCGCGCACGGGACCTCAGTTTGTAGCCTCATCCGATGGTCTTTCACGGGAGTGGAGCTGGTACTGATGTCAACTCCAGGGCAAACATCCTCTTGAACGGGCCTCTCGGTAGTGGCTCGAATCCGGGCCGTAAAATATCGAGTACAGAGCTCTAACCACTACGCTACACCTACCTCTCCGGCTGTGTTACCTTCCCAGTTGAGGGGGGGGGGGGGGTTACCCAGAAAATGTACTCTATCTCACTCGTCATACTTAAAAATCATCGCAAGATCATAAGTACACATTGGACCAACCCCCCCCCCCCCCCCCAAAAAAAAAAAAAAAAAAAAAAGAAGAAGAAAAAAACAAAAAAGAAAAAAAAAAGAAGCAAAAAAACAACAAAACAAACCAACCCCAAAACAAAACAACAACGAAAAAAAGCTTCATACTTTCGACTTTGAAAGAAACCAAGTTTTCAAAACGTAAAGTTATAGCCAAGGGTCAGTCAGTTCTTATCTACCAAAGCTACAGCTTTTAACTGTGTATGCTGAAGGAAAGCTCCTAACAAGCAGGACTTCTTCTGCCTCCTCTTCTTCCAAGAAAGCCATGTCAGCTAAATTTTTCCTTTCTTTGTGCCTATGTCATTCCCGGAACATGCGCGGTCGGTGGATTGCTTGCTTGCCTAGGCTTTGGTCTCTGATCAGAGTCGTTTCGGGTTGGTTGGCAGTAACATGGCGAAGACAGGTATCATTTATCTTTTAAGCGACAAGTCAGGCAAAGAGGGTAGCTTATATTGTGTGCAAGAAGGTCTAGACTCGAATGTCACATATAAAATAATAATATGGGTGACTTGACTTTTCTTTTTCTGAGGCTGAAAACAAAATATGTAGATTCTTTCTTTTTCTTCTTCCTCTTTTTCTTGTTCTTGTTTTTCTTCTTCCTCGACTTCTTCCTCAATTCAAACGCTCAGGCAGCAATTATTGTTGTCTGTCATAATGAGCGATTAACGTGTCTGGCTGCCTTGTCATTTCTTTTTCATGTTGATTCGAGCCACCATAGAGGCAATCCCCTCAACACTTTCAGTTTAAGAGCAACTACAACAGCCACAACCACAAAAGAAACCAAACACGAAACAAACATTAAAACACATTCAATGACAAACTCTCTTCATCATTTCATTCCTTGAGGCCAAATAAAACCAGGGCGTTCCGAGGACGCCAACCATTCTGTTTATATCTAACATTCCCAGGTTGTAAAAAGTGTTTTAAAAACAAACACTTCAAAACATGTTTTGTAATGATAAAAAAAAAAAAAACGCCAGTCGAAAAAATGACACTGCAGAATGGACATCATGTGCCTATCCTAGTGTTGACAATTTCACTACTTTGTCGGCAGAACAAAACAATACAGGCAACATGTTATATAACGTCTAAACAAAACAACAAAAATGGTTTGCTTGGAAAAAAAAAAAAGCAGGAGAATAGAATGGAAAAGTAGAAAATAAGCAAGAGAAGTGATAGAAATGTAAGGAAAAGACAGAAGCAAAGCAAAGGATAGAAAAGGGGAAATTTCTAGCACAGAATTTCCAGAAGATGGAAATGGTGTTTATACTGAAAGAGCCCACGGCATCCTCACAGGGGGTTGGGTGGGGTAGGGGACAATAATGTGGCTGTGTACTGCACTAAAGTAGGCTTATATTACATGTAACAACAGCTGCAATGACACTGCACGTGACAACACAACCACAGCGACAACAATCAAGAAATCAGAAAGCCTGTGTGATGGAAGTGTGTGTGTGTGTGTGTGTGTGTGTGTGTGTGTGTGTGTGTGTGTGTGTGTGTGTGTGTGTGTGTGCGTGCGTGCGTGCGTGTGTGTGTGTGTGCATGCGTGCGCGCGCGCACGCGTGTGTGTGTTTATTTTATTTATTCTTTTATTTTTTCATTCTTTTATATCGAGGATATTGGAATAAGCACTCACGTGCTTTTTTACATCAATTTCCCGTGTGTATGCAGTTTTGTATATCTTGTCATCTGTTCCCACCGGCACACAATGGCCTACTCTTACGAAAAGCGGAACAGGATTTAACATGTGCGCAAGATGTTCTACGTGCGTTCGCACACGGGGCCTCGGTTTATAGTCTCATCCGAAGGACTTTTGGGAGAGTGGAGTGAGCATTGATATTAACTCCTGGAGAAAAATCTCCTCGAACGGGAATCGAACCCGGGTCATCAAATTGCGAGCGCAATGTTCTGACCACTAGGCTATCCCGTCCCCATTGAACATGTGTGGTGATTCACCTAAAGCAATCACATCTTAATAAAGATCGTTCTACAGAGACTGGATCAGATAGTCCGGTAGCAAGCACTCAGAAAATACGATTTTAGTATTTTGTAACACAGTGACTGTCCACACAGCTTCACAATAAGTTAACCGTCATCAAACATGAATATACAGACATTTTGTTCACCAGGAGAGCTTTTACAACAACTCCTAAGTTCTTGAAAAAACAAAAACAATCGAAGGGAATTTTCCACACGTACGTTTAATTAATACAGGGGTCATGTACCAAAAAAAAAAAACACCACCAAAACAAACCCTTACTTAAAAGGGGGTGGTGAGGTGGGGGTGGGGGGATCTAGCGTGTGGGGAAAGTGTCCAGTTTACATAGGCTATATACAGTATGAACACAAACCGGATATTCCCTTTCACAGCGACATAAGAGGCGACGAACGGTTAGGAAAACCCGATAAGTGAGTGACCTCACCGACCTCTAGGCGAATAGTATTTGAACTCAAACGCGGACACTACTAGAAAACTTACTGTATAAGGTCATCGCTGAATGGACGGAACTACTACTATACTAGGCCTTTACTGAGAAAACGACGAACGCTCTGAAGATCGCCATTAACTATATCCGTGGTCTGAAGCACATCTGCTCGTCCCTGCCAAGTGGACTGCTACTAATGATTTTAGTTGTATTTCATGCGTCAGGCGTATTTATGAGAAAAAAAAGTCTTTCACCCCTCATTTTTAAGTGGTCTGGTTTCTGTTACAAGTTTCGCTGGGTTTGTTTTAGTTTTTGCTTTTTTTTGGGTCGGTGTTTTTGTCATTTCTGGCTGTTGATGCCCTTAAGAGGAGCGTGTTATGTAGAGAGGACACGTTACAGTACTAACTAAGCGACCATTCATTCGCTGCACGCAATAACTCTCAAGTCTACCACCCTCGTTGAGGGGTCACAAGTACACTATATTTTACAACTGGGAAAAAACTATATTCAGTCACTTAAAAAAAACAAAAAACCCAAAGAAAGAAAGAAAAATAATAGCAGCAACAAAAATGACGATGATAGAAACATTAAAACAAACAATATCTCCCCTAGCACGCGCGTGCGCAAGTGCACACACACACACACACACGCACACACGCACACACAACACACACACACACGCACACACACACCACACACACACACACCGCGCGCGCGCGCGCACGCACGCACAGCAAAACATACACGCACGCATGAACACACACACACACAAACACACACACAGAGGTAGACATGCATGCGTGTACACAACAAATCAATCAGCCAACCAAAGTGAAGAAAGATCTAGCTTACTTAACAACCATGATCCCAAACAAAAAAACACCCCCCCCCAAAAAAAAACAACAACAACACAAAAAACAAAAACAAAAAAAACAACCCACCACAACATCAGTAAGGTGCCGAAGGCAATCAAATCACAATCATCCAACCAGCCAACCAATCATCCAACCACCAACCACCAACCGGCCAACAAACCAACCAGCTAACCATCCAAACAAAAAAGCCGGAACAAAAGCCAAAGCGACAACAATCACCCTCATCATAACTATGATCATCATCATCGTCGTTATCGTTGTCGCCGCTACCACCATCAATCAACGTCGTCCTCGTCACCGTTACAATATCATCCTCCTCTTCATTATCCTTAATAACGACAAAACAATAACAACTCGGCCATATTGATATTTATAAATGCGTTTGTAGCAACGAGCTAAACAAAAATATAAAAACGAACGGCTGGACAAAAAAAAAACACTTCAAGAGCATCATCATTGTCACTTGCATCACCAACACCTCAAAGCACTAGAACCCCCCATCATAACCTACATTCATGACGAACAGCTGACAAAACAAACAAACAAACAATAAACACAAAAAGTCACAAAACATCACAAAAATATTGAAAACAACAATATCATTTAATCATCATCATCATCATCATCATCATCATCATCATCTCATCATCATCATCATCAACGAACCATGCTAAAGTAACACGTATGCGTGTTTAACTAAATCAAACTCTCTCTCTCTCTCTCTCTCTCTCTCATCTCTCTCTCTCTCTCTCTCTCTCTCCTCTCTCTCTCTCTCTCTCTCTCTCTCTCTCTCTCTTTCCCCTCAGTTGTTATATATATATATATATATATAATATATATATATATATATATATATATATATATATATATATATACTCGACTGTTTTCAAACACCTGTTATATAATATACAACCATAATTTCAGCTTCAGAGAATTTTTCCCCTCACTTTGGTGGGGGGGGGGGGGGGGGTTACAGACTTGCCCCGCTAAGAGTTTGTGGTGGGTGAAGACGACCCCCACAGAACTTGTCAACAAAGCCCTTAACCCCATTCTTATGCTTTTTATCAGTCATAACTGACAGCTTTTGGCCTGGGCCAGTCATGACTGCAAGCCTAGTTTTTGTTTGCTGGGTGTTTTTTTTGTGGTTTGTTTGCTTGTTGTTATTGTTGTAATTTAATTTGACCAACAACAAAAAAGTTATGTAGTGCCACTGAGGACCGGTCACAAGGCATCTCTCAAAGACTGATGGATAAGGAATACCGATCCCATGCCTAGTGACAGACGCCTGACCACAGAGATGGTGCAATAAATCAAACATTAATTAATATCACATAAAAGTGCAATCCTGGCGGGGCCCCCTATCCATCGTGCTTTTCAGACACACCCACTGTGTTGGTCATCTGCTCGGTCTATCAGAATATTCACTATCTTTGACCTGGGAGACATTTTCATGCGGTGGGGGTGGGGATAAAAAAAGAAGAAAGATTCAAAATACGGATCAGGACTTGAGTGTCACACGTATGGGCGTGCACGCACGCACGTACGTAAGGACAACCAACAGACAGGACACACGCACGTACACACACACACTACATGCACGCACGCGCCCCCTCCCTCTCTCTCATACCAATGCGCGTGGGTCCTCTCCTCTCTCCTCTCTCTCATCTCTCCTCTCTCCTCTCTCTCTCTCCTCTCTCCTCTCTCTCTCCTTTTTCGTTCTCGTTTCTTGTGTGTGTGTGTGTGTGTGTGTGTGTGTGTGTGTGTGTGTGTGTGTGTGTGTGTGTGTGTGTGTGTGTGTGTGGTGTGTGTGTGTGTGTGTGTGTGATATTTTCAGTGTGCAATATATTTTGTGTTGGTATCATTCATATAGCTACATTGTATATGATTATGATATACACGTCATATATATGATTATACATATCATATATGTATGTAAATACTATTATTCTATGGACAGTAATTATAGATACATTATAAACACATATACATATATAATAATATACATCTGTATACATGATATGATATGTATGTTCAGTGTGTGTGTAGTGTACATATGTGTGTGTGTGTGTTGTGTCATGATGTGTGTGTGTGTGCGCGCGCGCACGTGTTGTGTGTGCGTATGCTTTGATCTAAATTCTCAGTCGTAAAGACAATGATTGAATATGGTTTTTCTTCATCAGTTATCTCGTACTGCCGCAAACTGTTCTCTCACATGTCAAAAGTTGTTTTTTTTCAGCAAAGGCAATAAAGAGTTCAGTATTTAGTGCCCTCAACGTCAGTCTCTCTTCCTCTTCGTCTTTTGTGTCTCTCTCGATCTATCTCTCTGTCTCGCTCACAACACACACACCACACACACACACACACACACACACACACACACACACACACACACACACACACACACACACACACCTTTTAAAAGTCTTTTATTTAATGACGTGAGACCGTAGAAACAGTTAAGGATTTGACAGTTTCCCTGAAATTTATATAAAAGTGAGATTAGTTTTGTGTGCA
>CM060327.1:26715699-26718199 GCA_030674155.1 Stramonita haemastoma | reverse complement strand
CTCTCTTCTCTCTCTCAATTTGACAACCGGGGGTTGAGTCGGTCGAGGAGATTTTTCTCCAGGAGTTAACATCAGTGCTGACTCCACTCTCCCCAAAAGTCCTTCGGATGAGACTTTAAACCGAGGCCGTGTGGAACGCACGCAAACATCTTGCGCACACGTTAATCCTGTTCCGCTTTTCGTAAGAGTAGGCCATCGTGTGCCGGTGGGAACAGATGACATTTACAAACTGCATACACACGGAGACTGGATGTAAAAAAAGCACAAGAGTGCTTGTTCCATTATCCTCGATATAAAAGAATACATGAAATAAAATAAAATCTCTCTGTCAAGTTGGATTGTCGGTTTTCGTGTGGTGTGGATGTGTGTGTGTGTGTGTGTGGTGTGTGTGTGTGTGTGTGTGTGTGTGTGTTGTGTTGTGTGTGTGTGTCTGTGTGTCTGTGTGTCTGTGTGTCTGTAAGTGTATGTATGGTATAAAGTGTTAAGAATTGATTGGATAACTCGGTGGTTATTGTAGAAATTACATGAGTGATTTTGATGGTACGTCATTGATTTTTTTTTTTAATGACTTACTGAACCAACTTTGGCTTATTTGCTTTTTTCTTTGGTGTGTGTGTGTGTTGTGTGTGTGTGTGTGTGTGTGGTGTGTGTGTGTGTGTGTGTGTGTGTGTGTGTGTTTTGGTGTGTGTGTTTTTCTGAGGGCCTGGTGAAAAAGAGCCTCTGGCTTATCCATTTACCTTCAATAAAATATTCGAGAAATATTCGAGTTCGAGTTCTTCTCTCTCTCTCAATGTGTGTGAAGGCGCGCGCGCGCGCGTGCGCATGTGTGTGTGTGTGTGTTGCATGCGCGCGCGCGTGCGTGTGTGCCTGCGCGCGTGCTTGCGTGCGTGCGTGCATGTGTGTGTGTGTGTGTGTGTGTAGGTTCCCCAAAATACGCATCATCATAAGCAATCTGGTGAGCTCCTTCCTATCTAACTACTACACCAGACATCACGATTCAAAGCCAGAGCTAAACTAGTTCAGAGCTAAGCCCATCACAAGATAGCTAGCCTACCTGGCCTTCATTACAACAAATCATTTGCCTCCTAAAGGCAGGTGCACAAGGCTGGTGGCGTGTTTCGTGATAATATCATTTGGCTTGACAGGGGATTTGGCCCTGAGGCATCCCAAATCCTCAGATCACGAGTTCGAACCTAGGTCTAAGCAGAAGGAGAAGGGGGGGTGGGGGGGGGGGGGGGGGGGGGGGGGGGTTGGAGGGTTTCATTGCTATAGCCCCGCCGACCACATAGGCCACGTCAGGGCTACTGTCACCATGTTAAAATGTGGATCTTGGATTAAAACTGCACCAACTCTACAGAGATTAAAACAAGATGATGAAAACAGGGTGACCCCAGGGTGGCTGCACTAGAGAACCACTATGACACATACTGGTTAAAGCCAATGCCTGAGACTTCAATACCAGCCATGTTTGCAGTAAAGAACTATGGCATGTTAACTCATAAACGATATGCAGGTTTTCTCAGGAAAGGAAGAGAAGGAGGGTGGGGGGGGATGGGGGGGGGGGGTGGGGGTGGAAGGAGGAGGCAGCAAATCGTGATGTGAATACAGCTAATACCCCCCCCCCCTCCCTCCTCCTCTCCCTGCCTCGACTCTCAGTGTAAATATTGAAGCTATAGACGTTTTTTTTTTTTTTTTTTCTGATTTCAATCAAATTCAATTCCTTTATCCCCTGTCATCCCTTAAGGGATATGGAGGATTTAGGAAACGTCAAAGACCGTTTGTGCGCCTTGGCTTCAATACAGTCCCCCAGTTCACCCAGCCGTAAATGGGTACCTGCCTCTTTATGGTCAGGGAAGGTAAAGCAGCGAGGGAGAGGAGATAGGCCCGCCCTCAATATGCTGGCCCCTAGAGAACTGAGGGCTCTGACACCTCGCTCCCCTACGACCACATAGGTTATGGGACACCTTTACCTTTTTACCTTTTACCAAAGACAAAATCCTAACTGTACAACAGCAGTTGACATGCATCATTCAAACACACTTTTCTAACAACATCAGAACAAAAATGGTGGACACGTCCCGTTATGTATTTCAGAATTCTTCGACATGTTTTACATTATACATCTGATAGCATTAATCATATATTAATAAAATTGAGCAGAGACTTCCTGTTTCTCAAAGAAAAGAGCCTTTCATACTTCAAATTTTTCCACAAGTTTCAGTCTAAAATGGACAAAAAAAAACTAATGAAGTTTGTCACCAATATCACTTGATTTCGCATTTCGTGCAGTATCTGTCATAAGTTTGAATTCCTTCAAAACGGAAGGTATTATTAACAGGTAACATTGTTAGTAATGTGGAGAAATGACCAACTCGAGCAGAAACATTTGAAGGCAACCAGAGTGAATGTTTTTTAACGCAAAAAATTTGTCTTAAACATTTAACTGTTTCTTTAAACAATTCTGTATTTCTACTGTGTGTACCACTTATGAATAAATGCG
>CM060327.1:26645699-26710699 GCA_030674155.1 Stramonita haemastoma | reverse complement strand
GCAGATTTCTCCGCTGAAATTCGGCCTGCTTTCTATTTTCTTCTAGAACAGTGTGGTCGCCACTACTACAGTGCCACCTATTTTCTGTTCTTTTCTTTTCTGCCTGTGGTTTTTCTAGAAAATTGTCTTGCTCGTACTCTCGGAGAGCTGCTTGGTGGAGGCGGCGGTGGTGGTGGCGGTGGTGGTTGGATGATACAGTTCCTAAATTGGGATAACACCCGCTGGGACTCGATATAATCAAAGAATGAAAGAAGGCCTTTTCACCGGGCAGGATAGCCTAGTGGTTAGAGCGTTGGTTTTTATCTCTGGTTCAGCCACCACCGCGGCGCCTGTTCAAAGGATTTCTCCTTGAGTTAATATCAGTACCGATTCCACTCTCCCGAAATTCCCGCTGGGACTGTAACATGATATATATAATAATAATAATAATGAAATAATAATGATATTGATAATATATGATAATAATAATAATGAAAGAATAAAAAAAGAAAGAAATATGTCTTTCTCATGCTGAATTTCAGGAAGGCAGGCTAGCCTAGTGGTTAGAGCTTTGCGCTTTGATCTGACGGCCTGGGTTCGAGCCACCACCGAGGCACCAGTTCGAGGGGATTTGACCTTGAGTATTAACTTCAGTACCGACTCCACTCCCCCGAAAGTCCTCTGGATGAAACTATACACCGAGGTGCCGTGCTCGAACGCAAGTAGAACACCTTGCACACACTGTTAAAAACTCGTTCCACTTTTTGCAAGAGGTGTCTTTTATGCTGGTAGGAACAGATGACTACATTAAAAAACAACAAACAACAATCCACAGCACACACACAGAGCTTTAGATACCTCACACAATCTTTGAAGCAACTCCCTTAAGTGGAAGTAAAGGGTACTCGCATACACAAAATTGAGCTCACCATGGGGAACCTTGGAGTTCTAGCGGATGAAGTGAAAACAATACAGCTACTACATAACTTTGCCATTTTTCTGTTCTATGTCACTATAACTATGTGCAATAGTTGCTCTGTGTTGTCATTTTGTTGTTGTTGTTGTTGTTGTTTGTTGTTGTTTGTGGCGGCAGTGGTGGTGGTGATGGTAGTGGTGGTAGTGGTGGTTTTAAAAATGTTATTATTCATTCACTTATTTTGAAACAGAGGTTTGAAAATGATGATTACAGGAAATCCTGTGGAAATTCATCATCACCATCTTCTTCCTTTCTTCAGCACCACAAACTTAGCAACAAAACACTACTACTACTACTACTACTACTACTACTACTACTACTACTACTACTACTACTACTACTACTACTACTCTACTACTTACTACTACTACTACTGCTATTGCTGCTGCTCCCCCCTCCTACTACTACTTATACTCCTACTGCCACTACTTCTGCTACTCCTCCTCCTGATACTTCTTCTACTCCTACTGCCACTACTTCTACTGCTAACACTGCTACTTCTACAGATACTTCCACCACCACCACTACTACTACTGCTGATACTCCTCCTACTGTCACTACTACTACTACTGCTGATACTTCTACTACTTCTTCTACCACCACTACTTCTACCGCTACTACCACTTCTACTGCTGCCGCTACTACTACTCCTACTACTCCTACTTCTGCCTCTTCTATTTCTCCTCCTCCTCCTCACACTACTACTACTACTACTCCTACTACTCCTACTTCTGCCTCTACTATTTCTCCTCCTCCTCCTCCTCCTCCTCACACTACTACTACTACTACTACTACTACTACTACTCCTCCTCCTCCTCTCTCCTCCTCCTCTCTCCTCCTACTACTACTACTACTACTACTACTACTACTACTACTACTACTACTACTACTACTACTACTACTACTGCTGCTCCTCCTCCTACAACTACTACTACTACTGTCTCTACTACTCCTCCTCCTCCTCCTCCTCCTCCCCCTACTACTTCTACTACTTCTGCTGTTAAGTCAGCCGTTTAACGCCCCCCCCCCTCCTCCCTCCATCCCCTACCCCCCCCCCCCCTTCAGATTCAACACACACCCCACACAGTCATGCTCTTATTTGTCTGGCGCCACGTCAGAGAAAGAACACGATGATACGTGTCAAGCTGTCGTGTGGTTGTCATATCGTGCATATATATATATATATATATATATATATATATATATATATATATATATATATATATATATTATATATATATATATATAATCTGTTCATAGGGAAGGGGGAAGAAGAAAGAGTGGTAGACTGACACAGACTTAGAGGAGGATGTATGCAAGCGCTTTGATTCGTTTGCTTTACAAGATTCAGCGCTATATAAATACTATACTATACTATACTATACTATACTGTACCATACCATACCATACCATCCCATACCATACCATACCATACTATACCATACTATACCTACTATACCATACTATACTATACTATACTATACTAACTAACTATACTATACTATACTATACTATACTATACTATACTATACTATACTATACTATACTATACTATACTATACTATACTATACTATACTATACTTCTTCTTCTTCTTTACTTCTTCTTCTTCTTCTTCTTCTTCTTCTTCTTCTTCTTCTTCTTTAACAAATCTGGCTATGGCGAGGACAGAGAGATCGAAATGAGGGATGGGAGGGGAGGGATGGGTGTGGGAACGGGGGAGAGGGGGGAGGGGAGGGCAGAGGAGTAGAGTCACCAGAAAGATAGGGAAGAAGGAAGCAAGTCACATGAGTTATTACTACTTCAGGTTTAACGACCAAAATAGAAAATGAAAAGTTGAGAGAGAGAAGGGGGTGGGGGAGAGGGGGGAGAGAGAGGGGGAAGGGAGAGAGAGAGGGGGGGAGGGGAGGGAGGGAGAGAGAGGGGGGGAGGGAGGGAGAGAGAGGGGGGGGCAGAGAGAGAGAGAGAGGAGGGAGGGGAGACAGAGAGAGAGAGGAGGGACAGGGGAGAGAAGAGAGAGAGAGAGAGGAGAGAGAGGGAGAGAGAGAGAGAGAGAGAGAGAGAGGAGAGAGAGAGAGAGAGAGAGAGAGGAGAGAGAGAGAGAGAGAGAGAGAGAGAGAGAGAGAGAGAGAGAGAGTGACGAGAGGGAGGTGATGAGTAGGTGAGTGCGTGCGGACGTGGATGTGTTGTGTGTGTGTGCGAGCTGCAGCGCCACGCGCGCACGTGTTGTGTGTGTGTTGCACGCACGCATGCACGCACACACACACTTAGATATGTGCCTACGTGTTTGCATGCTTATGAGTGTAATCAGGCAGCTATGCTTTGTATGGACAGCCACAACTGATAGAATATTGAAAAAAACAACAACCCAAACAAACCAATAACAAAAAACAACAACAAAAAAAGAAAAGGCGACAAAAGATTACGCGGATCCTTCGAAACCGCTTTTTTGTAGATAAAAATAAAGAAGGAAGTTATATGGTGACTGTTGACTGGCCCAACACGTAGCCCCTATCTTATCCGCCTTGATCTACTTACCTACCTACCTGCCTGCCTGTTATTGAAAGCATAACACCAATTATGGTATAGTACACTGCCTCAGTCATGTAGCCTATGTTTGTTCAGGAGTATGACGATTATGTAATGATAATATGCTTTCACAATACGTTGTCTTATCGAAGAAGGAAGGTGGAAGGATGGTTTGGACGTTCATCTGCGTAATAACAAGTAAAGTCTTAAAGTTCTGGGTTCGATTCCGAAGCTTTTGCCCTTTCTTCCTAGTTTGAGGGGAAAATTGAACTAAATAACAAGTCTGTTGGAGGAGACTCTAAACCAGTTGGATCTGTGTGATTTATTTATTTATTATTTATTTATTTATCTTTATTTATTCATTCTTTTATGTCGAGGATAACAGAATAAGCAATCATGTGCTTTTTTTCATCCGGTCCCCGTGTGTATGCAGTTTTGTAAATCTTGTCATCTGTTCCCACCGGCACACATTGGCCTACTCTTACGAAAAGCGGAACAGGATTTAACGTGTGCGCAAGATGTTCTGCGTGCGTTCGCACACGGGGCCTCGGTTTACAGTCTCATCCGAAAGACTTTTGGGGAGAGAGGAGTCAGCACTGATGTTAACTCCAGGGGAAAATCCCCTCTAACGGGAGTCGAACTCGGGTCGTCAAATTGCGAGCGCAATGTTCTGACCATTATGCTATTCCCCCCCCCCCCTCCCCCCTCCCACCGGGGGGGAATTACGGACTTGTGCACGTCAAAAGAACCCACGACCGTTTAAATCGATAAGAGCAGGGAGGTACATCTCGACTGTCCTGGTAAAAGTGGTAGGTTAAATTCCTGAATCCCCGAAGTAGAAAACGGCTACTTTAATGGTGGGAAAAATGGTCACATACCCAAAAATCTCACTATAGGTGAACCTTGAAGGTCTCGCCAAGGAACGGTACACCCCCCCCCCCATCCCCCCCCCACCCCTAACAAAAAAAACCTAAACCCTAACCAAATAAAAAAAAACACGAACGAACCACCCACCCAACCACACAAAATAAACTTCCTTGTCCTACCTACCATGTCATTGAAAGCAGAACACCAATGATGGTGTAGCGAGCCCACCTGGTCTAATCACCACATGTCTGTTTATAGTATAGTGAGTTAACACTTTTAAAAATAACTCTCTTTTTCTTCCTGGTATTACCTGCTACGTCGCTGAACACAGACGATACAGTCCAGCAGAGATACTGACCTAACAGACCTGTCCTCCACTCTTGCCGCCCTCTGCAGGAGTCATACAGTGGTCAGTCCTGCAGTGGATCCCCTCCCATTGCAACATGCTAGGCAAGGCAAGGCAAGCAAGGCAAGGCAAGGCAAGGCAAGGCAAGGCAAGGCAAGGCGAAATTCTTTTATTCGAGGATGATAGATAAGCACTCGTGTGCTTTTTTTTACATCCAGTCCCTGCCCTTTTCAGGAATAACATCAAGATAAAAAAAACAACCAAAAACCTCTAACTATACAACAGCAATAATAATGATCCAAATACCAAGAGAGAGAAACTTGCTTGGCAACGAGACTGCTGAGTCCCTGGCAAAAGAAGGGCACAAGGCAAAGAGCAGGTGGAGAGGTCTGTTACTTGTTCTGAAGCCAAGAACATAATCAAAACCAAGCAGCACAACAAGTGGACACCACAACATCCACACGACAACAGGTCAGACCCCTGCTACCTGCTGACAAGGCGGGAGAAGGTCTGTAGATTCAGACTCGGGACAGACCACAACCGTCTGAACAACAATAATTATGTAGGTCTGTACGAAACTCCACATAGGCCACACAGAGCAGTGGCCTTGCAAGACAGGCAGCCAGACAACAGACCAGGTGCTGCAGTCCTGCCCGCTACACGAGGCATCTGAAGGAAGATCTGACCTGACTGACCCCTATCACCCCAGTGGCCAAGAAGCTCTATGGAGACTGGGAGGACCTGCAGTGTACTGCTGCCTTCACCAAAAAGACTGGGCCATCCATCTTACGAATGCCAAAACGAACAAACATACAAACAAACAAACAAACAAACGAACAAACAAAACAAACCCAGACCAAAAACAGAAGACAGTGTATGGTATGCTATGTCTGGTCGATGTTTTGTATTTTTTCGTTCTACCGCTAGAACTCCAAGGTTCACCAATGGTAAGATTATTCGCAGGCGACTGTTTGCCCATCAATAAAGTAGCCGCATTCCGACTTCGGGGATGATGTTTAATTAAACAGGACACCAGCGTAGAGGCGTCTTTAAAATTTTATCATCTGTTCCTTCTGGCATGCAGTGGTCTACTCTTCCGACAGGTGGAACGGGTTTTTAACGTGCTTGCATTTTCTGTGTGCGTTCGTACACTTGACCGGTTTATAGTTTCATCTGAAGGACTTTCTGGGGAAATGGAGTTGTTACTGATGTTAACTCTAGGGGGACAGTTCCCTCGAACTAGTGCCTCGGTGATGGTTCAAACGCGCGGGCCATCAGATCGCTAGCTCAACGCTCTAACCACTAGGCTCTCCCGCCACCCCCCAGGCCATCCATGCCTAGTCTAAATACAGTAAAGTTTGTGGTAGGATGATTCTACACATCGACAAAACGTGTCTGTTCTTCCTGGTATTATCTTGTCATGTTACTTAAAGCAGCAGACCATGTATGGTAGAGTATAAATATGTGGTATAACTGCCACACGTTTTTTGTTGTTGTTGTATGCATGATGACTGACTATACACTGTACACTTTCACAACAGGAGACATGTCTTCCTGGTACTGTTATCATTGAAAGCAGCACACTATGTATGGTATACAAGTAGGCGTCCGTCAGTCTCGGAAGACTATGGAGTTGCGCTGTAGGCTCTAGACCTCGAAAGAGAGAGGGAGAGAGAGAGAGTAGAGAGAGAGGAGAGAGAGAGAGAGAGAGAGAGAGAGAGAGAGAGAGAGAGAGAGAGAGAGAGAGAGAGAGAGAGAGAGAGAGAGAAGAGAGAGTGAGAGAGAGAGAGAGAGACACACACACACACACACACACACACACACACACACACACACACACACACACACACACACACACACACCACAAACACACACAGAGGAGAGAGAGAGAGAGAGAGAGAGAGAGAGAGAGAGAGAGAGAGAGAGAGAGGAGAGAGAGAGAGAGAGAGAGAGAGAGAGAGAGAGAGAGAGAGAGAGAGAGAGAGAGAGAGAGAGAGAGCGTGCCTACATGCGTTCGTGCGTGCGTGCGTGCGTACGTGCGCGTGTTTGTGTGTGTGTGTGTGTGTGTGCACGCATACGTGTGTGTGTGTGCGCGCGCGCTCACGCAGCAGACCCCCCCTGGTCTTATTGTCATCACTTGTATGTTTGTGTGGTGTCATGATGACGATAATACACGCACACGATAATGATGTCTCCTACCATCCTGAAACGATCTACCACTTTACTGACAAGCAGAACACCATGAATGGTAGGGCCTAGATCGTATTTTTATACACCCACCACGTTGTATCTTTGTGTGGTACGATGATCATACACTTTCACACTAGGTGACCTATCTTCTTGGCATCATCATCTATCTACCTTGTTACTGAAAGCAGAGCACCATGTATGGTATACTAAAAGAATGTTTGAAGTTCCGCATTTCCCCGAAATGGCCACTCGGCTACTTACATGGTGAGCACAAACAGTGGCACACGCAAAAAGCTCACCATTGGTCAACCTCGGAGTTGTAGTCGAGAAACAGTCTCCCCCCTCCCCTCCCCCCCCCCAAAAAAAAAAAAAAAAATCACACCTAAAAACCCCAACAAACAAAAAAAAAACCCACACAGCATCCTTCCCCCTCCCCCTGTATGTTCATGGTATGATGACAAAACACACTTTAACAATACGTGTCTGGTCGTCCTGGTGTTATCTATTATATTATCATTAAAATCCTGTCTAGATACCATGCCTGATTTGAACTGTATGTCCTGCCTTACTACACTTGGTCTAACTGTCACATGATAATATGTTCGTGTGGGTTTTTTTGTACAAGATGCATCCTGGGTATGTTCATTTTTCCCATTACCCACCCAACACTGACATGAATTACGGATCTTTAACGTGCATATTTGATCTTGTGTATGTCAGCGTTCTTTGGGTTATAGAAACACCAACATACCTAGAATGCGCCCTGTGCCGGAAAAGGGATGGGCTCCGCCAGGTTCAGCTTGCCTAAGAGACAATGCTCGAAATGATTATTCACGCTGAGATCAGGATAGGCTGGGCCTGACTTGTCAGGCGCTTAACGGCAGAGCAACGCATTTTCTCTCGTATGATAGACAACGATTATTGGTGTCTGAACGTTCCGCGAAGGACAAAAGGTAATGACTATTCAGTGCAGTGCCCTTACGATTCCTGGGGAGTCCAGAGAGAGAGAGAGAGAGAGAGGAGAGAGAGGAGAGAGAGAGAGAGAGAGAGAGAGAGAGAGAGAGAGAAGAGAGAGAGAGAGAGAGAGAGAGAGAGAGAGAGAGGAGAGAGAGAGAGAGAAAAATTTATATAATAGATATAGATATAGATATATATATAGATATATAATATATATATATAATATAAGAGAGAGAGAGAGAGAGAGAGAGAGAGAGAGAGAGAGAGAGAGAGAGAGAGAGGAGAGAGAGAGGAGAGAGCAGACAGACAGACAGAGAGAGACAGAGAGAGACAGAGAGAGACAGAGACAGAGTCAAGACAGAATTTTAAAACAGGAAAGGCATCTTCGTAACATCTCCCTTTCCCCGCCTTCGCTCATCAGTTTCACAAATGACATGTTATATCTGGATGATCGCCAGTTTGGGTTTGAAGAGGTGAATACACTCCAATGATAAACTTCTCCTTTTCTTCAGGGTGTGTTGCTGACTTGTTTTCTTTATCTCCCCCTAAAAAAAAGAGACAAAAAGACTGGCTATGTAAAAAAGATAATCCTCTAAAGTCAGGGTTCGGATGTCTATATATCATGGCAAATTACTTTGTTAGCAGCCATAAAATAGGCGAAACTTCGCATCCTGTGTGTACTTATAGTCTCACAGTGATTCCAAGTGGGTAGGATGAGTAAAGGCAGAGTGCTATATTCTGGGTGACCCCCAATATGTTAAGCTGGGGAACGTCCAGAAACAACAAGAAGATGAACTGTATTAACTTCAGGATGTTAAAATGAACAAGAACGACACCCTGGCACCAATATACCCCCCCCCCCCCCCCCCCTCTGTCTGAAAGCCAACCTCAAAACCTGACTTCTCCCATAACTCCTTGAGGAGTCGTTTGGAGGCAAATGAAGTGATTTTTCAGACAGTGTGTCAGGGGTCCCTTAATTTAACCAATGTAAACCTGGCGGAGCCCTTCCCTCTCCAAGTAGCTAAGTCTCCGCTGTCTAGGCCTATAGCATGGTAACATAGGCGCCATGGTTGTCATACAGTGACCATTTCCGAAAAACAATACTAATAGATGCGGGATTTCTTTAGGGTGTGTGGGGAATAGCCATAAGTGACTAACGTATTGATTTATGATGATGTTGTTGAGAAGGAGGACAGGGGAAGGAGGGTGGGAGTGGAGGAGGAAGTGGAAGAGGGGAGGTGGAAGGAGAGGAGAAGGGGGTGGAAGAGGAAGGAGATGGAGGTAGTGTGTGTTGTGTGTGTTGTGTGTGTGTGTGTGTGTGTGTGTGTGTGTGTGTGTGTGTGTGTGTGTGTGTGTGTGTGCATGTGTGTGTGTACACGAAAGCGGGGTGATACGGATTTGAGCTGTTGGAGATCAGGACATACAATACGAGATGTAACATCAGGAGATCTTAGGTTGAAAAAAGTATTTTGTCTTCAGGCTGGATTTGAAAGTGCCATATCAAGTAATCTTTTGTTGGCAAATGGAGAGAGAGAGGGAGGGAGGTCAGTCTAGATGGATGGACCAGAAACAGATAGAGATCGAGCGAAGTTGGGGCTGTTTGAATCTGGGCGTTGGTAAGCATAGGGTACCTGCAGCAGAACTAACTGAACGATTTGATTTGATTTGATTTGATTTATTCTTTTATATATCGAGGATAATGGAATAAGCACTCTTGTGCTTTTTTATATTTTACATCCAGTCCCCATGTATATGCAGTTTTGTAAATGTCATTTGTTCCCACCGGCACATGATGGCCTACTTTTACGAAAAGCGGAATAGGATTTAACGTGTGCGCAAGATGTTCTGCGTACGTTCGCACACGGGGACTCGGTTTACACACGGGGACTCGGTTTAAAGTCTCATCCGAAAGACTTTTGGGGAGAGTGGAGTCAGCACATGATGTTAACACCCAGGAGAAAAATCTTCTCGACCGGAATCGAACCCGGGTCGTCAAATTGCCAAGCGCAATGTTCTGACCACAAGGCTATCCGTCCCCCAAACTGAACTGCACTAACTGAACGAGAGGTAGTGTGCAGGTGAAGACATTCACAGTATGCTACAACCGCCCCTTTCTCAGTTGACTGACCCCCCCCCCCCCCTCCCCCCTTGTTTTTAAAAACAAAAAAATCCAGAAATAATGATTTAATCTCTTGAAATGATCACTTGTGTTTTGAAATATGAGAAGTATTTCCGCATCCTCTTCAGTTCCCTTCCCTTGTTGCTCCCATTCACAATTTTTTTAATGACATATTGGAAATGATAGTATCTTTGGGATAACAGTTATTTTTTTCGGAAATGAAAAAAAGTTGGATACGTCCAAAAGATAAAACGCTTTGAGCTCTTTTAGGACATGTTTGAATGAGCAATAACTAACACTGACTTTTTGTGTGTGTGTGTGATGATACTAAGGTGTTTACTTCTCAAAAAATAAAAAGATAATATGTTAAAACGACAAATCCAGTGTGTATTTTAGGGTAGGTTTATCTGTGTTGGGATGTTGTTGGGTGTTCCCCGGCTTAACACTTTGGGGACACCCGGAATGTGCACACTGTCTTACTCATACCACTTGGTAATCACTGACAGACTTTGAAAACACAACAACAATTGAGGTTTGCTTTCAGGACTGTTCTTAAGTTTTTGCCATATCAGCAATCATACTCCGACTCCAGAGGATTTTTATCTCTCTCCAGAATTGAAGAGTACAGATATAGTTCTGCTGAGAGCTCGCCATGGGTACAGATAATCTTATAGCATAACATTTTGAAGCACAACATGTCATCTTGGCATTCTGCTTACAAGAAAATCTGACAAAAGCTTTTGGCCTGGGCCAAGTATGTTGCAATGAGCGGTAGGGAATCACGATATTTATTAAACACAGGCAAACAGACAGACAGAAAGACACACATACACTTGCGCACACACACACACACACACACATACACACACACGCGCGCGCGCACACACACACACACACACACACACACGCACACACACAAACACAATACACACACACACACACACACACACACACACACACACACACAGATGATAGAATCATTGAAACTTAAAGAACAAAAAGATTTCCTACCTAATCCTTAAGAATGTTGACGCTTCCTTCCATTCCCTGAAACGGCATGACTACTTTACCGTAGTAATGCTCATACACTGTACTAAAAGTCTATTGTCCTATGTAACCTTCATCGCTCACGATATAATGATCCTAATATGCATATCTCGTGTTCATATGGGACCAGATAGCCTACAAAAACTGAATAAACCGTTGTTATCAATATCAATGCCACACACACACACACACACACACACACGCGCGCGCGCGCGCGCAGCGCACGCACACACGTACCCCCCAAAAACAAACCAACAAAAAAACCAAACAAACGAACCAACAACAAAAAAACAACACAGAAACAAAAAAAACCGAACCAAACAAAAACAAACAAAACAAAATAACGCCAACAAACAAACAGAAAAAACAAAATAAAGAAACAAACCAAACAACAACAAACATCAACAACAACTCCAGAAAAACCCAAACCTGACTGACATAAGCGCACACTCATCTGATATATAATTTAATTATAACCCTTTTCTCTGAGACAAAAGATTCAGTCAGGAAATAAAAGGCCAGAGTCAAGTGTGTGTGTGTGTGTGGTGTGTGTGTGTGTGTGTGTGTGTGTGTGTGTGTGTGTGTGTGTGTGTGTGTGTGTGTGTGTGTGTGGGGTGTGTGTGTGTGTGTGTGTGTGTGTGTCATACATAACCTTTTTAAACACTCACACAACCAGCTAAGCTAAAGTACTTCAGTCAGGCCGGCCACTTCTGATTAGTAGTCTACCATGCTGGGTTTTTCCCCCCAGCTAAGCATGTCAGACTAAGGCCACAGACCCAGAACCAACCTAGTCATTTTGCAGAAGCCAGGGATCGTCAGATTATGACCAAACCCCCCCCCCCCTCCTGAAGGCCATGTGAAAGGATTATTTATAATTATTATCATTGGAAAGGAACTGCATGAGGAGAGTAGCCCCGAAGTCGGAATGCGGCTACCTTTATGGTCGGGGTGGGGGTGGGGGGAAGCGTTGCATATATATGCAAAAGATTCTTACTTTTGGTGAACCTGGAAGCTGTAGCCGAGGAACAACAAAAAAAAAAACACACCAAAGAAAACACACAAAAACCCCCCAACCAAAACATGGAGAGAGAGAGAGAGAGAGAGGAGAGAGAGAGAGAGGAGAGAGAAGAGAGAGAGAAAAGAGAGAGAGAGAGAGAGAGAGGAGAGAGAGAGGAGAGGAGAGAGAGAGAGAGAGAGAGAATCAAATCAAATCAAATCAAATCAATGTCCTTTATTTCGAGGATAGTGAATAAGCACCAGTGCTTTTTTACATCCAGTCCCACCCTTAGGGATACTCATGATATGATAATGAAATAAGCAATACAGACACATCATCATAATAAATATGAGAGAGAGACGATGATTGATGGATTTATTTATTCTTTTATATCGCGGATAATGGAATAAACAATCATGTGCTTAAATTTTTTTTTTTACATCCATCCCATGTGTATGCAGTTTTGTAATCTTGTCATCTGTTCCCACCGGCACACAATGGCCTACTCTTACGAACAGGATTTAACGTGCGCTAAGGATCATTCAGTGAGATGGATCAAAGCTAGGCTATTGATATGAAGGCTAGGCTGTAGAAACTTGACTGACACTTAACAAACGAACAAACTGGCCCCAAACAAGTCATGATCAAGAGAGAGAGAGAGAGAGAGAGAGAGAGAGGAGATGGAGAGTGGAGAAGAGAGGAGAGAGAGAGAGGAGTAGACGAGAGACTGACGACAGACAGACAGACAGAGAGACAGAGACAGAGAGAGAGAAGAACAGAGAGAGACAGAGAGAGAAGAGAGAGAGAGGAGAGAGAGAGAGAGGAGAGAGAGAGGGAGAAGAGAGAGAGAGGAGAGAGAGAGAGAGAGAGAAGAGAGAAGAGAAGAGAGAGAGAGAGGAGAAGAGAGAGAGAGAGAGAGAGAGAAGAGGAGAGAGAGAGAAGAGAGAGAGAGAGAGGAGAGAGAGAGAGAGAGAGAAGAGGAGAGGAGAAACTCGAACTCGAACTCGAACTCGAAATTTTTAATGAGGGTAATTGGGTAAGCCAGAGGCTTCTTTACACCAGGCCCTCATGGGGACAAAATGAATGAAATATGAATAAATCAATGAATTAATAAACAAATAAATGTAACATATTAAGAAAATCAGTCAGTCATATTACAATTCAATTATTGATAAATCAGAAAATCAATGAAATACCACATAAGTGAACCAATCAAGTTACTAAACAACAATCAAACACGAAAAACTACCCTCTCTAACACCCCCTACCCTAAACAAACAGTTCTTCCCAAAAGTCAAGATAAGATACACACAAGAGAGAGAGAGAGAGAGAGAGAGAGAGAGAGAGAGAGAGAGAGAGAGAGAGAGGAGAGAGAGAGAGAAGAGAGACAGAGACAGAGACAGAGAGAGAGACGAGAGGACGAGAGAGACAGAAGAGACAGAGAAGAGAGAGAGAAGACAGAGAGACAGAGAGAGACAGAGAGAGACAGAGAGAGAGAGAGAGAGAGAGAGAGAGACAGGAGGAGAGAAGACGAGAGAGAGAGAAAAGAGAGAGAGGAGAGAGAGAGAGAGAGAGAGACAGAGAGAGAGAGAGAGAGAGGAGAGAGAGAGGAGAGAAGAGAGAGAGAGAGAGAATGAGAGAGACGAGAGAAGAAGAGAGAGAGAAGAGATGAGAGATGATGTGAGAGCGAGAGAGAGTGATGTATTGATTATAGTGAGGTAGTGAGACTGATGGGAGTAAGAGAATGAGTGTCTTTTTGGTGAAGTTGTCTTACTCGCAATTCGTTTATTGTTGATTTCTTTTTTGTTTTTGTGCAGTTTCGATTTCGTGTGGATACGATCTACTGTTGAGGATTGTTTGTGTGTGTGTGTGTGTGGGGGTGTGTGTGGTGTGTGTGTGGTGTGTGTGTTGTGTGTGTGTTGTGTGGGGGGGGTGTGTGTGTGTGTGTGTGTGTGTGTGTGTGTGTGTGTGTGATGATGTGTGATGTGACGTAGAGAGAGAGATAGAGAGAGATGTGATGACGAGAGGAGAGAGAGAGGAGGAGAGAGAGGAGAGAGAGAGAGAGAGAGAGAGAAGGACAACGACAGACAGACAGACAGACAGACAGACAGACAGACAGACAGACAGACAGACAGTAGTTTATCCCCCCCCCCCCACTCCCCCTACTTTCATTACAAAAATGCATTCATGAGACCTGATAATTTAAAGATATTGATTAAAAAAAAAAGCAACAACAGATGATTTCAGTTTAAACTGAACAAATTCAAATCATTCAGCAAGCCTACACAGAAACTCCCCGGCGAGAATGCTAAGGACCTGTCAGAACAAATACCATCTCACCTTCTGGAAATTCTGTGCTAGGAATTCCCTTTTTCTATCCCTCTCTTTGTTTTTTTCCTAGCTCCTTCTCTTCCTGTCACCTCCTTCTGGTCTATTTTCTTCCCGTTTGGAGGAGGAGGAGGAGGAGGAATAAGAGAGAAGAGAAGAAGAAGAAGAAGAGAAGGAAGAAAGAAGAAGAAGAAGAAGAAGAAAGAAGAAGAAGAAGAAGAGAAGAAGAAGAATAAGCGAAGAAGAGAAGGAATTGCGAAGAATTGCGAGAGAGAAGAAGAATTGAGAAGAAAAGAGAAGACAGAAGAAGAAGAAGGGAAAGAAGAAGAGAAGAAGAAGAAGAAGAATGGAAAGAAGAAGAAGAAGAAGGAAAGAATTGCGAAGAAGAAGAAGAAGAAGAAGAATTGCGAAAGAAGAAGAAGAAGAGAATTGCGAAGAAGAAGAAGAAGAAGAATTGCGAAGAAGAAGAAAGAAGAAATTGCGAAGAAGAAGAAGAAGAAGAATTGCGAAGAAGAAGAAGAAGAATTGCGAAGAAGAAGAAGAAGAATTGCGAAGAAGAAGAAGAAGAATTGCGAAGAAGAAGAATTGCGAAGAAGAAGAGAGAAGAAGAAGAAGAAAAGAATGGAAGAAGAAGAATGGAAGAAGAAGAACAAAAAAGATGAAGAAGAAGAAGAAGAAGAAGAAGAAGAAGAAGAAGAAGAAGAAGAAGAAGAAGAAGAAGAAGAAGAAGAAAAGAAGAAAGAAGAAGAGAAGAAGGAGGAGGAGGAGCGCAGAAACAGAAGACCTATGAATCATTGCAAAAAAACAGAAAGTTATCGATACTATTCTTCAGAATGTTTCATGCTCGATAATTATTTTCGAACAATACCCTCATCATGACATGACCGCACCTTTAGATTGATAAATATGTGCATATCACCTCTTTAGATATAATTATAGTCCTCCATAAAGAGAAAATAGTAGTTGTAAATTACGCTGGGAGACAGGGGGCGGGGGTGTGGGGTAGCGCCATAAGTCACCTCATGAGTGCTGCTAGACTAGTTAGTAGTTCTAAGCAATGTCCACTTTTCAGAAATCGGGTTTTCCCGTCACACCTAAGTCATAAATCTACTGTCCACTTTGGACATAACATTTTTTTGGCGGTGCGGATTTTCCCGCAGCTTAGCCACACGATAATAACATGTCAGGTGCGGCCGAGGTTAAAACTGGTTGTGGATTAGGCCTAAGATACAGAGAGAGAGAGAGAGGAGGAGAGAGAGAGAGAGAGAGGAAGAGAGAGAGAGTAAGATACGAGAGAGAGAGAGAGAGAGAGAGAGAGAGAGAGAGAGAGAGAGAGAGGAGAGAGAGAGACGTTGCACTAAAAACAAAGATAAACAAACAGCAACAAAAAGCCCAACCCCCAAAAACATACAACAAAATAGGCCTAAACCCAAAAACAAAATGAAAACCAACGAAAAAAAAAGACCCACAAAAAAAATCCATGAATTCAACCAAGCAAAACAACCCCCCTCCAAACAAAAAAAACGCACAAAAAACAACAAAAAAACACAACAAACAACAAAACAACAGACATTTAAAATCAGCATACACTCATCAATGTGAACCGGAAATAATATCAGGTTAGGGCTGTGACCCCCCCCCCCCCCCCTCCAAAAAAAAAAAAAAAAAAAAAAAAAAAAAAAGAAAAAGAAAACAAAAGAGGGGAAAACGTTTTGTTTTTAAAAAGAGCATTCTACTTTAAAAAAAAAAAAAAAAAAATATTATATATATAATATAGTGGATATCAGGTAAACAGAACTTTTAACACTTTTGTGAGAAATGGGGAACTAAAAATCTTTCATTTTCATTTGAAAATCGAAGAGACCGAGGTCAGTGTTTGCTTTCAATCTCTTTTCTTCTATGAAAAACGAAGGGATGTGCTTCTGAAGAACCTACGTGCCCCTTTTCTAATGAAACTATAGACTTTGCCTATCGACTTTTCCCTCCTTTTTTCTTTCATTCTTTTTTTTCCCTTCTAAATAATGAATGAGACTTAAGGACCCTACTAAAAAAGCCAGAGCTTAATGTTTGACTGAATCCTGTTCAAATGCTTACCTTATTTTTGAATGTTTATTTCCCAAAAGTTTAAGGCATATGGACGTTTGGGCGATAGTTCTGTGATTCAAGACCAAATAACAACAATGATAATGATGGACGATGATAATGATGACATACGATGATGATGATGATAAAACTGAGTACACTTATAGTACGCCCCTCCACCCCCGGCTCAAAGCACTCCTTGACAAGTTACCTAGAAAAGACATAAAAATACTAATAATGATCTTTGTTTTATGCTGCCTCATCTTCTGTGACGTCCCCGTCCAGCTGTTCCCACGCCGCTCATCTCAATCTCCCCGCCACAGCCACAGCCATACCAGATTCGTTATGTCTCATCTTCAGGGCCGAAAGTCCACAGGGAGCCCATCAGTATCAGGCCGCAGTGAAGCCACCAGCCAGAGGGGCACTGCACTGCTGCTGGGTCCCTTTAGTGGTGTTCAGTGGTGCCTGTTCTGAGCTAACATACAAAGGACACCACCTACTAAGCCCCCTACTAACGACAGTACTAGCTTAGTCACGGAGCCAGACTGAGTGAGTTACCCACCGAGGTGGCGACCACCACAACGTCCCTCCAATGACTGTCTCCCCGCGAACCTCCAACCCCAAAGGCTTTGACACAAACTCACCACAGGCACAGAAGTGTATGGGGAAACCGAATCTGAGGTCACCATGAGACCATAGCAACTGGGACCACCGATTCAGAGGGGTTTCTTTTTTATTGCATGATGATCAATGATAATGATAATGACAGACGGGGACGGATAGACTAGTGGTCAGAACATTGCGCTGGCAATCTGACGACCCGGGTTCGAGTCCGGTCGAGGAGATTTTTCTCCTGGAGTTAACATCAGTGCTGACTCCACTCTCCCCAAAAGTCCTTCGGATGAGACTTTAAACCGAGGCCCCGTGTGCGAACGCACGCAGCAACATCTTGCGCACACGTTAAATCCTGTTCCGCTTTTCGTAAGAGTAGGCCATCGTGTGCCGGTGGGAGCAGACGACATTTACAAAACTGCATACACACTGGGACTGGATGTAAAAAAGCACAAGAGTGCTTATTCCATTATCCTAGATATAAAAGAATTTTAAAAAAATAAATAAAAATAACATAATGATTGCTGCCGTGGAAGTGCATTAGCTTTGAGACTACTTGACTGGTTGACCATACGCTTACTGTGATATTTCCGGAGTCAAACAAGCCCTGCGAGATACAGACACCTGCAGTGTTGGTCAGGTAATGTGAGCCACACTCTTAAACTCGCATCCGTAACAGTGGATGAAGCTCGACTGTGTGGTCCCAAGTCTCCCACTGACCCACAGCACATCACTCTGGTAGAAGTCGGCCTGGAGTCCAAAATACCTCCCTATGACTCTTATGGATTCGAACCCGACGACCTTCCAGTCCAAATCCAAAGCGCTAAGCATTGCTGCTGTGGCAGCTGGTCAAATAATATATTTGTAGTAAGGCCTCCCACCCCCCTCCCCCCTTACACATACATAGAGAAAAAGAGACAACAACAAAAGAAACACACACACTCACACACACACACACACACACACACACACACACACCACACACACACACGAAATGCAACGCGCATCACGAACACCTGGAAGGGAAAAGAAATCGATAGCCTACAATCATCGGGCTGTAACCTACCGGTCCCTCACCGGGCGTTGGATGCAATTAATAAGCACGACTGCTGGAGAGGAGGAACCAGGATGAAACTGATCCTCCTGTATGGATACTGCTGCACTTTCATCCAGAAAATCGTGACCCGGGTTGTTGTGACGGAGAAGCTGGAATTAGCACTCAGACGACACTCGTATATATTATTGAAATCGTGACTGGCAGTTTCTCGTAGATTATTATCATAGACTGATCGATTTTTAAAATATATTATTATTTTTTTTTTTTTTCAAGGATGATTTGAAAAAAAATAATGTAGTTAAAAAAAAAATTCAGGACTCGTGTGCATGCGGTTTTGTAAATTCTGTCATCCATTCCCCACCGGTACAAATGATCTCTACTCTTCTGAAAGACATACACACGGGGATTGGAAAAAAAAAGCACTCATGTATTATATATATATATATATATATTATATATATCATTATATCAGGAACCATGTGCATGCGTTTTGTAAATTCTATCATCCGTTCCCACCGGCACAATGGTCTGCTCTTCTGAAAGGGATATACACGGGGACTGGATGTAAAAAAAATCAACACATGAGTGTTTATTCCTTATCCTCGATATAAAAGAATAAAAAAAAAAAAAATATGGCAGAACAGGTTTTGAAGTGTGCCAAAATGTTCTATGTGCGTTTGCACATTGGGGTTTCGGGTTATAGTCTCATCCAAAAATCTGATTGTGTCTGTAGCTATACTTTTTTTATGTGTGTGTGTGGAGTGTGTGTGGTGTGTGTGTGTGTGTGTGTGGTGTGTGTGTGTGTGGTGTGGTCGTGTGTGCTGTGGTGTGTGAAAGAGAGAGAAGAGAGAGAGAGAGAGAGAGAGAGAGAGAGAGGAGGGGGGGGGGGAGAGAGGAGGGGCGGGAGGAGGGAGAGAGGGGGGGATCACGGCAAGACAAAATATTTGTTTTGAGAGTAATCAATAAGCACTCATGTCCCTTTTTACATCCATTCGCGCCCCTATCAGGAATTATCATGATTAAAAAACAATAACAAACAGTCCAAAAATAAAAAACCAGAGGGTTATGAGAAAAAAAGGAAGAATAAGCCGCAACCAACATTCATCATTATCTATTATAAAAAAAAGAAGAAGAAAAAAAGGCAAACAAACAAGAAAAAGCAACAACAGCACCCCCCCCCCCCACACCCCCCAAGTCTCTGATTAACAAAAAGGAAAACTGCACATTATAGTGCAAACACACCACACCACACCACACCACACCACACACACACACACACCAGAGAGAAGATGATCAAGAAGAGAAGAGACGATAGAATAGGAGATAGAAGAGACAGACGACGAAGCACATAACGAATGCAGAGAGAGAGAAAGAAAGGGCGGGGGTCGTAAACGGATTTTTTTTTAAAAAATACTGGGTCTTAGTATTGCTGCAATAATTCAAATACAAGATTTTCATGACAAGCTTATGAAATAGCAAAGTGATTTTTGTATTGAGATCCAGTTTTTTTGTTTTCATTCCTCGGCTAGAGTTCCGCGGTTCACCAATGGGAAGATGTTGCGTATTTTGTGTGCTATGTTACCGACGAACTTGCCTCAATTTACTGGGCAAGATCTCCATCATTAGCTTTACGACAAAGTTTAACTTTCCAAAAGCCATCTCGTGATGACTCGCGAAGGGAAATAATCGGCGCGGGAAAGTTACGTCCCTTGGACCGATTGGGACAACCCCCTCCCCCTCCTTTTATGTCCCCCCCCCCCCCCTATTTTTTTCTATCCCAATTTCTTATCTTTATATTTCCAAATGCATGTGTTAGTATTCGCAGTCATTCTTTCGTGAAAATTAAAAAAAAACACAACAAACAGACGAGCAGGCAGCTCTCTTCTCTCTCTCTCTCTCTCTCTCTCTCTCTCTTCTCTCTCTCTCTTCTCATCTCTCTCTCTCTCTCTCTCTCTCTCTCTCACACACACACACACACACACACACACACACACACACACACACACACACACACACACACACACACACACACTACCACCACCACCACCATCACAAAACTTCATGGAACAATTTTTTAAAATTTATATTTCTTCTCGTGGCAACAATATACATATAATCACAAAAATGTAAAGACACACAGCTCAATCGACTTTTAAAAAATGCGTTATCACCAACTTGCTGACTTTTTGTAGATTTGTATCGTCATAACTAAATTCAAGAACACTTCAATCAAAAACATAGTTGTTGACACGCGGCAACACAGTAAACAATTATATCTATCAATATTATCTACACTTTTACATACACATGACAACATTGTTGTTTTTTTCTCCTTTCTTTTGAGAAAAAGCAAAGACCAACAACATAATCATCATCATCGAAGAAGCTCATTCATTTCATCAACACTCTTTGCTTTCAAACAGACCTCGCACTTTAATTAAGCCTCATATTTCCATTAGGCAGGAGGGAATATTTATAAACACACAAACAAAAACATAAATATAAAGAAACAATAAAGCATTTGGGTGGAGCGATCTGCTACGGAGGGCGGAGCGCAGAGGACCGTGGAGAGTGGAGGAAGCTGGTTGCAAAATCTCCAGTGGTGCCCCCACGGTCCGCGGGACTACAGAAACGGGAAGGTGAAGGTGAAAGAAAATGAGCAAAAAACCTGGTCTTAGGCCTACAAGGTATTCTTACTGGAGAGAGATGGTCTCTACGAGGGTCAGTTTGCCCAAGACACACTACCTGAAAAAAAATGTAGGCAGTATTCTGATGACTTCTCAAGGAGTTAAGAGAGAACTGAAGTCCAGTCCCATTGCAGTGGAAATAATACTGAGCTGTTAAATACCGCACCCAGTTTTTGGAAAAAAATTGCTCCTTAAAATCAGATCGGGCATCCCAAGATGGATAGGCTACATAAAACCTTTGAACAAGGATGTATGAAGAAACACAATTGTTGGACGGGGGAGAGGGGGAGAGAGGAAGAGGGGGGAGAGGGAGAGGAGGGGAGAGGAGAGAGAGGGAGGGAGGGGGAGAGAAGGAGAGGAGGAGAGGGGAGGAGAGGGAGGAAGGAGGGAAGGAGGGAGGGGAGAGAGGAGAGAGAGAGAGAGGAGGAGAGGAGAGAGAGAGAGAGAGAGAGAGAGAGAGAGAGAGAGAGAGAGAGAGAGAGAGAGAGAGAGAGAGAGTGGGTAGACAAATGGGCAGGTAGACAGACAGAGACAGAGAGTGATGGAATGGTGGACCAAGACAACACGTTCAACATTCATTGCAAATATTAAGAGCTTTGATTGCACAAGAAACTTGAACTATAAATCTGATTTTTTGTTTTGCTGATACTTTCTAATAATTTTTAATATAGCAGACAGCATAATTTGAAAACAGTCAAGGCGATGTGTTAAGACATGGAGATGTTGCATCATCAGCACCAAAAAAAAAAAAAAAAAAAAAGAAATAAAAAAAAGCACACCACAGGGATTCATCCCATTTCAGAAGAATGTCAAAAATAACAACTCCCACACGCACACCACACACACACACACAGCGCCGCGCGCGCGCGCACACACACACCCACACACACACAACACACACACGCGCGCGCGCCAACACACACACACACGCGCGCGCGCGCCACACACACACACACACGCCGGCAGCGCGCGCGCGCACACACACACACACACACACACACAACACAAACCAACAAAAAAAAATCGAGACCAAAATCCAACCACATAATCATTACATAGTTCTGGAATATCATAGCAAAACATCTCCCCACTCCCCCCTAACCCTTCCTGAAAAGTAAATTGACCAGAATTCAGAATTACTATCAACATAAGATTGTCTAAGTTTTCAAGTTTGAAGCAGCCATTGGACAAAATAGTTGAGGACAATATGAACATCACAATAATAACAAAGTATATACTGTAGTACAAGTACAGAACACACAGAGAAGGGGCGGGGGGGGGGGGGGGGGGGGGGGGGGAGAAGAGAGACGGGATAAACGAGTTCATCTCAGCAGCATCTCTCCTCCCTCCCCTCTTTTAAAAAAGAAACAACAACAACAAAAAAACCCACCAAACAAACAACACCCCCTCCCAAACCAGATAACAGAAATAAAAAATAAAACACAACACAAACAAAAAATCCCATACAAAACAAAACAAATAAAACAACATTAAACGTAGTGATATGATCGCACGATATAAGATATACCAGACTTTTCTCACATTGCTGGTTACTGTTTGAAATGCATCGCACTTCCCTGCGTCTTCCTATCCTAATCACAATAGTATAGGCCTACATTATCAGTACACGTAATGTAAAGGTATGATATTTTTGCTATAAGATTTTCTTCTTTTAAAAATATATGTGAATGATCGAAAGATGTTCTTATGGCACAGGGCTCAAGCAGGCTTTTCCAGCATAATATTCAACGAGTTTTCAAGCTTTTAAAAAAATCAGGGGAAAAAATTTATGCAATATTACACATGTATTATACATATCACATACATAATTATGTGTCTGTCTGCAGGCATGAGCATTACTGAGAGAGAGAGAGAGAGAGAGAGAGAGAGAGAGAGAGAGAGAGAGAGAGAGAGAGAGAGAGAGAGAGAGAGAGAGAGAGAGAGAGAGAGAGAGAGAGAGAGGGGACAGAGACAGAGGCAGAGACAGAGGCAGAGGAGACACAGAGACAGACAGAGACAGAGAGACACAGAGAATGTGGTGTGTTGTAAAGGGGAGCTATATCTCAAATCTATGGTTTCTGAGCAGAACACCTGAGCCACTGTCAAAAAGTAACGATTATGTATGATATACTTCTGGCAGAAAATCACTTTGCATACTACTAGTAGCATTAATCTATGTACTACCAGTTCTAAGTAAAGTTGGATGCTGGACTCAATGATGTAACAGTAAAGAATAGTCTACTGTGTCATGAAACAAATATGGCCGTACGTGGAAACGAGGAAAGTACAATTATCACAACGTTGTTCGTCTTCTTTCATAAAGTACAAATTAAGAAGTTAAAAGCTGTTAAGGATCGAGTGTTGAGCACCAATTGGATCCGAATTAATTTTAAAATTTTTTTTTAGCACTCTTAGCAACTTCAGTCTAAACAAAATAAAATTCTTAGTCGAACCACAAAAGAGTCTTTGTAGAACTTTGGATTCAGTTCCAAACTCTTGCCCACTACTGCTTTCAGGTCAATGCTAGTATGCTATACATCACATGCTCTGCAAGGGCACTTTGGATTTGTTTTGTATTTTTTGTTAGAGTTTTTTTGTGTGCTTTGTTTGCTGCTACGCAGATTTCTCTCTGCGTGACATAAAGTGGTACAAAATACAAAATACTCCACTTTGCTACTCAAATCTCTGAACTCTGCTTTTATCAGTTACAATGTGAATCCAATGCCAAAGCGATTGATTGATACATGACTCCTTGAGGTTTACTGGGCATGCACATTAGTAATTATCCTCCTTAGACATTTTGTTGTCTGCTTTTCCTTTATTCTTATTTTTATTATTATCATTTTTTAAAATTATTATCTTTTCCACCACTTTAAGTCGCAGCAGATTTCTCTGCATGGAATTCGGGCTGCTCTCCCCGGGGAGAGCGCGTCACCACAAGAGCAGGGCCACCCATTATTTTTTCTTTTCCTGTCTGCAACTGCATTTAATTGTTTTAAGAGTGGCTTTTTTTTCTACAGAATTTTGCCAGGGACAACTCTCTTGTTGCCGTGGGTTCTTTTACGTGCGGTAAATAATTTTGTGTAACACACGGGACCTTGGTTTATCGTTTCATCCTAAAGACTAGCACCCAGACCACCACTCATGGTGTAATGGATGGGGGTAAAGTTTCGGGCCTAAACGGGGTTCGAACCACCGCACACTTCCGACCCGGCTTTTCGCTTTCTAGGCAGGCGCGTTACCTGTAAACCACCGATCTCATTCAGTTTATGTTATCATGCACAATGAATAATGACCTATTTCTTCTCTCTCTCTCTCTCTCTCTCTCTCTCTCTCTCTCTCTCTCTCTCTCTCTCTCTCTCTCTCTCATTGCGCTGGCAATTTGAAGACCCGGGTTCGAATCTGTCAAGGAGATTTTTCTCCTGGAGTTAACATCATGCTGACTCCACTCTCCCCACAAGTCCTTCGATGAGACTTTAAACCGACGGCCCCGTGTGCGAACGCACGCAGAATCTTGCGCACACGTTAATCCTGTTCGCTTTTCGTAAGAGTAGCCACGTTGCGGTGGAACAGAGACATTTACAAAACTGCATACACACGGGCACTGGATGTAAAAAAGCACAAGAGTCTTATCCCATTATCCGCGATATAAAAGAATAAATCAAATCAAATCTCTCTCTACTCTCTCAATCTCTCGTCTCTCAGCTCTCATCTCTCTCTCTCTCTCTCTCTCAACAACACACACACACACACACACACACATACTACACACACACACACACACACACACACACACACACACAACACACAACACACACACACGTTTCTTAAGCTTATTATCGCCTGCAGGGTGAGTGCTTTTGATAGATTAAGTGTCGATTTTCAAAAAGTTTGGAAGAAGAAGAAATTTAATCATAGTTTTGTCATCTGGGCCATTTTGAAGAGGACTCAAGGACTTTAATCTATTCAGGGACATAAGCTAATCACACTCAAAATATACTTGAAAAGTGGGTCTCGGTTTCAAGGAGCCTTGTGAACCAGTTTTAAATAGAATTATCAGAAAGAAGACAGCGAAAAATCATGCAGCAAAATGTTATCTGTCGAGCCAAAAGACCACTAACATAAAATCACACACTGGTCCAGTAGTTTAGTTTCAATTATTTATTCACAATGTGTACATTGTCATATAAAGCTGGCTTTCTTTACCCCCCCCCCCCCCCCCAAAAGAAAAGTTAGATCACTTCGTTTTTTGATTAAAACTCTTGAGGTTCACTGCTCTCTCTCTCTCTCTTCTCTCTCTCTCTCTCTCTCTCTCTTCAAAATCTTTTCTTTTTTAACTCCAACAATTACCTTCTACTCCAACCTCACCCATAGCCTGAAGTAGCTATGCCTGCCTAGTACGAGTTTCTGTTTATATTGTACAATTTTACTGGGGCTGCGCACAGACACTGGTTTATTGCTGCCCTAGTGTACTGCTGCAAGTGACTATACAGTATGTCACGCACGAACACATTTTGTGTGGATTTCATTAATTTTGGCTCTTGTGGAGATTTACTGCAGCTGAGGTTGTTGCCTATGTGGCTCTCTCCTCTCCCTTGCTTTTAACCTTACCTGTGTAATCAAATAGAAAAACAAAAGCAACAAATAACACTAACAAACAAATAGAAAATGATAACAAAACAATCTTCCAGCAGAACATCCCTCCCCCCCCCCCCCCCCCCCCCCCACCCAGCAAACAACCAAAAGAGCCACTGCCAAGATACAAAACAAATAACTTGCCAACTCCGTAAGTAACAATTCAGAACACAACTTTTATGCTTAAATATTTTAACAAAGCAGGAAGATCTATCCCTTCTGCAAAAAAAAGCAATTTGCAAACAAAAAATAACAATAAATATCAACAGGAGCAGTTTTAGCACACCCAAAAGTTCAAAACAAAGCAAGCCAAACCTTCCAAAGACAAAGAACAAAAAAAAAAAAACCTACAAAAAAGAGCTATCATTCTTTCTATGTGTCATTCATTGACACAAGCTCTTAAAAAATTTTTTTAAGTCCTTATCAAAGCAGCTTCTTTCCTCAAAATTTGTGAACCTGTGCTGATTTTCTTCCATAAACTTTCACTCAAATGATCCTGTCAAGAATTTCCTGAGTTTTAACCGCAAGTCAAAACCTGCTGAGTAACTACCATCACTGGAGGAGTATGAAGATGACAAATTGAACAATCAGACGGATGCAATAGCCAAGTGGTCAAGCTATTTGACTTCAATCTGTGTGTCTGAAGTCCTGCAATTGTGCATCAAATTAGGTGGTTTGCAATCGCGTCCGGTAACTTTAAGTGCAGACTGAGTGCAATTCCCTCAGTGTGTCATATTAATATGCGAAGACCAAATTGCCTTAAGATCCTGTAATATGTAGATTGGTGAGTTACGGGAAATACTACCCACATGGTAAAGTACTGCAATGAACTGTCTAAGTTGAAGTGTCAGTGAGGCCAGCAGCAACCTGAGGAGTCACTTGCAAATGAATGACCCCTCCCACTGATGTAGATGAGAGAGAAAGGATGCAGAGAGAAGAGAGATGCAGAGAGAGAGAGACGGAGAGGAGATGAGAGAGAGAGATGAGGAGATGAGAGAGAGAGGAGGAAGAGACAGTAGAGAAGAGGGAGCAGAGAAGAGCATGAGAGTAGAGAGTACAGAAGACAGACAGACAGTACAGAAGTTGAGAGATGAGTCAGATAGAAGGACAGCAGACAGGACAAATGAGGAAGATACAGATGCAGAGAGAGAAGACAGACTACCACAGAGAGTGAGTAGAGAGAGAGAGAGAGAGAGAGAGAGAGAGAGAGAGAAGACAGACAGACAGACAGACAGAGAGAGAGAGAGAGGAGAGAGAGAGAGACAGAGAGAGAGAGAGAGAGAGAGAGAGAGAGAGAGAGAGAGAAACCAATCAAATAACCTACTTCTTTTCTAACTTCTCCAGAAGTTACTGGGGTGCCAGACTGAATTGTTCAGGCATTGCGTTTTGACTTAAGCTGAAACCTGGTAGAGCCCATTTTTCTCCAAGTTGCAGACTGCATGCTGGGTATGTTCATGTCACCCATACAAGCTGCTATAAGTTTAACTGGCCTACTTGTCTGCAAAAGATGGATGGGTGTTCAATGTGCACATAAAATGCTGAGTATGCCTTCACACACAACACAGGACTCCACTTATCTCTCACTTCTCCCTGAAATCAGAAGAAACTCTCAAAATGCTCCAAGAATTTGTTTAAATCTGAAGACATAACTTCACCACAAATATGGTAAAAGAGAAGCTATCAATAAAAAAAACCCCAAAAGAACCAGAACAAAAAAAAAAACCCACATCAGCATCAACCAACCAACCACAACCCAACAAGTCTTAATTAAGATAACCATAAAACCTTGTCATACAATTAACAGAAAGCAAAGCATCTTTCCTTTATATGTCAGGTAATGTTTTTAGAAAAAAAAAAAAGGTGACCTGTCTCTATCATTTTTGTTTTTTCAACAACAAAAAACAAGCCTCCTAGAGAATCGGGAGTGGTTACTGACCCATTCTCAACAGCATTAACACTCATCACAGAGGTTTTTTTTCTCAAACAGCCAGAATCAGCAAAATCTTCACACACTATCTGTATGTTCTCCCTTTTCTCTTCCTGCCAGCCCCATTTCATGAATACGATCGACTGGCATTGTTTGATTAAAAACAAAAATTATGTGAAAGGGTTACCTGAAACTGTTGGTGTAAATAACAGAAAAAATTCTTTCTAGGAAAAACAAGCAACTTGCAAACCATAATCCAAACTGAATTAACTTTTTGTTTTGTTTCACTCACTGATCAATTTCAATAATCTTGCATTCCACACATTCACGAAAAAAATTAACCCGAGTATTCATACTTATTTAGTATGTTTTCTGAAACTTGTTTTTAAACACACATAGAGTGACTTTCACATCGATTTGTATTTAGTAGTCCAATTCTGTGAAGCTCAGCACACGTGATTGAGGGTTCGTTCCTCGTTTTTCCTCCCCTCTCCCCCAAACCCCCAAAATTTACGCAGCAAGGAGTCTCCAAGGTAGGATGTGAGTGCGGTGGAACGATGACAATATTAGAAACTGCATTCAGGGCGTAAAAAAAGCAATGATTGCTTATTCTGTTATCCATTAAGTAATAATAAAAATAAAATAAATAGAATACATCAAGCATCATTAAAGTATCTGCATTCTAATTTCTAGGATGGTGTCTAAACATGTTAAAAAAAACAACAGTTATCCATTCCTACCAGCACAAAATGGCCTACTCTTCTGAGAGATGGAACAGGTTTTCAACATATGCGTAAGATATTCGGTATATGATCACACACAGGGCCGCAGTTTATAATCTTATCTGAAGGACTTTTGGGTGAGTGGAGTAAGGATTTGCTGGACTGAATACATTATAAAGATAACTTAAGCCAACTAGAAGTCACCTGAATAAAATTTAATGCTAATGTGGTGAAGAACTTTGGCATAGAGTTAAGCGCTGTAAATGAATGCAAGACTGTAGTGCGTGTGTGTGTGTGTGTGTGTGTGTGTGTTGTGTGTGTGTGTGTGTGTGTGTGTGTGTGTGTGTGTGTGTGTGTGTATGTGCGCATGTGTGCATGCATGCGTGTGTTGTTTTGTTTTTTGGTGTGTTTTTTTTTTTTTTTTCTCTCTCAAGTTTGCTTGCTTGTTTCTTGACAAGCACAGTATGACAACTTTATGTTAACTTTGCCTGACAAAAACTACATTACCTAAAAATACAATCCTAATTCCTGGATTGATTCTGCTGTAAACCATTCAATGGTAAAGCAGCAATGTTACTGTAGGACTGATTCATGATTATCTGATAGTGATGAGAATAAACTCTTAGGCCAGCTGAACAGCAGACAGTCTTCTTCAAAGAACTTAACAAACTTTCTATGTTCTTCCTCGCTAGTCTTTTGGCCTCTAACTCTTCACAGTCAAGAAATACAAACACAAAAAACTATCTCCTCTCCCCCCCCCTACACACACACACACACACACACACACACACACACACACACACACACACCACACACACACCACACATCCACCCCTACCCTGAACTAAAAAATTCCAACAGAACAAACAACAATAAAGGAAAAGAAGAAAAGATAAGAGATGCATTCCCCCCAAAAAAAAATCCCACAGCACCTTTTCCAATTAACTGATGACATATAATATTACTAATTAGTTTTATAACTTTTCAAAGTTAATGCACAATTTTTACATCCACCGTATTTTACAAGCAATTAACTTGTTCTTTAAGCAGAAAACACTTACCACAGGCAATCTGTACAAAGATGAGAACCTTGAAAGTTCTATAAGATAATGCGTAGTATTTACAATGTTCATGGCATATAACCAGTCTTTCACACAATACAGGAGCTGCCTTATGAAAACTGTTAACGGAATAGTCTCCACAGGTGAAAACGGAATAGTCTCAACCAGGTGAAGAGAGCACTGACAAAGGCAAACACATCAGGGGACACTGAAAGAACTGTTTCAACTTTGAAGGAATTACTGTGTCAGTCGACAAAACTGCCTAACTGCCTGCAAGCCTGACGCATTTTTCAATCTATCTGCACAATTTTATCAGGCGGGCAACGATATATACGCAAACAGTAGCAAACACGTAACCGACAGTTGATTAATAAAAAAGGGTTATAAAATATCTAATACAGCCCCAAATATAATCACAGTCATCTTAAGAAAGCGCCACATAAGTCTCTTGATCAGCACGTTTAGAACTAAAATGAGACTGACTCTCTCTCTCTCTGTCTCTCTCTGTGAAACACCCACTCTCTCATTCTGCCCTTGCATACATGTATATATACACACAAGCGACACATTCATTTCTTTTCCCATGCATCCAGAAGGCTTTGCGGCAGGCAATCAAAGAAAGAGCGTTCTCGTGCACTCTGGGCAGAAGAAGCACCACTCATGCTCACTGAGCCCAACACCTTGCCCTCAACGTCCTCACCTTTTTTGGCCGTCACACTGTCTTTCACACTCACCAGCGAAGCACGCAGCCGTGAAAACAAGTTTTTGTTGAACGCTTTCTCTGTAGCTTTGGTCACAGCTTCTGACACTGGCTTTGTGGCAGCTGTGTCTATGGGAGGATATGGTTTGGACGCTGCTGCTGCTGCTGCGGGTGATGATTCAGGGGAGCATGCCCGCATGCTGCTTATGACAGCAGAGAAGTCTGAAAATATGGATCTTTCGCTTTTGGAGGACTTGCTGTTCTTGTGCCTGTCCTCGTTTAAGTCGTCTGATTTGTGTTTCAGTTCTCTGCTCAAGGCAGAATCTGATTCTTCTGTAGGATTTGTCTTAGACAACATCAGCTTGCAAGTAATATCTTCTTTACATTTTTTGGGTGGCTTCAGAGAGTCTTTCTCTTTCAGCTGTTCATGAACACCACCTGTGACATCACTCTCCCTGAGGTGCGTGCCTGTTCCTGATGATGCTGGCCTCTTTTTCCGCAAAACTAAACATGTCCTTCCCTGCTCTCCCCGCCTTTCACAGATCTGAGCAACATAGTGATCACTTTCGTCAATCTTGTCGCTCCTGTCTGGAGAAGCACAACATTCAGCTGCCTTTGAATCACCCTGTAGCCGATGATGTGATGATTGCGAGTCAAGCTTTGAAGAAAGTTTACTGCTCAAATCTGCAGTCTTCTTTTCTGTATTCTTCTGTGAGTCAGAATCTCCACTGAGGAAGTCTGACTGTTGAAACACAGCCGGTGAGTCACACGAGCTGCTGACTTGATTTTCTGAAAGACACTTGATGGAGGATGCAGATGAACGCGTTATTCTCTGAGGTAATACTGAAACGTCTTTTTCATGCGAGATTGTTTGTGATGACGGATGATGAGACAGCAATGAATCACTGACAGCAACTTCTGTGTCTTGAGAATTGTTGTTTGCTGTTGTTGGAGACAGGCTGGTGAGTGCTAGCACTGAAGTTGAAGAACAAACTGTCATTTTCCCTGAATCTGAAACTTTTTTCTTTTTTCCTTTTGATCTTGAAGAACCCTTCCTCTTTCGTTTATGACTTGATGCACTGCACCTTTCAATATTGAGTGAGTTTTCTATAACACCATTCGTCTCTGTACGTTCAGTTTGTTGTGAATGAATAATACTTTTCTCATGATGTGGATGGATAGGCTCAGTTGGTGATGTTTGATTATCCCTGAAATTCGACTGATGTAATTCATGATCAGCTAAAACCTGCACTGGTGACTTTCTGAGGGAGCTCCGAGATTCTGCTGGGTCTTCAAGCATCTGTGGTAGCAGGCCATCCTTCTGCACAGCTTCAGCAACTGCCAGATCATGGGTTTGTGAGTGAGACCAGTCTGCTGATAGACCAATTTTGCTGTTCTTCTGTCTCAGACAAGAAGTAGTTGGAGGAAGAACATGAAATGCACCACTTATAGCTGAGGCATTGTTCAAGTTTGGTGTGGCTTCTCCAATATCTGCACTTTTAGTTGCACTTCCACACAGGACTTGTGCATGATCTCTTTTTGGCTCTTTATCTTTGTCCATAGGCTGGCTGTCTTCCACATTCATATCTTTAGGTGAAGAATTCGCCTCTCCTACCTGTGTTGTTGAATTAAAAAGACCACCACTTGAAGAAACGTTCAGATCTATATCACTGCTTGTTTGTAACTTGTCGGCACAAGGTTTGTGACTTTCTGATTTTGCTGGTTTAGGAAAATCCTCAACAGTTTCCACATCAACATCTGGAGAACTGCACTTGTACATGGAAACAGACCCACCAGCAGAAGGTATGTCACTCACTGACATAATGCTGTCATTATTACAGATACTGTTCTCTGTACTTTTTCCGTCTGAAGACATCGCATCACTGATGGCCACGCTAGGTGTCTTCAAAATAAAATCTGATGCTGTACAAGCTGTAGCCTGTGCTGATTTTAAACCAGGGGCCAGGCTTTCTAATGTGTGCCTCGTTTCTTCCTTTCTTACAGGACTACTGTCTCCCCCAGTTGCCAAGCTGGATGGAGGTAACTTGGGAGGAGTAAACGAATCCAGATTCTGAGTATCTAAGATGACGTTTTCACACACAGATGAATTTTCCTTTTCATGTGGATCTTGCAAGAAATCTGGTAGGTCCACAATAGATGTGACCTCTACTTTTTCCTGCCGTTTCTTCTTGCCAGATGATTTTTTGTTTCCTTTTTTAAATCTGCCTTTGGGTGAAGCAGATTTGAAAGCTGATATCTTAGTTTTTTTCAAACTTGATCTTATTTCATCTGCCAGGTGCTCGATGTCTTCATCTAATTCTGCCTCTGTCATTTTGGACAGGTCAGCGCTGATGTCAGGGACGACTGATTCAGACGAAGAAGAATCATTGGCGTGTGAGAAAGGAGACCCCGGAGAGTTGGGGCTTTCCAGAAATTCTGCCTGTATGACAGCATCTGAGATGACAGGCTGGTTTTCTGACATACCTGAAGTTCCTGATGTGTCTACTCTCTCTGCTTCTCTGTCAGGTGGTCTGCAGTCTTCTTCCTTTTCTTTATCTGAAGGCACATCTTCTTTTTCTTCTTCTTTGTCTAACAGCATGTCCTCCTTTTCCTCTCCTTTGTCCAAAGGCTTGTGTTTGTCTGAAGGTATGTTCTCCTTCTCCTCTGCTTTTTCTGAAAGCTCGTCTTTGTCTACAAGCACCTCCTCTTTTTCCTCCTGTCTGTCCGATCTCTCCTCTTGTTCCCCTTCTCCATGTGACGGTACGTCATCGTTTTCCTCCTCTGCTGCCAATGGCATGTGCTCTGTTTTCTCTTCTTGTTCTGAAGGCAATGGCATGGATGCCAGGGACCTAACCTCAAGAATTGCAGGCACTGGCAAGGACTCGTCTACAGCGGAGTCTATGTTTTCCTCATCATTGGACATCATCACGCTGCACGCAGGAACAACTTCATGGTTTTGAACACATTGAGAATCCTCCATGAATGCTACGCTGAAATCTACAACCTCCTCAGGCTCTTGCTTGACGATTGACAAGTCGACACCGATTTGAGGAAAATTTGGAGCATGCTGGTCTCTGGCTTCAGGGAGAGTGCTTTCACTGGGCAGTATCATGGGTATGGCAAGGACCTGGCCCTCACCACTGATGACAGGTTTCAGATCGGATTCACCACCGAAGCCCTGATCAGTCACTATGGGTGTTGTACCCGATTCAGGATCTTCTTCCTCAAAATAGTCTTCTTCACCAGGGAAATCTTCACAATAGTCTTCATTGTCATCCTCATCAGGTAGATCTGTCTGTAGTTCGTTTTCATTGTCCATCTCATAATGGAAAAAACTGGCTGCGTCATCGTCTTCATACACCACCGCCTCACCACACATCACAGACGTGATGACAGGAAGTCCTGGCTGGATGGGAGATGTAGAGTCTGAAGGCTCCGGCGTTTCTTGGGAATCAGCAGAGAGTCTGTCGTCTCCTGCCTCCCACATCTTGGCAGCTTCTCCAGAGGCCACAGCACTGATCAAAGGTAGAGTGGTCGACTCTGGCATGATTATCACCTGTGTCTGCTCACTTGAGTTGACACTTTCCCCATCTTTGACGAGTTTAAGAATTTGGTTCTCAATTGAGCTATCAATGCACTCTCCTAAAGTTAATGTATCTGTGTGAGCTCCGAATCCTGCTATTGTTCTCTCTTCCTTTGGGCAAGAACCTTGAGGAGGCATCTCATCAGTAGCTGCTGCCAGATCTTTGCAGGCAGTAACTTCAGCAATGCCAAGAGCGTGAGAACCTGTATTACAAACATCAGTCTCTGTGCAGGCAATGGATACGTTACCTTTCACATCAGATGCTGTAGGCTGGTCTGAATCGGTCAACGCAACACCTAATTCCCCTGGAGCCACGCATGTTATCACTGGAATGCCAATTCTCTCACTCTCTCCATCTGGTTGCTCTACCTTGATAACTGGACGAACCTCTGACACAGAACAGGGAAGATGGTCTCTGAGTGGTGCGGTAGATCCTTCTTCATCTTCAATCTGCACAGCCTCCCTTCCAAACGTGGAGTTTGAAATGAAAGGGATGGATTCAAACCGGTTTTCACTGTGGTCAGCAGATGATGATTGTCCCACGTCTTCAGATTGACTCTGATTGGACCAGGCATGGGAAAAGTCCTCATCAGGAGGTTCTTGTTTCACATGGGGAAGGGGCCATGTGGGAAGCTGGGGTGGAGCTAGGGATGGTTGGCCAGTCACTGCTGAATGCTGTTCTGGCATATGTTCATTATGACCATCATCACTGTTATTGTCAGACTTTTCGGTGGAGGTAGGCCCCGGCAAGAGAGCTGCTGCAAGCAGTTCTCCAAGCAAGGGCTTGTGATCTTGCTGTTCTCCGGTGACAGAAGACTCCCTGGCACCATGGTGCTGGACTGAAAGTGATGTTGAACCAGGCTGTGACATCAGGTTTGGCTCAGGCTGGCCGTAACTGCAGGAGTCTGGCAGAGGCACAAGAATCTGCTGACCTGGTGCAGGAACACTGCCATCAGCAGAAGACACACCACTCTGCTGAAGAGTGCCTGTGATGCTTGGCAGCAACGGCTTTTTCTCCTCGTGAATGAATGCTTCAGCAACCACGTAGGAACCTGTTGGAGTAGAGCTCTGGTCTGCTTCTGACGGCTGAGCTGGGACAGGATTATTGCACTGATCTGTGGTTTCTGGTTCAAACGTCATGCCCAACCCTGCTGTGGACAGGTCTCCATCTGTCACTGAACTGTGAGAGGGAGACATCATCTCTTCGTCACCAACATCAAGATTCTCCTCTTCTTCAGCATAGTCGATCTCAATACTGACATCTTTACTGGGTTTCAGCCTGGTCCTTTTCTTCTTGCCCTTCACGTTCTTTCTGTGCCTCATCACAATGCTCTTGGCAACATCTTTGATCCAATCTGGCGTCTCCTCACAACCGCCAGTCAGGTACATGTGCACCTTCTCCCCTATTTCCTGCAAGTATTTGCTCTTACTTATTCTGGTATTTCGAGGCACGAGCCGAGAGAAGTCTCCGTCACTTATCAACGACGTCAATGCGTCTATGTCCAGATCTTCACCACCCAGAGTAGGTGCCACAAATGTCTTTTTGTTGGTGCACTGGCCGGCTACTTCCTTGGAGCCTTTGTGCTGAAGGCTGTCTGGGTATGTCAGGTGTCTGGCACAGCTGTTCTCCTCAGCTAGCAGAAGACTGATGGTTTCCCTGACATACCCCATGTCCTCTTGGTCCAGCTGCAGCTCTGCTTTGGAGTGACGTCTGTTCTGTATGAGAGGAACAATGAAGGCTCTATCCTGAGCGCCAAAGACGTAATATTTGACACGGAATCGCGTCTTTTTTGACCAGGCGTTTCTGTTTCCTTGATTCATACCAGCTTGGCCATGTTTCTCTGACTGCATGCAGGAAGGCTGAGGAAACTGGGACGGTTTTCTGTTAGTCCCATTGTTTGTCTCCTCTGCTCCTGCAGTAAAGTTATCAACACACCCTGACTGGACAGCTGGTGGGTTTGTTGTGTTCTGACTTTCTGTTGTTCCCTGATGTTCAGCACTATGTTGCTGAAAAATATTGAATGGAGGCATGGAGGTTTCTGACAGATGTTGGATCTGAACACCATTCTTTGATGTGATGCGGAAATTTGTAAAACTGGGTTGATGTTCAGAAGACAGTGGGCAGGAACTTTGAGACTGGACACCATGTACACCTTTCAAAGCTGACAACCGCTTCAGGCGGTTCACCCTTTCTTTTTCTCTGGTTTCTTCAAAACCAGCCATAGTTTTGTGCTTCCTGAAATAGGCCCTCTTTCTCTGTAACCCACGCACAACCCGACCACCCTCTGACAATCTCTCACTCTCCAGACTGTGTCCACATTGGGGCAGGTCTCCCTGTCTGCACTTCTCCTTCAAGGAGTTCTGCCTGCACGATACTGTACACAGACCGCCAGGGTCTGCCGCTGTACGTTCAGAGAGAGAGGCGAGGTCCAGTGTTTCCATCACCACATAGCACGGTTGAAGCAAGTCCCGGCTGATACCCTTCAACCAAGCGGGGCAGGGATTCCTGATTTGTGTGGACCTTTTTCGCCGGTTTCTTGAGCCAGATTTTGCCTTTCCAGAAGCTGTTAAAGCTGGGCCGTTGCTTGAGCCGGTTACACTGTCTGAAAGGATTGCCCGCAAACTGGGATATTCCCCACTAGAGGCAGACAAAGGAACAGATCCTACGGAGGTTTGGTCGTCTGATGCTGGCAAAGCACATCTGGAGTTACTAGACGTGGCTGACTGAACTGCTGATGTTGCTGGCGTGGTCAGACTGTCTGAATGATTGGGCCCACTGCTCGACGTAGAGCCTTTCTTCACACTGCTGCCACTGGGGTTGACCACGGCTTTGTGTGGGTAAACATACACGATCGTCTTGGAAGTGCTGGGCACTGGAGCGCTGCACGGTATCAGCACGCCACAAAATGTTATTACCTTGGAGCACCACTGGAGGCTGTCTGGGAGCAGTTGGCAGCACCACTGGAGCCCCTGGGGGGACTGGAGGTTTGGGTTGGGCATGTGGAGAAGCAGTAAACTGGCAGTAGTTGTGATCCGTCATCAGTGACTGAATGCCGGCCGGTGGGAGGCCACTCTCCCCAGGCAGCACGCCAAACCGATCTCCTTTCATGGAGATGTCTTCTCTGTCTTTGCTGATCCATTTCTGACACCGTTTGCAGACGTAGAACTTGTCCGTTCCGTTCACACCCTGACCGCTAGTGGACGTGAAAGTGCACAGCACAGGCGTGTGACATTTACACCACTTGTTGGCCGTCTGCTTGCGCCACAGTTTGCCCACTCTCTTCATGCACTTCCGACATAATTCTGACACTGTGCCGTCCGGCAAGAAAGGGTCAGGGGAATCGCAGCGACACCAAATAAAATCCATCTTTCGCCTGGCTTTTGTCCTTTTCCCACACCTTCGACAGAATTTCTCTTTTGCCTTGTTCCCATCCTTCACTTGACTTTTGGGGAAAAGGTTCAGATCTTGTTTTGCACATGTACACAGGCCACTCCCTTTACGTTGCTCCTTACCTTTTGCATTGGCAGAGGACACAATCTGGTTTTCAGAACTGTGATTCAGACTCTCTGGGGATCTATGCTCAGCTGCAGTGTCTGAACAGTCATCAGGCAGACCTTTTTCACCCACCCGTTTTCTCAGTTCATCGATGGTGCGGTTCAAGGGGTTGGACGTGGCACATGTCACAGAACCCGATGTGATCACAGCAGCAGGAGTCTGTGCAGTTTCAGAGGTGAGAGGTGTGACTAAGGGTTCTACTGAAGGTGCGTTTTCTACAAGTTGGTTCACAACATCCTCACTTACTGAAGAATCCCCTCCAGAAGGCCTGGAAGTGTGAGCACCATTAGTTGCTGAACCTGTGCTATTCAACAGTTTTATCACAAAGTCGCCATCAGCATCTTTACCACCACCGTCTTTGCTAGGGCTGTGTTGCACTGAAGGATGGTGAGATGATGAACTGGAAGCAGCCAGTGTATCTGTTTTTTCAGCAACAGCAGAGTCACCAGAAGGCCCCTGACACACCACTGATGAGGACTGCTGCAGCACAAAGGATGCCAGTCCTGACACATCCCTGTCTGTGGATGAAGACAGCTGGTGCGGATTATTTACAGCACAGTCTGAAGGAGGTGCTCTGGTCCAGGAGACACGATTCTCAGATTCTGTGCTGATACTGCTTGTACATGTGCTGCCTGCCACTGGGACTGATGACAGATTAACTCCACTGGCTTCTGTGTGAGCAACAGCAGCAGAAACAAAACCAACAGCCTGAGGAGGTAGGAGTTGAGTTATGTGTAAATGAGGTCCACTTCCCAACAATGAATTGCTGTTATGCGCATTGTTGTTTATTTCACTGCCCAGCGCTGACACACTACTATTCCCCAAGTTGACAATTCTCAGTTGTGCTGTGTCTGCTCCTGGTTTCCCCAGTCCATCTGAAGACTTCCATGGCTATAAGTCCGTTCAAAGCTTGGCTTGATATACTGGTCACTAGAATTATGCCGTACATCAGCTAGGCCACCTGCATGCACGACTCTATCATCCCCACTTGGCCGGTTCTCATTATTGAACACTAATACTGTTTGTGCACAAGGTGTGAGTGACTTTGCCACTACATCCACACTCCAGGGACACAGAGCATTTTCTGTCACGACCTTGTGCTGTGCAGAGGGATCGGGGACTGGTGCTGTGAACGTGAAATCCTCATCTGCGAATCCCAGACTGCAGTTAATGTCAAAAGGGGACATGGGCTCTCCGTCTGAAGCCTCTTCCCTTGATGGCGTATCTACTGTGCTAGCTCTTTCTTCCACAGCCGATTCCATCATGGCAGACTGATACAGCTGTGGCTGTGCTGTACTGTTCACCGAGTTCATGTGTTGTTCCTCCTGTCTGCCAGCAGGGGAGGCATCTCTCCCGTCAGGCTCATCCTGCTGAGCTGACAAGAACTCCAGGTCCTGAAGCACCTTTCCATAATTAACACCCGAAAGACCGGCCTGCTTAGGGTCTGTTCGGCCACAGAATCGCTTGTCTCTTTTAGTGCTGTCATCACACGAGACGTGGTGTGGGTCATGTATTTGGGCAGAAAATCCTGTATTGTCGGCAGCTGGGCATGTGGAATGTGAGACTGCTGTACCTTCTTTCAGACAGGATGCCGATTCTTTTACGCCTTGTTTGTCAACATCTGGACATGAATAAAACTTTGCACAGCTGTTTGTTCCGCCAACTGACAATCCTTGATGCAAATCTCTGGATTTGTTTGAAGCCTGAAACTGGTCTGAAACACCATCTACATGTTGAGAAGATGACACCTCATGAAGTCTGTACTCTGAAGAAAAAGCCTCTGTGTGGTGTAAGGAAGATACTTGTTCAGAGGTTGGCTCACTGGCTATTGTAGACAACTGCTTTCCAACATCTGCTGCCCCTTCGTTCACAAAATCACTTACAAACCCCTTCGACCTGGAAAACTTGATTTTCAGCTTCAACCCTCCATTTCCTTGTTGATTCTCTACAGAGGCAGTTGCAGCAGAACTCATGTCCACAGAAACTCAGCCTTGTCAGTGTGAGAGGGACTGTCTGCTGTCGTGTATCATTGGTGAGATGCACACAGTCAGTTCCATGTCAGCAAGAAGGGAGATATATATATCACACAACGCTCAAGTGGCAGTGGTGTGTAGTAGCACTGTGAAGGATGAACGATGGATGCTTCAGCTGACCTGCAACACACACAGTTCAATCATGAGTATGTATACATATGAATGCATGAGAGAGAGAGAGAGAGAGAGAGAGGAGAGAGAGAGAGAGAGAGAGAGAGAGAGAGAGAGAGAGAGAGACAGACAGACAGACAGACAGACAGACAGACAGAGACAGAGACAGAGAGACAGAGAGAGACAGAGAGAGACAGACAGACAGACAGACAGACAGAGACAGACAGACAGACAGACAGAGACAGACAGAGAGAAAGAGAGAGAGTTCTGCTGGCTGCATTGTTTCACAGAGTGTGATCACACCCTGTGTCAATTCTATCTCCACTGAGCACTGGTTTAAACAATAATAGCTAGTTCAGTAATTGCCCCATCACTAGCATACCGCACACACTTTAGTCCTAAAGCCTTTGCAGGTGTGAAGTAAGTCCACTGACAGTTGACAGACAGGATGACTGGATATGATTTTTATTCAACAGGCAGGAGAGTGTAGTCAATGACTGTAACAACCCCCCTCCCCCCCTCCAACCCCCCCCCCCTCCAACCCCCCCCCCGACCCCCCATGGAGAGCATGGCACAAATCAATGTAAACTTTAATCTTCCTTCTGTCTAAAGACAAACCAGTAAAATTAACCTGGTTTTCAAGATCATTTCTGCCACATAGTTGTTGCTCTTCTGCAGTGCCTTCTCAACAATTTTTTGCTTCTTTTTTTTTTTAAAGTCTGTGATTATTACTTTCATAAGTAATTGATATGCTTGAGCAACAATATATTTTTTTTATAATCATAAATTTTTTTTAAAGCAAACAAAGGTAAAAAGAAACACACACACACACACACACACACACACACACCAACACACACACACACACACACACAGTGACACACACACAGTGACACACACACAGTGACACACACACACACACACAAGCTCAATATGAGTGCTTATTCCATTATCCTCAAAATGGCTCAATATTATTATTAATGAATAGATTGATAATAATATTTTAAATAATATTAATGATGATAATAATGATAAAATAATAAATACACTTAGTTTAGCAGGCTAATGGGAATTTCAGCTGTTGAACTGGAATGCAGAGACTGATATGAGATGAAACAGAAGCAGAAAATCCTACATTTGCAATAAGTACGTCTTGAGGCTGGATTTGAAACTGTCATAAGTAGGCTTTTGACGAAGGGAGAGGAGGAGGTCATTCCAGATTGATGGACCAGAAATACTTCAAATAGAGAGAAAGTAAGCCAAAGGTGAATTGGTTGAATTTCTGTGTGAGTGTGTGTGTGTGTGTGTGTGTGTGTGGTGTGTGCGTGCGTGCGTGCGTGCGTGCGTGCGTGCGTGCGTGCGTGCGTGCGTGCGTGCATGCATGGTGTTTGTGTATGTGTGCATGCAAAACTAATATACGTTCATTTTATTCATGGGCCATTGTGAGCAAATGAGTTGATTGTAAGTGCTTTGATTTGTTCCTTTACAAGATTCAGTAAGTACTATGATATATATAAATCCCATACATTTTTATTTTTACACACACACACAAAACACACACACACACACACACACACACCACACACACACACACACACTCCTCTCTCTCTCTCTCTCTCTCTCTCCTTTTTCTTATTTCATTTTATTTTATTTATATTTTTTACTGGTAGTATCTCTCCCCCCCCCCCCTCCAATAAGGATATTAATTAAATTCCCCCCCCCCCCCCCCCTTTTATCCAAATGTATGATTTATATCACATGTATAACTTTTGACAGATTGTGGTGGATTGATGTTTTCAGTTGTTTATTTCATCTTGTTCGAGATCTTGTTTGCTCTTTACCTATTAACACCTTTCTTTTCTTCCATAATCAAAATCTTTTTATTGTGACTTCTGATTTTTGTCTTCTGAATGAGTGCATTTTTATTACCTTATCATATATAGTGTCCTTATTCTTGTGTGTTGTTTGGTACTGCGTAAAGTTTTATTGTTTAGTATCTTTTCAATTTGATGTATCCCTGAAAAGGGCAGGGACTGGATGTAAAAAAGCACACAAGTGCTTATCTATTATCCTCGAATAAAAGACTTTGCCTTGCCTTGCCTTGCCTTGTCTCTCTCTCTCTCTCACACACACACACAAATAACAAAAACAACAACCAGAACCCAAACTCACCAGGGCCATGTTTAAATGCACTCGTGCAGATTCTGTTCTGACCATGGTGTAGTAGAACAGCCACTGTCTTTCTGTTGAAAATAATCCTTGGCACAAATGCAGAATTCTGAAAAGAAGAAAAATAATCATAAACAATGATCGCACTGTCATCTTGACATTGTAGTTCTCACAGATGACATACAAAAACATTGCTTTATGTCTGAATTACAAAACTGTACACTACATTTTATTTTCTAAATGTTTGTTGCTTTTACTTTCACACCCAAACACTTGTTAATTTTTGAAAATAATGAAAAAGCACTTGTCACGTGATTTTTTTTACACCCAGTCCCCACCCTTATCAAGGATTGTTTTATGAATGATATAAAAAAAAAAGTGCATCAAACCATAAAGCTGACCAAAATAAAGGGAAAATAAGCCTCAACAACTACCATTGCATCAATCATTATGAGCAAAAACACTAAAACAAAAGCACAAAAAGCAAACAAAAACAACAGCAAAACACATAACATACAATTAAAAATTACAAATTTCAAAGATTCAAAATATAAAATTTTACATGACAAAAAGGAAGATAATGATAAAACCTATCACATACACACATTGACAAAAGCATGCACGCACACACGCATGCATGCACACACACACACACAACATAACACACATACACACACACAACACACATAAAACACACACACACACACACGCACACACACACACACACACACACACACACACACACACACACACACACACACACACACACACACACACACACTCACACACACACACACCAACTGGGTACATGAGAAGTGTCTACAATATCACACACACACACACACACACACACACACACACACACACACACACACACACACACACACACACATACACAACACACAACACACACACACACACAACACACACACACCTACTGAATTGCAATAAATGGGGATGGCATAGGCACTCCGCAAAGGGATTTTTACTCTGAGTTAATACCAGTATCACCTCTTCTCTCTTCTGACACAGTGACAGTCCTTTCGATGAGACTATAAATCGAGCTCCTGTGTGCAAACAATTTGCATTTTATAACAATCTTGGGCACATATCCAAACCCATTCTACCTTTCAGATCAGTAGCCCATTGCCTTCCAGAAGGTGACAAAATTCTAAAAATGTCTGCACACTGGTGTCATGTCTCAACACCATCCCCAAAGTCTGAAAGCAGCTGTCTTAAACCCAATCACTGCCTTAGGTTAAATTTAATGGTGGGCAAATATGGTGGTAGACACAAAATTTCACCAATTGTGATCCTTGCATTTCAAGCCAAGAAACAAACAAAACAAAATAAACAACAACAAAAACCACCCAAATTAAAAAACAAAATATATTGCTATGATTTTTAAAATATAAGAATGACTTACAAAAAAACCCGAGAATTGTTAACACCAGCCATTCTACTTTCTTCTTTTTTTAATCTTCCCCATATTACAGACAGTATATATAGTATATAAAAAAAAACCAAACCGCCAAACAGCTTGTAGGCCATTGTGTGCCGGTGGGAACAGATGACAAAATTTACAAATCTACATGTATGCACACGGAGAATGGATGTAAAAAAGCACAAGAATACTTATTCCATTATCTCTTATATATAAAATAAAATAAATAAAGATAAAAGTTTTGGGGGGGATTAATTTTTTTTATTATTATTTTTTACATGAGGATTATGGAATAAGCATATGTGCTTCTTTACATCCGGTCCCCGATGTGTATGCAATTTTTGTAAATCATGTCATCTGTTCCCACCTGCACACGATGGCCTACTCTTACAAAAAGCGGAACAGGATTTAACATGCGCAAGATATTTGCATGTTTCTTCATGGGATGCATAAATATATATGTACATGTATACATGTGTACAATGATATATGAAATGCCATATGGGTAAACAACGCTGCAGGATGGACATCCTGTGGCCATCCCATGCTTGAAATCCAACTAGGCTACCTGGTCAATAAAACAAAAGCAACTTGCCTGAAGTGAAGAGAAGCAGAAAAATGGGTGGAAAGGAAGAAAATAGGAAAGCATGGGGGGTCAAATGGAAAGGGAAAAAAGAAACAAAGAAATAAAAGTGACTAAATGGGGGAAATTTCTACCACAGAATTACCGGAAGGGGGTCATAATAATCAATATGATCTACTGAAAACACTTCCTCCCTGACATTCCCTTTCCACCCTCTTTTAAGCCTTAGATGTGACCTACTGCTAATATTTCAATAGGTCCTCTTGACAACCATACGGTTTGAAAAAATACCCCAAAATGCTGTGTATGTGGTTTTTGTTGCTGTTGTTTATTTTAATTGATTGACCATTGTTTGGTTAATTTTGCTGAGTAAACAAGGTGTCATGATTGCTTACAAAACAATGTTTGGCATTGTTGCTTTTGTTTCGTGCATTTGATGAGTTAATCAAATACAATTTGGCATTTATTTCTGCACTTCTAGCCATTTAAAGGCCACTGTCTGGCAACCTCTTGAGCGTTATGGTACAACGATGAGCTAGGCTACCATTTTTCGCGCCGTCACGTGACCAATGCTGAACCCATCCATTCCACAAAAAACACATCATAAATGGCAATTTCCAAAAGAAAAAAACCCCACAAATTATTGACAATCACAAAAACATGGCCAATCAATATATATGATCACTTTTTCCTCTGATAAAGCCAAGCCTTAAGCATTCTTTAAGGAAAATTGCTATGTTTCGACTGTCAACATTGCTGAACGGAATTCACAATATGGCGACCGATGCAAGCTGTCTGGAATCGCTTTGCTTTTCGTTGAATACTGTAATTTCTACGTAAGTTTTAAACAGATAATTCAAGAATATTTGCAAAATATAAATAAGAAAAGCATAAGTCTCACGTACCGCAGTGAAATATCAATGTCTGTTCACTTTCACTTCATCAAAATATGTATTCAACTGCGATCGACAGCTATTTTGAGTACACACAAGGAGGCGATAACTCTAGTTGCTGTTCCATTCGGTAGCATATTTTACCAAACGCTACACACAGACAGTTTTGTAGACTACCTCAGTTCCATCATATTGTCACTGATTACTAAAATACGAGCTAGAGGCTGACTTTAGAATATCTGATGCTTACAGCAAACATCGAAGGATCGAGTGATGCTGGGAGCATAATTTATTTACTTATTTGACCTATGTCATCAACACCACCCCCAACCCCGAGTATAGCGAGCGGTTTACTTGCGTTGCCTTAAACCTCCTACAGTTCTGTCTGTGAAATCTTTTCGTTTTAGATTTGGCTTTGCCGTGACGTAAGTAAGGTATTGTAAGGTATAGATAGATATTGTTGTCAAGGCAATTTTAGGCCTACGTGACCCAAACGATCCCAAACGGCCAATTAGGCCTAACCCGGAAGTCACTAAGTGCAACCAGCAGATCGTGAAGCTGATCGCTGTGGACAGGGCTAATCTAATAATGGATGATGCAGTCATATAGAATAAAACCCATTCAGCTGATAATATGTCGATTGTATGACTTTGAAATAGTCTGATGTGTCGAAAATCTTGGCCAGATGCGTTGTTATCCGACGGGTGACATTGCTTGCGCGTTCGTTGCTTCCGTAGGCTAGCTCAGACTCTGGCTGAGCCCAGCAGTTCAAGTTGCTGCTGTTTCTGCTGACACATTAGGCTTAGGCTAATCTTGAATGTGCCTAGGAACATTGCTCTGAACTCCACAACAAACAGAGTAAATGTGCGAAGAGGACAGTGATCATGAAATGAGTATGACCTTACGATACGCCGTGAGGAAGTCAAACCAGTAGCCTAGCAGTGCTGAAGTCAAAAGGCAATGGCAAGACTGCAGGCAAGACTGCAGTTCTTGCAGAACTTTTAAATTATAGTTGAGAGACAGTGACTGGCATCCTGCCACGTGCAACGAAATCTGGGACTCTGGGAATTGAACAGCGCACAGCTCAGACGTCCGATGAGAGGAAACCTCCATCATGACAGGAATTTATTTATTCTTTTATTTCGATGATAGGCCTAATGGATATAGGTACTCATGTGCTATTTTACATCCAGTCCCTGTGTGTATGAAGTTTTGTCAATGACTGCACTTTAATCAGCTATGCCTGCTAAGTATGCTCTTAATCATTCTGAATAGATTATAGCTGCAGACACTATCATTTCTTAAAAACGTGCTCATGGCTGGATTCTGCAAAGATCATGCCTTCAGCAAATAAACCCTCTGCGACAAGCCCCCCCCCCCCCCCCACACACACACACACACACACGCACACACAATGTAGAGCCTTAATGACTCCGAACTAAGAAGAAAGAGGAAACTGCGGAAAACAGAGAAATAGAACACACACACACACACACACACACCACACACACACACACACACACACACACACACACAACACACACACGCGCGCGCGCGCGCTCACACACACACACACACACACACAACACACACACACACACACACACACACACACACACACACACACACACACAACACACACACAGAGTGTGAAAGAGGGGAAAAGGTAATTCCATGTCTTTGGGGAAAGGGAGAGGGCAAAAATTTGTCCTGTAAAATACAGTGCTAGTTGAGTCTCTGGCAACAGAGCTAGTTTGTTAGAAAAAGGAAAAGGAAAACGCAGTAGAAAAATACACTTGAGTAAGATCAGCTGACTTTATGGACAGTCTGTTCCATGTAGCAGAGAAGATGTGATCCGCTCTGAGTCCAGCCTTCTTGTGATCTTTCAGCGATAGAAGCCGTCGCTGTAAGCAGGGTATTCCTCACACTATGCTACTGTACATTTCAAATCCTTATGTCTTTCATGTTCAAACTTAGCAGCTGAGATGTTTGACCATTGAAATCCATGGTCTCTGTGGAACTGAGGTAAAATTTATGTTGAGTGTCAGCCTGAGTCAGATCTGTGAAATTGATCTGCATAGGCCTACATGGGGGTAGGGTGGGGTGGTTGTGGGGGAGTACTGGCAGATCTACAGTTTGCTAACATTGTAGCATGGCCTCTATTGCATTCTAGCCTCTCTTGTATGGTGATATAATTCCTGGCTTGGCCAGATGCAGGTTCCACCCAGAATTTGCTTAGGCCTATAGTGTTAGTTGAGTTGTGATTGTTCTTCTACTAATCCTGCTGTCCAGCTGCTGCTGTTGCTGTTACTTTTACTAGACTGACTTTTAAAAAAATTTATTGACTATTCCTGATCTAAAATTTATTGTTGACCAAACCAAAGGGTGTGAGGCAAGGAAGGGAAGATAAGCACCAAGAGTATATTAAAATGGTAATAAATGACTAGCCGATGGGTAGTGCTGTTCTCAACACATCAAAAAGAAGACAATCTTCAATATAAATCGTTCTTATAGATGTGGAACTAGTTGCGGGAATGTTTCAAACATTCCCAAATACAGATTATTGCTCGGCCATAGGTTACACATGGCCAGTTGTAACAGTTCCCTAAAGTGGAAACCTCCCCTGGGATGTGAATACAACCCCAACCTATGGGCTTTGACCTGATGACGTCATGCGGGAAAGAGACGAGTTATCCTTCGTGGTTACGGTATAAAGCAGCATATCCCCAACAGCTGAGTTACCTCACAGCACTAGGTTTACTCACAGGTGTGAAGCAGACTGCCTGAGTTATCTGATCCTGTCATGGTTAGCTCTGTGTAGGATAAGGACATTGAACGCCCCTTGACCTCTTAAAGGATGTGACCTGGTTTCCTTGTGTTGACTTCAGGTTTCTGTCAGACCCCATTTCTCTGGTGGCAAAGTGCTGTGGTCTGATGAGGGCTCTGGTGTAGTCCTTGTATTGTGAGTTAGCTGCTATGGTGGAGATTTGGTTGTTCATTTTCTTACTGATGTACGAACCCACAGCCACACCGCCGCAGGCACACATACAGGCACACACATACACACTCAAAATGCATACAGATGCATCGTGCACACACGCACACGCGTGCACAAAACACACACGCATGCACGCACACACACATGCGCATGCGTGCGTGAACGCGCGCGCACGTACACACTCACACACACACACACACACGCACGCACGTGAGCACACGCGCTCGCGCACTGACAGATTAAGACCATGACAAGAAAGTACAAGTAGAAGAGGAGAGGATGGAGAGGTCAGTCATATAGATTCACATGAAATATTCCTTTGCCATGACGGCCACACTTTCTCATCCGCCGGGTCTGTATAAATGTCCAAACATAACGAACCCTCCAAGAAATAAAGAGCTCTCTTCTAACGATGCTATTATAATTGACCTCAGGTAGATCATCTGGATGCGTAAACCACGACTATTTTGGATCTCATAAGGATCAACTACATCGATATCCAGACTCTTTGAATGGTGTCATTTTTCTTCTTTGGATTTAGCCTTTCTGCGTATTTTAACGCGAACGATACTTTGCTTTGCATCCATGTTAACAAGCAGTCGAAATACCGTAGTCAACTCTTACTTTCTATCTCGAAACAGCCCATTCATGAAAGTGCTGATGCCTACTAGTGTTTTCACCTTTTTATTTTATTTTATTTTATTCTATTTTTTAACCTTCTTCCCTTGCTCGTTCCCTTCCCAAGTCTGCTAGCCAGAATGTTTTGATTATTATCGGTCAATCAGCAGTTTTCAGCTGCAGCAGGAGCAGCAGGGGAGGAATAGCAACAGCAAAGTTCGTGGAGGTACGTGTGAAAACCGAAAGTACACAGGCACACCAAGTCTACTCTTGAAACGGAAGTAACGAGAATACAGTTTTAATGCGCATGCCTAGTCAACTTAGCAACATCCAACACAACATGGTGGCTCAGTAACCACTCGTCAAGTTCATAGCTCTGTGCATCTGCTATTTCTTTGATGTGAGGTGAAGCAAAGGATAGGAAGCCATGTCTAAAGCAGGCAAACGTGCTAAAAGTAGCACTGGCCCTGTAGGAGGTGCTAAATGGGAACAGGCACTGAACGCTGCTAGCTTCGAAGAGGTAAGCCGATCCGCGAATGTAACATAGTTTCGTCGGATATTCAAACAAGAACACCTTGCCTTATTGTCTTGTTTTGCTCGGGTAGGGGTTTTTGTTTTGCCCCAGTGCCCAGAGTTTTCTTTCAGACCTTTAATAGAGCAAAGAATACATGCTTGGTATGTTTGTGTCGTTCATACCACCCGTGTATGCATGTGTTTGCATACGTAACGGTGGATTAACATCTCATCCAAAGTACTTATTTGGAAACTGAGGTAGAAACAATGTTAACCACAGAGCAGGAGTCCTTACTTATTGTAAGAGTTTATATTTGAATTGTTTATATATTGAATGTTTGTCATCAGTATGCAAAATCTTAGTGGTGCCCCAAAAGTCTACAAAGACCACAGGATAGGTGATGTGAGGTGTTACAAACAGGCCTTTCAAAAAGACATGCCTATATAAAAAAATGCTATTGCAAAACCCACTATTCCTTTATTTTATTGATTGAAAGAAACTGAAGACTTCAAATATTTGTAAACACAGGCATCATGTATCTTGAAAATCACATAAATTTAGAGATACACAGACATTTCCAGTTTAGCGTTGATGTGAGAAAAACTCCCAAAAATTTAACGAGATTTGTATACTGGATCTGAACATCACCTATTCTGAATACAGGCAGATTCTCAAGACTTGTTCCTTTACTAACAACACACTATCTGTCAGTGAGACAGCCGTCCCTGCAGATTAAACCATGACAAAAATCAAATCAATGAGAGCCTATGGTCATGATATATAATTTCTGGAAATATTTCCTTTGCATGACGAGCCACAGTTCATCATCCGTCTGATAAACTGTCAACATTTACGAATCCTCAGAAATCAAAGCTTTAAATTATATAGATTGCCCAGTTAATCAGCTCGCGTGCGTAACCCGACTATTTGTTCAACAGATCAAAACTATCGATATGCAGCCTTTGTGTGTATTTTTCTTCTTTGGATTTAAGCTTTTGTAATTTTAGACTATAAGGAAATCTTTGTTGCACCATTTAACAAGCAGTCCGAAATACATCACCTACTTTACTTATCTGAAAACTAGGCCACTTCCATAATGCTGATGCTCTATGTTTCACTTATATATTTATTTTATTTAATTTTTTTACTCTGCCAACTGATTTTAATTTGTATGTCCAAATGTCATTTGATCATATAGGTCATCACGTTTTTCAGCTTAGCAGGCAGCAGCGGGAGGATATCAACAGCAGTTCTGATGTAAGATTTCTAAAGAAAGAATAGGTCCACACCAAGCTCTTTGAACGTTTAGGGACGAATACTTTTAAGTCTATCCGTTTCATTTACAACTTAATTACTAACATGGTGGTTAAGGCATCAGTCCAGTCAAGCTTGTGTGTGCTATCTTGAGTAGGTAAACAAGGATAGGAAATCCATGTCTTAAATCCATAAACGTGCTAGAGTTCCTTCATGTTGCAGTGCCATGTGGTATAAAGCATGAAACGCTGCTCTGTCGAAGAAGGAGCATACGCAATGTAAAGTTATGCCGGACATTTCAAACAAACAATACTTTCTTTTTGTTCGATGCTCTGTAGAGAAATCTTTGCTCTGTTCGCTTCCCAGAGTTTCTCAAACCATTAATATTGCAAGAAATTTGGATAGTTTGTTACGCATACCACAGACATGAATTCTATTCTATTGAAAGCATGCATAAAGCCCTTTGACTAATTGTAGCATATGTTTGATACAAAGGTAGGTGAAATCTTTAAACAAAATTATGTAAACTGAGTGATACATGTACTACAGAGCAAAATCCTAAATATGTACAAGTTTTTTGAATCGTTTTATATATTAATTTGTTCCATCTAGTAATGCAAAATAATGTATGCCCCAGTCTATTAGACTCGAGTAATTAGGATGTGAGGTGTTAATATCAGCCTTTTCAAGTAGATTCCTATATAAAATCTTGCTATTGCTGATCCTATAGTTTTATTTTATTGTTGAAGAATTGTACTTATATCTGTAAACACAGCATCATGTCTTGAAATATAAATTTAAGATACACAGACATTTTAGAAGCTTAACCATTACAAGCACATGCTTTTGGCAACAATTCTCAATAAAGAACCTTTTCTTTGTATTTTCTTAGTACTTATTTCTTTGCTGATTCCAAGACACTACCGCATCAGAGGATTGTACACATGTAGGAGGCAGAGATGACCCCAGCAAACACTGAAGATGTGGGTTTAAAATGCCACCAAACTCATTTGTGTGTGTGTGTGTGTGTGTGTGTGTGTGTGTGTGTTGTGTGTGTGTGTGTGTGTGTGTGTGTTCCAAGGCATATTGACACATACATATATCTGCAAGTGAGTAATTTTTTGTTTTGTTCCTCAGCTAGAGGTCTGAGGTTTACCAATGGTGAGATTTTGTGTATGTAAGTTGTAACTCTTTGCCAACCATTAAAGAAGCCACATTCTGACTTAAAAAAATAATATCTAAGCATCACAACAGTGTGCAAGTTTGTTTGCACATATATATTTTTAAAAAGTCATCTGTTCCTACAGGAACATAGTGGCCTACTCTTTCAAAAGGCAGAACATATTTTAATATGTGCAAGATGTTCTCTGTGTGTTCACGCACAGGACCTTGGTTTATAGTCTCATCCAAAGGACTTTCTGGGGACAGGACTTGGTACTGATGTTAACTCCAGGGGGAAAATTGCCTTGAAGGAGTGTCTTGGTGGTGGTTTGAACTTGGGCTGTCAGGTCACAAACGCAACACTCTAGCCACTAAGCTATCCTGACATGCAAGTAAGCATGTAAGTGCACATTTTAGACAGTAAAAGCCAGATGAATACAGATTTTGTTTTTTATTTGAGTGTGTTAGGTGTGTGTTTTATTTGCTTTTTTCTTTCTTTCTTTTCCAGAGATCAGTTTTCAGTTTTTTCCTTTGAGCAACTACGGTGCAATAAAATCACTTACATAGGCTAAGGAATACTGAAGTAGGAGTCTATGTTTTGATACACATGAATTGGATATCATGTTTGGGGTATCGTTGATCAAATGTCTGTTGAAATTTCAGGAAAACTGGAAGCCCAATGTCACCCTGATTGTGGGCAATCGAGTAGACGACTACAAACACATTGAGGTTTTGTCATCGACAGTTGGCACAGGTGTTCGACGCCTCTTCTCCATTGTTACCAAGGAAAACTTGTACAATGAGGTGAGTCTGGTTTGATTTGGTGTATGTGTGCACATGTGTGTGTGTGTGTGTGTGTGTGTGTGTGTGTGTGTGTGTGTGTGTGTGTGTGTGTGTGTGTGTGTGTGTGTGTGTTTGAATATTTCATATGTACTTGCATTTGTGTATAGATGTATGCTTGTGAATGTACATTGTAAAGATTTATATATATATATATATGGAAAGAATCCAGCAAACACATCAGAGAAAGACAGGTGGAGATAGAAAAATTCGGTTGGGGGAGGGGGGGAAAGCGAGAGAGGGAGGGAGGGAGGGATACTAACAATGAAATGGCTGATAAAAATTCTCACAGGAGTCTACCGGAAAAGTTTTTTTTTCCTGCTGTGTACCGATTCTCTAATGGGGATGAAATAGCTCAGTGATCTGAGCATTTGCTCTTCCCAAGCAGTGTTAAGCATGGTTGACTCATAAGTGTTTAACCATTCATGCGCCTTTGCTTCAAGTTTGGTACAGTCTCTCAATTCATCCAGCTGTAAATGCGTACCTGCCCTTTTCAGGGACAGGGAATATAAATCATCAAGGGAGAAGAGATGGGTGCAACCCTCAGAATGCTAGACCCTAGAGAAACTTAGGTCTTTGACACCTTGTTCCCCAACAACTGCATAGATTATAGGAACACCACCATATTTACTTAGTCTGTGAATACTCTCTCATCATGAAAAAAAACAACACCACCAAAAATCCATTCTCTTTCTCAGGCCAGAGAGTTGGGCAACCCGAAAAACAAGAAGCCCAAAGAGGTTCCTCACAACTTTGAGGTGTGCGAACCTTGCAAGGTTCACCTGGATGCCGGGGAGGAGATTCCCCTCCCCCTGCTGGCCAAGCTGATCAAGTTTCGCCTCCTGTCTGTCAAAGCCGCGGACCTCAAGCGACGGGAAGCAGAGAGAAAGGTCAGTGGGAAAAGAGACTGATCAGAATGTGTACTGCTTCTTTTTTGGGGGGTGGGGTGGGGGTGGGGTGGGGGAGGGTGTGTGTGTGTGTGTGGGGGGGGGGTAGGTGGGGGGAGTGGGGGTGGGAGTGTGGGGTGATGTGTGTGTGTGTGTGTGTGTGTGTGTGTGTGTGTGTGTGTGTGTGTGTGTGTGTGTGTAGCATGGTGTGATGATTGTGTGTGTGGTATGGTGTGTGTGTGTGTCTGTGTGTGTCTTCATTTTAACGTCTATCCACTGAAAAGTGATTTTAGAGAGTTGTGTGTGTGTGTGTGTGTGTGTGTGTGTGTGTGTGTGTGTGTGTGGTGTGTTGGAGTGTAGGTGATGTGGTGTGTGTGTGTGTGTGTGTGTGTGTGTGTGTGTGTGTGTGTGTGTGTGTGTGTGTGTGTGTGTGTGTGTGTGTGTGTGTGTGTGTGTGTGTGTGTGTGTGTGTGTTGTGTGTGTGTGTGTGTGTGTGTGTGTGTGAGCATATATATCTGTGTGTCTGCATGTGGAGGTATAAGACAGGCACATGACAGTCTGACTTTGATAGTTTAGTGAGTGAAATGGATAGAAGAAAGCAAAAGTAATACCAAAGTGTCTTTGTTCTTTAGTGTACATATATAATTTTTTCATGCCAGCATGCATTTTAATTAAAAACAAAGAAACAAACAAAGAAATAAACAAGATCTTTGTGACAATGAGGAGAAAATCAACTTTTGGCATTTTGGATTTCACATTCACGGACAAACACGCACGCACATGCTCATGCTCGAGCACGCACATGCACGCATGCATGTACACACACACACACACACACACACACACACACACACACACACACACACACACACACACACAACACACACACAGAAATATGCATATATATATATATGATTTTTTAAAATTGATTAATTTTTTTAATATATTTTTTTCTTAGATGGATGGCTTGATGAAAAAAAAGCAATTGCACTGCTTACTCAATGTACCATCTGGAAATAAAAAGTTTGACTCACACACACACACACACACACACACACACACACACACACACACACACACACATACACACACACACACACACACACACACACACACACACACACACACACACAAACACACACACACAACATACCCCTCCCCCTAACCTCCCCACCCCCACCCACACCCACACACAACATCCCCCCCCTAACCACACCCACCCCAACCCCACCATACAGAATAATACAATCACCAGTACATCCTAACCCTAACTATATTATAACTATCTCCATGTTTTTATCACCACCATCCCTAGGCGGCACTGGAGAAGGAGAAAGCCAAAAAGGACAAGGCAGCGGGCAAGGACCCGAGAGCCAAGTCCCCGCCCAAGAAAGGGGGCAAGAAGACCCCAGAGCCGCAGTCCGCTAAGGAAGGCAGCAAGCTGAAGAAGAGGGGAGAGGATGACCAGGAAAACAAGTTCATTGGTGAGTCTTGTCTGGTCGTGTGTGTGTGGGTGGGGGTGGGTGGGGGGTGGGTGTGGGTGGTGTGTGTGTGTGGGGGGGGTGGGAAGGTGGGCAGGGTGGGGTGGGGGGGGGGGTGTGGGGTGTGTGTGTGTAGTGTGTGTGAGTGTGTTGTGTGTGTGTGTGTGTGTGTGTGTGTGTGTGTGTGTGTGTGTGTGTGTGTGTGTGTGTGTGTGTGTTGTTTGTGTGTGTGTGTGTGGTGTGTGTGTTGTGTGTGTGTGTGGTAGGTGTGTGTGTGTGTGTGTGTGTGTGTGGTGTGTGTGTGTGTGTGTGTGTGTGTGTGTGTGTGTGTGTGTGTGTGTGTGTGTGTGTGTGTTGTAGTGGTGTGTGTGTGTGTAGTGTGTAGTGTGTGTTAGTGTGTGTGTGCTGTGCATGTGTGTGTGGTGTGTTGTGTGTGTGTAGTGTGTGTGTGCAGCACGTGCGTGCGTGTGTGTGTGTGCACATGTACATGCGTCCATCCAGCCACCCTCTGACTTGTCTCTTGCAGACGACGAGCCTGACGACGGTGCCCAGCACTACTGTCTTCTGGTGGGCTTCAACAGTCCTCACCTGCCTTTCTACCTGGCGGAGGTGGGCGTCAACATTCAGTGCCGTGGTGCGCATCTCCTCGCAGGACTACTCTCGCTTCTCCCATCACGCTTTTGAATTGGGCGTGGGAGAGAAAGACGAAAAGGCTCTGGGTAAGAGAGAAAAGAGAGAGGGGAGAGAAGGGGGGAGGGAGGGAGAGGGGGAGGAGGGGGGAGAGGGAGGGGGAGAGGAGGGAGGGAGGAGAGAGAGAGAGAGAGAGAGAGAGAGAGAGAGAGAGAGGAGGGTGGGATGGAGGAGGAGAGAGTAGGCAGGGAGGGAGGGAGAGATTTATTGTTTTGGATTATATTTATCATTTTTTATTTTGAGGATATGAAAAGCACTCATGTGCTTTTTTACATCTAGTCCCCATGCGTATGCAGTTTTGTCATTTTGTCATCGATTCCCACTGGCACACAATGGCCTACTCTTCCAAAAAGCGGAATGGGTTTTAACATGTGCCAAGATGTTATGTGTGCATTCCACAGGGATCTTGGTTCATAGTCTCATCTGAAGGACATTTGGGGTAGTAACGTGGCACAGATGTTAACTCAGAGGAAAAATCCTCTTGAACGAGATTCAAACTGGGTCAGCAGATCATGAGCGCATCACTCTATCACCACATCCTTCTTGTGTGTGTGTGTGTGTGTGTGTGTGTGTGTGTGTGTGTGTGTGTGTGTGTGTGTGTGTGAGTGTGTGGTGTGTGATGTGATGTGAGTGGTGATGGTGTGTGTGTGTGAGTGGTGATGTGTGATGTGGGTGGTGGTGGATGTGGTGGAGGAGAGATGAGAGGAGGGAGATGAATGAGGAGAGAGAAGAGAGAGAGAGAGAACGAGAAATGCACAGCAACCACCACAGACAGACACAACAACAAACCACCACCACAAACAGCAGACAACACACAACAACACACACACATCAAACACACACACACAACACACACACACACACACACACACACACACACACACACACAACACACACACCAACACACCCCACACCACCAACACCCACACACAACACACACCACACCAACACACCAACACACAAAACCACACACACACACACACACACACACACACACACACACACACACACACACACACACACACACACACACACACACACACACACACACATCCACACATCCACACACACACACACACACACACCACACACACCCCCCCCACCCCCCTCCCCCCCCACACACACCCTCCCCTCCCTCCCCCCCCCCCCACACACACACAGAGAAGATTAACCCACCATACTTTCCCCGACCAGCTGCAGAGGAAGCAGCCAAAGAAGAGCGGTACAGACTGGCGACGGAACTCAACACCTTTTGGCGAGACATCGTTCCCTTGCTGCGACACAATTCCGACAGCTCCAAGCTCCATGACGTGGCTCGCTTGGACTATGAGGTCAAATCCCTCCTGCTTCCCGCCAGCTCCGATGACCTTGAGCAAAAGGTCAGCAGAGGTGAAGATCGTTCGTTGTGGGTTTTTTTTATCGGGGATGTTGGAATTTTCCGCCACAGAGTTGTGTCGCGGTTTGTTGGATCGTATTGTGCTGTACTGTTCTGTTGTTGTTTTTGTGTTGGATTGTATTGTGTTGTGTTGTACTGTGTCATGTGGTACTCTGTTGTATTTGAATGAGGTGTTGATGAATTTTTACTTCAGAGTTGTGTTGTATCATATCATATTGTGTTGTACTGTACTGTATTGTTTTGTGTTTTATTTATTATCATTTTTTTTAGGAAATGTGTCTCGGGCAAGTTGAAATTGATGGAGCCCACCACTTTCTCCAAGTAGCCGGTTGCATACTGGATGTATTCATATCAACCATGCTGCTGGTTGTGGCTGTGCTATTCTCTTTTTACCAAAAAAATGGATACTGTTTTAGTATATGTCTAAGATGTTATGTTATGTTCACATGCAGGATCTCAGTTTGTAGTCTCATCTGAAGTACTTTGATGGAGTGGAGTAGGTATCAATGTCTTTGGTCAGCTCCAGAGGGAAAAAAATATACTGGTAGAAACGCTTCAGTAGAGATTCAAACAGGTTCCCTTAGTTAGCATTGCACCAAGACTCCATACCCAAAGTCTGATTATGGCTAGCTACCTTCCAGGAGGGCAAAAACGGTTGCATGGACAAATTCCTACCATTGGTGAACCTTGGAGCTCTAGCTGAGGAATGAAAAAAAAAATCCAATGTTGACTGCGATGCTCAAACCACGATGCTGAGCATCGATCTTTTAAAAAATTAAATTTAAAAAAAAAGTTATTTATTTATTTATTTTGTGTGTGTGCGTTTTACATATTTTTTTCTCTTTTTTTCCTTAGCATTGATCTTGAACCTTTTTGTGTCTCTCTCTTTTTTCCCTCTTCGATAGGCTCAGTACGGCACAGCGATGTTTGAAGACGTGGCCTGCATGATCTACGATCTGCAAGACGCCAGGCGACTGTACCATACCTACCTGCAGAACCTCAAGCTGATTGGTGTCCCCAGCTCCAGTGATAAGTCAGCAGAAAAAACAGGTACTGGTCAGATTTCTGTGGGATTATTTTGTATGGAGGATGTACAGTTTTGTTGTTGTTGTAATGATGATTTTTAAAAATTGTTTTGTTCATTCATTTATAGGTGTGTGTGTGTTGTGTGTGTGTGTGTGTGTGTGTGTGTGTGTGTGTGTGTGTGTGTGTGTGTGTTTGTATACAATCAGTTTGGTGTATGACTTCATATATCTTTTACAGAATGTCACACATATACACATGCACATTTTTTTTTTTAGGTATATAGATGGGTGGCTTGATAAAATAAAAGCACATGCATTGCTTATTCAGTGTACCATCTACACACACACACACACACACACACACACACACACACACACACACACACACACACACACACACACACACACACACTAACACCAATTCCAATCCCACATACTTTATCATCTCAAAAAAAAAATTCAAATGAGTTACACGCAAATGATCACACATCTAAAAGATTAAAGAATGAATCACGTACATGTCATCATAGAGCTTACAACTTACAATACATCGGAAAAGTAGGCAAACACACAAAGGTAAAAAGGTAAAGGTGTCCCATAACCTAGGTGGTCGTAGGGGAGCAATGTGTCAAGAGACCTCAGTTTCTCTAGGGGCCAGCATATTGAGGGTGGCACTCTCTCCTCTCCCTTGCTGCCTTGCCTTCCCAGATCCTAAAGAGGGCAGGTACCCATTTACAGCTGGGCACAAGCAAGCAAAACAACCCCCCCAAAAAAAAAAACAAATCAAATCTTGCTGTTTTCCTCTTGACAGACGGCCAGTCAACAGGCACCCCACCTACTCTTAAAATAAAAGAATGAATCAGTGACATGACATCATAGAGCTTACAGGTTACAGCACATCAGAAAAGAAGGCAAACACACAAGCAAGCAAAACCCTCTCCCCCCTCCCAAAAAAAAATCAAACCCACTGTTTTTTCTCATGACAGACGGCCAATCTTCAGGGCCCCACCTACTCAAAATAAAGATGATAAGACATGACACATAGAACTTACAGGTTACAGCACATCAGAAAGTAGTTTTTTTTTTAGTCGAATATAGTCTTTCATCCTCTGATATGGACTGTATCAGAAGCCAGAATCGAGTCCACGCATCCTCAAGTCTCCCACTCAGACCTCGGCCACCCAAAATGTACAATGCGAAGCAACGAGATAGATGAACCACCTCTCATCAGAAATAGCAAACACACTTGAAGCAAACACTCCCCCCCCCAAAAAAAAACCCAAACCAAATCAAATCCCACTGTTTTTTCTCATGACAGACGGCCAGTCTACAGGCGCCCCACCCACGCCAGCGGTGCCGGTGCCCCCAACCAGTTCTGCCTCTGCCATCTGGACCTGTCCTCGCGGAGTTTGCTGGCCCCCCTGACATGCGCTACTACAACGACCTGATGAACTCCGTGCCTCAGGAGAGCGTCAGCGTCTTCATGATGATGAGCTGCATGCTGGAGCAGGTAGGAGTGGGGGCTGCTTTTGTTTGTGTGTGTGTATGTGTGTGTGTGTGTGTGTGGGCGTGGGGGTATGTGTGTGTAGTGTGTGTGTGTGTGTAGTGTGTGTGTGTGTAGTGTGTGTGTGTGTAGTGTGTGTGTGTGCGCACATGGATACATGTGGGCATGTACATATGCACGCTCACAAGTATACATACACATGCATGCACATGTGTATACACACATGCATGCGCACATGTACACAGGCATGAACATGCACTCACACACACACACACACTTTCACACACACACTTACACACACACACACACACACACACACACACACACACACACACACACACACACACACACACACACACACACACACACACTTGACCTGACTTGTCCATTAGGACTCCTTGTGGAGTTAAAACAAGAACTAGTGCTATAATTTCCCTGTTGAGGTGCTGGGGGGGGGGGGGGGGGCTGTCAGTATGAACAGTGTCCCCACCTTCCAGAATATCTGTGCTAGGAATTTTTTCTCTTCTATCCTTGACAAAACTGCAAACACAGGGGGACTGGATGTAAAAAAAAAGCACACAAGTGCTTCTTCTATTATCCTCAAAATAAAAGAATGAACAGATAAATAAATAAATAAATAAATAAACAAATAGTGAAATAAATCTTTCTCTTTTTGCTGCCTTGTTCCTTTTCTTCATGTCAAATCGTTCTTGTCTATCTATGATGATGATATAATGATAATATGAGAATGATGATGGCAATGATAATGATATGATGATGATGATGATGAGATGATGACAATGATAATGATGATGATATGATGATGATAAAGATGATGACATTATGATGATGATGACAATGATGATGATAATAAAATGGGTTTTTTTTTGGTTCTAGGTTGCAGCAACTGAGGAGAATCGAGAGCCCCCTAGCGAGCAGCCGCCCGCCAATCGGAATGATGGACTGAACGGTTCAGTGGCCGATTACCTGACCAGTGTTGCTTTCAAGTTGGCTCTGTCAGAAGACGAACACAAAGTAGGTTGTCTTGGTGCTTATTGTTTGCTTTCTGTGGTGTGTGTGTGTGTGTGTGTGTGTGTGTGTGTGTGTCTGGTGTCTGTGTGTCTGTGTGTCTGTGTGTCTGTGTACATGCATGCATGCATGCGTGTCTGGTGATAATTACAGTGATGGGAATGATAACCATAAAAACAACAAACAATCGTAACGACAATAAACCAAAAATGAAGACACAAAATTCCTAAATCAGATTCACCCAGCAAGACCTTACCAAAAAAACCCCCCCAAAACCCAGTAAAGGTGTCCCATAACCTTTGTGGACCTAGGGGAGCGAGGTAGAGACCACAGCTTCTCTAGGGGCCAGCATATTGAGGGCGGCGCCCATCTCCTCTCCCTCGCTGCTTTACCTTCCCCGACTCTAAAGAGGGCAGGTACCCATTTACAGCTGGGTGAACTGAGGGAACTATACTGAAGCCAAGGCGTGCAAACGGTCACCCATCCAACTGGTAACCATGCTCAACACTGCTTAACTTGGGGAAAGCAAGCGCTCTGACCACTTACCTATCCCACTCCTGCCCACCTTAACTACTGCTACCATTACTAAAAATCCCCAACACCTCACTGCTGTCTCCCACCAGACCCTGTCCAACGTGCTGGAGCTGCCCCAGCGCCCGCCAGAAGAGCCGAAGCCGCCGCTGCTGATGAACGTGCACGACGACATCAGCATCCGCACCCACCACCTCAAGCCCCACTACAACTTCGACCCCGAGCAGACGGAGCGGGCCATGATCCGCCTGCTGCCCATCGCCGAGAAGTGCGGCACCGTCAGGCCCCCCTCCGCCGTGGCCCGCGCCAGGGCTGCCCGTCTGCAGGAGCTCATCCACTTCTGTGCCACCAACGGCCTGTCTCCCTCGGGTCAGTTTTATTTTTGTATTTATTTATTTATTTATTTTTTGGGTTCTTTTCTTTTATATTGCTGATAATGGATTAAGCGCTCATGTGCTTTTTTTTTTTTTTTTACATCCAGTCCATGCGTTTAGACATCCTTCCCAAAATTGGAATGTGGCATCTGTACTGGTGTGCAGAAACAATTGCATAAGTGAAACTTTGCTGCTGGTGAACATCAAAGCTCTAGCTGAGGAATAAAAGAAAAAAAAAGACCACTTTGTTTCATGAGAACTTTAAACCTGTTTCTTCTGCTACTACATACATGCATACAGTTTTGTCTTTGCTTCTCTTTCACAGAAATTGACCGTGCCTTCAAGCTGTTTGTCTTTGAGAGCATGGACGTGGCGGGCACTGACCCCAATGGCTTCCTGCTGACCAGGGAGGCGGAGGGACTGGAGCATTCCAGTATCCCCTGGGACGATCCCTATCCCTTCTTCAAGGGCATGATCCCTCACGAGGAAAAAGCCTCCAAGGTGGATTTGATCGAAACACCTTCGGAAGAACGCTCGGGTAAGTGTCGATGTTTTGGCTCGCTTTGAAAGTTTATTTAACAGAGTAACTTGGTGTACATTTCTTTGGTGTGTAATCTGGTTGGATTACAGTATTTACTGGGAATTATTTTCTGCTTAACTCATTCTTCTGCTTTTTTTACTGTGAAAATGTTGGGAGATAATTGAATTGTTGGCGATTAAAGGAGACACAAAGCTAAATGATTATAAGGTTTCAGTATAGTATTTTTAGGTAATGTAGGAAGATATGATGTGGGATAGTGAACTGAAATCATTCTGTAGAGGAGACAAAGTGAAAGGAAATGTCTACAGGCTACACAGGTACTGCCACATTGATGCAGCGTGTGAGATCACTGGCAGAGGCAACTATCAGTTTCCACACAAGGAAAACGGTTTGGTGTTTATGAGTTTTCATCTACTTTTGCTGTTTGGATATTTTTCACTGGCAAAATCATGAAGTAGAACACTGCCAAAGTTAGAAGGCAGTTACTAAATGATTAGCAAAAACTGTTACATACTCAAAATCTCACCATTTGTGAACTTCAGAGCTCTGGCTGAGGAAGAAACATGAAAGAAAGAAAAAGAAAAAAAATGTAGAACAAATTTTGTTGTACTCTCTTACAATGTCAAAGCTGTGTTGCTGAAGGAGGAAATGCAGACTCACATGACTTTTTGCTGTGTTGTTCGAAGCAACATAAGGCTAAGTGATAAACCACACTGTGCCAGCAAAATGACTCCTCAAAACTGTCTAGCTCTTCATTTGTATAATATATAGGGGTGCCGTCACCTAGGACACTGTCTTCATAACCTTGGAATTGAATAATGAATTGAATACTATTTGAACAGTCGTGTGTGAACACTTCAATACAAAACAGTGAGAACAGTCATCTATTTGGCATGGTTTACAGTATTGATTGAAGCTTTGTGTCCCCTTTAATGTCTGAGCAATGTTCCACATAAGGAACTTCTGCTTTTGCTGAAATGTATTTAAAAAAGAAGTTAAACTTGCATGTTGTCACTGACAGCACTGTGTGTTGGTGGAAATTGGGCACTGTTATTGCACAATCTTCTGCTTCTTGCACATTCGGGTTCACAGACTGTGTTTTGAATTATGTATCATTTATTTTGCTATGTGTGGTTTGGGCATGTTATGTACTGCACTGCTTGTTGTTATCGTTGTACTGATTTGTATGTGTATATATATATCTTCTTCCTATCTCTGTTGGTTTTCCTTTATTTAAATTAATGTTCATATATTTTATGTACAGTTTTTTTATTGTGTGTACATCTTCATTTACTTTTATGTATCATTATTATCATCCTTATCAATTTATTTTTTTGTTTTTGTGGAAGAATATATATATATATTTTTCAGTATTCTTCAGAAATGTGTATCACACTAAAAGCGATTAACACCCAGACTCTCTTTGCATGTCCCCACACATTCAACGCGGAGCTTGAGCAGCATGTGTATGTCTTTCTTTTCACTTCGCCGTTTGAAATAACCACACCCGACAGGGAGCGAAAATTGATCTCTCCCAACTGTCGTCCCCATCGCCCCCACTGGGGACGGACCACACCAGCTACAGGCCATCCCGACCTTCGCGCCGCAGCAACAAACTTAGCAGCGGCAACTCGTCGAGCCAGGTGGAGTCCCCGAGGTCAGGGGCGAAACCTGGCAAGGCGGGGTCAAAGCGACAGGGAAAGAGTGGGTGATCTCCCCCTGGAGTGAAGACTTTTTGTGTTTGCTGTGGTAGTCTGCTTTTGAAGTGCTAGTACCTGTGCCCCTTGCAAAATCTTGACTTGAACTCTCTTGTAGAATTTTTTTGTGTGGATTTTTTCTTCTTTGTGTTTTGATGGAGTCAGAAACTGGTAGAAAACTGAAACTGTGCTTTTTATTTGATGGATCAGACCTAGGAAAAAACAAAAAACAAATGAAAAGAGATGATACACCTAGCCCTCTTGTAGATCTTCATGTGGCTGTTTTTTGGTCTTTGTGTTTTTAAGGAATTAGAACTTTGCTAGGATTGTAACTGTAGTAGCGCTCTTATTTGATGGACTCAGATCCAGGCAAACAAGAATTATTTTCCTTAGACCTTGTAGGACGTGGTCATGGTAGTATTTTCTGGGTGGACGGAAAGAAGGAGAGCTGGTTTAAGTTTTCAGCTGTTCTAATTTTTTGAAGAAAGCAAATGAAAATCATCGGGAACAAACATCTCTTGGCAAAAGATAGCGAAAGTTGTGTGACTAGTTGCAGTTGAAACATAGAATGCTCTCAAAGTAGAATACTCTTTATTCAGTGGAAGCTTGTTAGTAGTATATAGGTTAGGGGGGGGTTGCTCTTTTTTTTTTTTTTTTTTTTTTCGCGGAGATTTACGTTCTAGCATGATGATTCTGATGTTGCCTCTGTCTTGGTTATCGGTCAGTGACAGGGAACCCTGGAGGAGGAGGGCATCCTCATGGTGATGGTAAAGAGTTGTCGCATGTGCATGGCAAAGGCTGTAAAGTCACTCTAGGAACGATAGATACTTACCCCACTTCTCCCTCCACCATTTCTGAATGATAGAAAGAAAGACTAGTTTCCAGCAAAAAGTTTTGGGGTCATTGTCCTCTACTCCATCAGTGGTTAAAGACTATTGGACTTCAATCCCGTGGGTCCTTGAAGTTGTATGTTTGAATCCAGGAGGCATCTGGTGAATTGAGGGTAGGGATTTTTACAATCTCCCAGGTCATCAACTTCAGGTGCAGACCTGCCAGTGCCTAAATTCTCTTTGTGTATACACACAAAGGGAAGATCACATATGCATGTTAAAGGTCCTGTAAGTCTTTCAGCATTCAATGGGGGTTATGGAAACATGACCATACCCAGCATACATCCCTGTAGTTGGAAGGGGGCTACCTTCATGGTGGGCATAAATGGCTGGATATGCCAGATGTCACCATTGGTGAACCTTAGAGCTCTTGCCAAGGAAAATTAAAAATCTACTCCATCTATTCCTGGCTCAGGCCAAAAGCTGTGTCACTTATTGATGCAAGTTAAGTACTGAGGCCAGCAATAAAGAGTTGTTATGTTTTGTAGAATGGTATGCTGAGGTTGTTTTCAGCCATGACATGCTCTTAGCATAACAACCTTCTCTCTTTTTAAAGGTGAAAAAAATCCTCTGAAGTTGGAGTGTGGCTGCCTATGTGGCGAGGAATTTGAAAAGTGCGATTCACGCAAACTCCTCATCCAGTGTGTACTTAATAATGTCACAGCAATTCATTCCCAGGTGTGGGATGAGTGAGTGGAAAGTGCATAATCTGAGTGACTTTGAGGGTGTTAAGCTGGGGAACACCCAACTAGAGCATATCAACTTGAGCTCTGAGGTGGGAGTTGATGAAAGATGATGATGACCCTGAGACTGAATGGAAGTCTGTGATTGCCAGTGGTAGGCAGTCACACCACACACACACACACACAAACACACCACACACACACACACACACACACACACACACAACACACACACACACACATACATATACATATACATATACATAGATATGTGTATTTTTTTTATCATGAAAGACCTCCTAGTTATTTGAATGACCCCCTCCCCCCTTTAAAAAAAGAAAAAGAAAAAAATCATGTACAATATGTTTTGGTTGTTGTTACCAGTTGTGGAATGTTGTTCATTTCTTGATCATATTTTGACTGTTTAATTCCCGTCTTTTGTTTGTTCCCTGCTTTTTAGTTAGTTTTATGTTGCATCTAGTTTGTAGTTAAGAGTTTTGTTGTTTTCTCTTTGTTTTTCTTCCTTTCTTGTGAAATTTGGTTGCACATTCAGAAATTTATTCTAAAAAACCCTGAAGATTTTGATAATGCGGTTTTCTTCTTTTCATTTTCTTCTTTCTATTCTACTTTCTTTTTTGTTTTTTTTCCTGTCTTTTTTAATCTTTCTTTCATTTTTTGTGTCTGTCTTTTTTCTTTCTT
>CM060327.1:26613199-26643199 GCA_030674155.1 Stramonita haemastoma | reverse complement strand
TCACACATACACACACACACACACACACACACACACACACACACACACACACACACACACACACACACATACACACACACACACACACACACACACACACACACCACACACACACACACACACAATGTGTCTCTCCTCCCCCTGCCCCCCCCCCCCCCCCCCCCCTTCCCTCCTCTCCCCCATGTGTACTTTTCTCAAATTTTCGCTGTGAATGAAAAGATGTTAACCTGATAACAAACAACAACAACAGAGTTTCAGTTGAACGATATTTTTGGCATGATACTTAAAAGTGACAATGAAATGACTCCCGTCAAACTTTTGCCCATGCAGGAGCCAAATCTCCTGCCCCAGATGACCAGTCATCGCAAGCAGTGGACACCGATCGCTCCGACAAGAACGAGGCCAAACTGCAGCGATCTCGTTCCAACAGCCGCGCATCCAGTGCCGACAGCCGAAAAGGAATCCTGCGTTCTCGATCCGGCTCTGCTTCCGCCACGCCAAGAAGGTCCCGCAGCAACTCTGGGGGTTAGTGTCATTTTGTATTTGTTTGTTTGGGGTTTTTTTTTTATTTATCTATTTTTTTGTTTTCTTTGATCTTATTCCAATACATTTTCTCTTTTGTGCAGTCGATGAAAATTGTGGGGTATCATTTCTTATCAAATTTGTTTGCTTGCTGTTATTGTTGTTGTTGTTGTTAGGTCTGCTCTTTCTCTCCCACTCTTTTCAACATCTTCTTTTGGAGAATAATGGCTGACACACTTGACAACCATGAGGGAACAGTCAGCTTTTTGAGGAAGGGCAATTACAAACTTACATTTTGCCAAAGACATTGACAACTTTGCTGGAAAAGAGCAAGAGCTGGTCAACTTGAAAAATCACCTTGATGAGGCCTTGTTGGCCTATGGCATGCAGATCAGTGCAGAGAAAACCCAGCTGATGACTAATAGTGCCAATGGCATTTCCACAGACAACAAGAAAATCGAGGCCATCCATAGCTTTAAATATCTGGGAGCTGTAGTATTGGGTGAAGGATCAAAACCTGAAATTCTCTCCAGGGTAGCCCAGACCACAGCTGCCATAACCAAACTGGAAGTCCTCTGGAATGACCAGAACATTGCCATCAGCTTCAAGATCAGACTGATGCATTCCCTGATCATGTTCCTTATTTTTGTATGCTTGTGAAACGTGAACCATAACAGCAGACATTGAAAGAAAGATACAGGCATGGAGATGAGATGCTTTTGCAAATTTCTTGGTGTCTCCTACAGAGATGACATAACTAACAAGGAAGTGAAAGCCAGAATTGAAAACACCATTGGACTATATGGAGAACTCCTGACTTTGGTGAAAAAACACAAACTGAAGTGGTACAGGCATGTCACACCAACATCTGGACTGCCAAAACTGTACTACAGGGAAGAGAACAGTAAGGAGACGAAGAGGCAGACAGAGAAAATGATGGGAAGACAACATCTAGAGATTGGACTGACCTCGAGTGGCACAGCATACTACAGAAAACAGAACTGTGAGAGTGGAGGAAGCTGGTTGCAAAATATCAGTAGGTGCTTCAATGGTCTGCTGGACTTCAGGAAATGTTAAGGTGAAGGAAAAAAAAAAGTTTTTTATTTTTGGGGGGGGGGGGGGGGGGGGCCTCATTTTCTCCCCCCCCAATACCCCCCCCCCTCCCCTTTAACAAAAAACAAAACAACAATAAACATACACCCCCAAAAGAACCACAAAAAAGAGACCAAAAATTATTTTTGTTAGTTGATATAGCAAAAAAACCACAATCAAGCAAAATCCTCAGATGTACTTTTATTAATAAAAAACAAACTTTTTTGTAAAGATAGTTAAAAATTTGGAGATTTTATTTGCAAAGGCTGTAGGGACTTTGCAGTGCGTGCGTGTGTGTGTGTGTGTGTGTGTGTGGTGTGTGTGTGTGTGTGTGTGTGTGTGTGTGTGTGTGTGTGTGTGAGGGTTACTGTCAACAAGTGATCGCTCATGACTTTTTTGTGTAGAATTCTCTAAGGACTTACGTTCTATGCACACTTCAAGTGGTATGGTTTATTTCTTTGCATCAAAAAGTGTTTTTCTTTTTCCTGTCCTTTTTCTTCATCATTCTTTTATGTTTATTTTATTTATTCATATTTAGAATTTCCTTCTTTGAGCCTGACCAGGAAACATTTTTCCTTTAGCATGCGACCTGCTATGTATACAGATATTCTGGTTCACTTTGAGAATCGTCTTTTTCACATGTTATTATTTAAAAAAAAAATTTTGATGTTGGTTTGTTTGATTCCTCTCTCTACCTCTTCCTTGCATCAGACTAATATTTTCTTAGTTTCACTTTATCTGATAGGTTTTTTTATTTGAGTAAACATGTTTGGAATAGAGACATGAAATTTCCAAACATAATAACCAATATAAATTGTTTTCTCTCTTTTGGTTTAATGATTTAATCATTTTCTTTACGAATTGAGTAACCTTCAATGCCCAAATAATTCTTTTCTTTTGACTTACAATTTTTTTATTTTTATGCATTTCAGAAATTTATAGAGTCAGTGAAGCAAGTTTTTTTGTCTGAATAGTCAAAGTGGTCTGTCTCTGTAAGGACTGTGTTTTACCATAAGCCAGTGTTGCCTCATGTCCTGGACAGTCCTGTCCTGCTTGTCTCATTCCACTCACTCAGTCATCTCTCTGCCCAGCCAGACTTGTGCTTGCCATGTTGTTTTCCCCATGGCTAGAAGTCCACACGAGACTGACTGTCATTGGGTAGGCTGCCATGGGGTCACCAACCAGAATGGGCCCTGCACTGCTGATGGGTCACTTTGGTGGTGTTCAGTGCTGCTTGTTTCTGAGCCAATGTATGGAGGACACATCTGCTAAGCTCTTTACTGATAATGATAACGACAGCTTTGTCGCAAAGCCAAATCAAGCAAGTCATCCACCTGGGGGGCGGGGGGGGGGGGGGGGGGATAGCAGCCACTACCACATCCCTCCAATGACCTTTCCCCTTGACCTTTTAACCCAGAGGGCCTTGACACCAACTCATCACAGGCCGAGACATGTATAGGAAACCGAATCTGAGGGCACCATGAAGCCAGAGCAACAGGATCCTCTGGATCAGAGGCAGTTTTCCAATGTTTCCTTTTGAGAGAACTTTTCCTTTGGGGTTAACGTTGGTACTAGCCACTGCTGTAGTCTAGTGGTTAGGGCATGGACTTGCAATCTAAGGTTGCGGATTCGATCCCAGCTTTGGCATGCGTTGTGCCTTGGAAAAGGCAACTTTACGGCTATTTTCTCACCCACCCAGGTAAAGGTACCAACCTTGTGTTGGGGTTAACCCTGCGATAGACAGGCTCCTATCCAGGGGAGTCTATACTCTCAGTGCTTAAACGCCACAGAAACTGGATAGCACCGCCTGATACCTTAGGCTCGGGACAGACTTTAACTTTTTTTTTTTTTTTTTTACACTGGCTCTATTCTCCCCCAAGTCCTTCAGAAAGACAATTGATCAAGCCCCCCTGTGTGAATGCATGTAGAACATCTCACACACACACACTAAACCCATCCACCTTTCTTAGAAGAGTAGGCCCAGCTTGGCTGGTGGATGGATGACACACAAACATACCCAGCATGCATCGAGCTGGTTTTATAGGGACCCACAAGAGGCAACTATCTTAGGTGAATATTGCGCTTTCTTTTTAAAAATCTCGCTGCTTTGTCTGATTAGAAAATTTGAATAATGTCAATTTGTTTATAAAGTCTTGTCTAACTTTCAGTAAATTGGTCTTTTTCTAGGTCTTGTAGTAGTGACATTAACCTTTGAGGTGTTTTTTTTTTCTTGGTGAGACGTTACTGTGTGCAGTGTGTTTCTTGTTAGTTGTTGTTGTTGTTTGATATAATTTTTTTTTAATATTGGTTGGGTTTGGATTTTTTTTCCATTCTATACTTTGCCTGAACATTACGAATTGAAAAGTGTAGCCTGAAGTCTCTCTCTGTCTCTCTGTCTCTGTCTGTGTGTCTGTTTGACTGTCTTTCTGTCTGTCTGATTCTCTGTCTCTGTCTCTGTGTCTCTCTGTGTCTCTCTGTGTCTGTCTGTCTGTCTGTCTGTCTGTCTATCTATCTGTCTATCTGTCTCTCTCTCTGTGAAAAAATATTTTTGAAGCTTTGCAACTATTCTTTATTAATTAATTTCATGATAATTTACAGGCAGGGAAAGAGAAAGTATGAATGTTAGTGTATATGTATACCTGTGTGTGTGTGTGTGTGTGTGTGTGTGTGTGTGTGTGTGTGTGTGTGTGTGTGTGTGTGTGTGTGTGTGTGCATTTATCAAATTCAAATATGCATACTCAAAAGCATAAGTGTGTGTGTGTGTGCATGTGAGTGTGTATGTAAAAACATTTGCACTTTTGCATGTACACATGTGTGTGTGTGTGTGTGTGCGTGTGCATGCATGTGTGTATGTGCATGCCTCTGTGTGTGTGTGTGTGTGTGTGTGTGTGTGTGTGTGTGTGTGTGTGTGTGTGTGTGTGTGTGAAATTGAAATGGGCATGCTCGCAAACATGAGCATGTGTGCATGCAAGTGTGCATGTCAACACATGTGCACTTTTGTGTGAACACATATTTAGTTTGTGTGAGTGATGTGTTGTGTTATGCAGTGTTATGTAGTGTTCATGTCATTACTGTTTGATGTGCTATAGTATGCTTTTGTTCTCAACATTGTAAAGAGCCCAGTGTTTGAGGAAAGTAAAGTGCTGATGAAGATAGTGTATAAATTTTTGACCATGATGAAAACTGAAATGACGATGATCGTATTCAGTATTGTCATTGTCATAACCATCATTGTCACCATTGTCATCATTATCATCATTTATTATCATCATCATCATTGTTGTCATCATCATTAGTGTTATTTTGTCATAATTTTCATCATCATGATCACTACCATCGTCACCATCATCATCATCATCATCATCATCATCAGCAGCAGCAGCACAGCAGCAGCAGCAGCAGCAGCAGCAGCAGCAGCACACAATCATCAGCATCATCATCAGCATCATCATCATTGTCATCATCGTCATCATCATCAGCTTAGTATCAGTATTGTTATCATTATTACTACTATGATATGATGAATATGTATAAATATATATAAATATAATACAATATGATTGCCATCATCATGATTGTCATCTCCTTCAGCAGCAGCAGCAGCAGCAGCAGCATCATATCATCACCACCATGATCATCATCACCACCACCATGATCATCATCACTATTGTCACCACCATCATCGTCACCATCACCACCACCACCACCACCACCATCATCATCATAACCACCACCATCACCACCACCATCATCATTGTCACCATCACCATCATCATCATCACCACCACCACCACCACCACCATTGTCACCACCACCATTGTCACCACCACCACCACCACAACCACCACCATCATTGTCACCACCGCCACCACCACCACCACCACACCACCACCGCCACCACCACCACCACCACTGATGTTGTTGTTGTTGTTGTTGTCGTCGTCGTCATCGTCATCATCATCATCATCATCATCATCATCATCATCATCATCATCATCATCACCACCACCACCACCACCACCACCACCACCACCACCACCACCACCACCACCACCACCATGATTATCATCATCACCACCGCCACCACCACCACTACCACCACCATGATTATCATCATCACCACACCACCACCACCACCACCATCACCATGGTTATCATCATCATCACCACCACCACCACCACCATGATTATCATCATCACCACCACCACCACCACCATGATTATCACCACCACCACCACCACCACCACCACCACCACCACCACCACCACCACCACCATGATTATCATCATCACCACCACCACCACCACCACCGCCATGATTATCATCCTCACCACCACCACCACTACCGTTACCATCACCTTCATCACCATCATCATCAGCATCAGCATCATCATCATCATCATCACCACCACTACCACTACCACCATCATCACCATCACCATCAACTCATCATCATCACCATCACCGTCACAACCACCACCACCACCCTCCACCTCCTCCTCCTCCTCTTCCTCCTCCTCCTCCTCCTCCTCCTCCTCCTCCTCCTCCTCCTCCACCTCCTCCTCCTCCTCCTCCTCCTCCTCCTCCTCTTCCTCCTCCTCCTCCTCCTCCTCTTCCTCCTCCTCACCATCCTCCTCCTCCTCCACCTCTTTCTCCTCCTCCTCCTGTCCTCCTCCTCCTCCACCTCCTCCAATCTTTATTATCCTCCTCATCACCACCATCCTCCTCCACATCTCCTCCTCCTCCTCACCCTCCTCCTCCTCACCCTCCTCCTCCTCACCTCCTCCTCCTCATTATCATCATCATGATCCTCCTCCTCCTCCTCAACCCCCTCACATAATAAATCAACAACAAACAATCTCTGTGCTGCCCAGTGCATTTCGAGGTGCCCTCAGACCACAAGCTGGAGGTGGAGGCAGCAGCCAACGCCATCCTGGAGCACGGGGATGGGGGGGAGGGGGAGAAGAGTCTGGAGGACAGCATGATGGAGGTGGTGGAGGCCCAGAAACGCATCCTGGACCAGTGGTGCTTTGCCGAGCATTACGAGCCTCACGTCTTGCTGCAGGTATGTGTTTGGTGGTGGTGGTGGGGGAGAGAGGGGTGGGGGGGTGGGGGGGAGGGGGGGAAGGAGAGGGGAGAGGGAGGGAGGACAGGTGGTAGAGGCCCAGAAACGCATCCTGGACCAGTGGTGCTTCGCCGAGCATTATGAACCTCACGTCTTGCTGCAGGTATGTGTTTGTCTGGTGGTGGTGAGGGTGGGGGTGGAGGGAGTGGGGGTGGGGAGAGAGGGGGGAGAGGGAGGGAGGACAGTGTGATGGAGGTGTAGAGGCCCAGTCATCTTGGCATGGGAGGAGGACAGTGTGATGGAGTAGAGGCCAGCTCTGATGGAGGGAGGGGGAGGTGTGAGGAGGGAGGGGGGAGAGGGGTGAGGGGGGAGAGGGAGGGAGGACAGGTGGTAGAGGCCCAGAAACACATCCTGGACCAGTGGTACTTTGCCGAACATTACGAGCCTCACGTCTTGCTGCAGGTATGTGTCTGGTGGTGGTGGGGGTGGGATAGTCTTGTGGTTGGAGCACTGCAGTAAGATCTGATGGCCTGGGATCAAGCCACCACCAAGGTGTCTGTTTGAGGGATTTTTCCCTTGGAGTTAACATTAGTACTACTTCTCTTGTTTGCTTTACACTGTGAGATGTGTCTGGGAAAAATGATGGCATGAACATCAGTACTGACTCCACTCCCCCAGTGAGATCAGATGAGATCTTAAACTGATATCCATTGTGTGTGAACAGCCACAGAACATCTTGCACACATGTTAAAAATCCAGTCTGCATTTCAGAAGAGTAGGCCATTTCATGGCAGTAGGAGACGGATGACACCATCTTAAAAATGCATCCACACAGGTGTCTTGTTTTTTTCACCATCCGTGAAGTTGAAATGCAGCTACCTTAACGATGGGTTAAAAACGGTCATGTAAGAAAAAAATCTCACCTTTGAGTAAACCCTGGAACTCTCTCTAGCTGAGGAATCAAAACAGAAAAGAAAAAAAAGAAAAAAGATTTCCTTGCTTGACTGCTTGATTATTCTCTCAATCAAGCCTTTGCTCACTTTTTTTATTATTATTTTTTTTAATGAGTCCAATCCTCAAGATGACCATTAATTTTCTTATTTATTTATTATTATGTATTTATTTATTTATGTATTTATGTGTTTATTTATTATTTATTTATTCTTCTATATTGAGGATAATGGAATAAACATTCATGTGCTTTTTTTTTTTTACATCCACTCCCCGTGTGTATGCAGTTTTGTAAATGTCATCTGTTCCCTCCCACCGGCACACAATGGCCTTACTCTTACATGTTGTGTTGTGTATTATGTCTGAATGGACAGGTGCTGAAAGAGGCATGCTACACTCTACCATTCGTGGAGACGTACGGACACAAGCGCGACCAGTCTGTGATGCTGGTCCTGCACAACCCCTACAACAGCGAACTGCAGAACCAGTCGACTGGCACACCGAGCTTCATTCCAACGTGGGATTCAGGTAGGGGAGCTGTTTTGTGGGTATGGGGGGTGGGTGATGGGTGGGGGATGGGGGGTGGGTGAGGGGGGATGGGGTGGAGAGGGGGTGAGTGGTGTGTGTGTGTTTGTGTGTGTGTGTGTGTGTGTGTGTGTGTGTGTGTGTGTGTGTGTGTGTGTGTGTGTGTGTGTACACAGAAATATTACTGCAAAAGGCTGAAGACAGACCAGCCTGGAGAAAACAGTCAGCCAACACAACCCTTGTGTCCCCTTCCCCCTCCCCCCCTGCCTCCCCACAATGACCACCTAGTCAAGGGACTGATGATGGTGATGGTGGTGGTGGTGGTGGTGGTGGTGGTGGTGATGGTGAATGGTGATGATGGTGATGATGATGATAATGATGGTGATGATGATGATGATGATAATGATGAGTCAATGTGATTGTTGTCTTCTCTTCTTTTGTCTCCAGAAATTACCTGGAGTACATAGCAGAGTCGATTGCGGACTGGCTGAAGGAGAAAGAGGCGGAGTATCAGGCACACCTCCTGTCAGCAGAGGTGGAGAAAATGAGGCACGACGAGGAGGCCGAGTCCAAGGCCGGCGACAAGAAGGGGAAAAAATCACCGCGCAAATCTGGTGAGAACAACTTTCTTAAGCCTTACCTCCCCTTTTTCTGATTGATATATTTTGTATTTATGTTATGTGGGTGTGCAAATTATCTGGTACAAAACCAAGAAGTATAGATGCTTGAAGGGTACTTTACTTTCTGTAAACTTTGAAAAAGTAGCTGCAGCTTTTAAATGTAATCAGTCGCTATGGTCTTTATCTTTAAGGTTTTGTAGGGTGATTAACAGACTCACAGATGAACAGTGCTGTACATCAGAATCTTTGTGAACATTTCCTCCTCCTAGATTCAGACAGACTGATTCAGATGTCAAACCTTAAGATTTAGGGCCAGAGAAATCTTTAGCACTGAGATAAATTATGAAAATAATAAAACAACATTAACAGAAATGAGAACAATTCCCACTCACCACTATCTTGTAAAAGGAGACAAAGATAGTGTGATTTTAAATATTATGTAATGCATAAAAGCCCTCTACAGCCATATCGCAAGCAAGATTGCAACACATTTAAAATAGTAAAAAAAGGAGAAAGGTTTTACTGAAAGTAAGTTAGAATAATAAGGCTGTTTGATGTAACCAAACTGTACATAGCTCTACATCGTGTACCTGTCCAATGCCTCCATTTTTGTGCAGAAAAAGAGGCCAAGAAAGGTAAAGGTAAATGTAAAATCTGGAATGGCTCTCGGGGGGGTTGCTCCTCTGGTCTTGGGTATTAAGTCTGTTTTTGTTTTTGTTTTTTCCCCTGTTTGTCGTCAAAATTTAAATGTGTGGTTTTGGGTGTTGAGTTTTCCCCCAGTTTGTAGTTAAACCCAGTTGTCTAGTTTTGGGGTGTTCTGCTCTTCAGTTTAAACTCAATTTTTTTTCTGGATTTCTTTGTGCATGTTTGAGTTTTTTTTTTTCTTTTCTTTTTCTGTTTTGCATGCTCTTTGTGACAGAGAGGAACTGATAAAAACTGGATGAAAAAACAATAAGAATAAAAAGGCAAGGCAGCAAAGAAAAAAACCTTTAAAAAAAATAATTATTTTTTTTTTAAAGAAAAAGACCTCTCTCCGCCCCCTCTACAAACCAAAAAAAAAGGGAAAAGAAAAGATCTGTGCAGGAGTAAGTAGATCCTGGAGATTCATTCTGGATAAAAAGGAAAAGACAAGGTAACCCTGTGCACATATGTATGCAGCTGTGCTTCCACTCATGTGCATACTTATTTACAGACATGCTTTTACACAGGCAGACAGCCAGAGAGACATGTGCATATGTGAATGCATGCAAGCGCATGCACACACACACACACAAGCATGCACACATGCATGTACACAGACATGTATGCAAGCAAGCATGCATGCACGCTTGTGTGTATGTATGCACGCATGTATGCACACATGTATGCACATGTGCACACATACATACATGCACGCGTGCGCACACACACACACACACAGACACAGACACACAGACAGACAGACAGACAGACAGACAGACACACACAACACACACACACACACACACACACACACACACACACACACACACACACACACACACACAGAGTTACCGCTACTTTATAACAGTGCTAATTCCCAAAGTCAGAATGTGGCTACTTTAATGGGGGGGGGAATGGTATTGAGCACAAAGATCTCACCATTGGGGAACGAACCTTGGAGCTTTAGCCAAGGAATGGGGAGGGGGTGGGGGAGATAGCAGTGCTGAAAATTTGAGTTGTTCTCTAATATTCTTTATTCATGGCAGTAGTATTATATTAACAAGGATACTTTGACACTGTAGAATATCATGGAATCTTTTTCTCTTTTTCCTCCTCCTCCTCCTCCTCCTCTTCCTCCTCCTCCTCCTCCTCCTCTCCTCCTCCTCCTCCTCCTCCTCCCTCCTCCTCCATCCTTCCATCCTCCTCCTCCTCTTCTCCTCCTCCTCTCCTTCTCTCTCTCTCTTCTTCTTTCTTCTTCTTCTTCTTCTTCTTCTTCTTCTTCTTCTGGAGTCATTGTGGGGGTGGGGGGGGGGGGGGGGGGGGGGGGGACACACTGAAGAGCTGTTCACAAAAAGTTTTATTTTCTTGCTTGAAGCCAGCAGATCTTCAATGCATTTTGTGGGAAAGAACAGCCCAAACTTCATCCAGAGAAGTCTTCCATGATACTAAGTTGTATATGATGTATAAACGTTTTCACATTCCATGGTGAGTTCTCTGAGGTTCACCAATAAGGGGATTTGGCGTATCTGGGCATTTTTGCTGACTATTAAGGTAGCTGCATTCCAACTTCTGGGTTGTATACAGTATAAAATCTGGCAACAGAATAGGAATGATTCAGCACACAATCTGCATAAGAACACACTTAACATGCATGAAAGAATGAAACTAATCATTACCCTGAACTCTCAACATCAATTAATGTTATGGGAATGAGAACTGCTGACTGCTAAGTTTAGTTTGGTGGTTTTCAGTAAGGTTCAAGTATTTCCATTGAGTGTTTTTTTTTTTTTAAGGTTCTTTCATGTTAGAAAATAAGAATGATTGTGACCTTGACACATGAGAGCAGTCTCAATTAAATTTCTAGTTCATGTAGCCACCATTTTACCCCACAGTTTCACAAAACACCTCCCCAACCTACCCACCCCTCCACCCATAAAAACAAACCAAACCAAAACAAGAAAACCCTGCTACTGCATTCAAAATTTCTAAAATTTACAATCTACCAATGAAATGTTAGTAAAACATTAAAAGGATGGTTGTCTACAATCTATGGAGTGTAGCTGTTTAACATCTGCACAAAAAAGTTAAAGACAGTATCATCATTGGCCATAAGATAAAATATCACTGATCATTCACAATAAAATATCATTGACAGTTCACAAGCATTACTAGATCTGATAAACTTCATAGTCTCATATGGTACAGTGCCTTAAAGAGCAGCATAAATATTGGGAAACCTGGCTGACCTTTTATTTGTCCAAAAGCATAACAGACAAGTGTGATTTTCTCGTCTCAGCTTTATGGAAAGAGTGCTAAACAAAGCTCTGTGAACTAACATTTTTTTCAGGAGTTTGCAATGAAATACTGATCAGTGATTAATGACTTGCAAATTAATAGGATTTCAAATGTAAAAAAAAAAAGGATTGAGGTGATTGTTTAAAGGGAAAAAGCTTGTTTGGAATGAGGAACTAAACTGTGGCAGCTGACAACATACATACTCACACACATACTCACACACATAGACACAGACACATGCAGACAGACACAGACAGAGACACACAGAGCACACACACACACACACACACACACACACACACACACACACACACACACACACACACACACACACACACACACATACACACCACACACACACACACACACACACACACACACCACACACACACACACACACACACACACACACACACACACACACACACATTGTTACTTCTTCCTGTTGTTTGCAAATTTCTTTTTTCTTAATTATTTAACCATCCTCGGCAATTGTTTAGACATTATAAATTTTCCTGTTTTGAAATCTCTATGGCTCTATCTTTAATGGTTATATGTTGTTGTAGTTTAATGTACTTTTAATTCAAAGTGCATTGTTTAATGTTTTTTGTGTTGTTTAATAACTTTGTTCAGTTGTTGTGATTTTGAAATGTTTCCTTCTAGAGGTGAGCCTTTTACAAGATCTTTCTTTTGAGATTGTTGTTTTAGTTCTTCTTCCAAGGTGTTGTGTGATAAAATCACATACATAGATTCTTCTTCTTCTATGTCTCTCTTCTTCTTTCTTTCTTTCTATTCTTCTTCTTCTTCTTCTTCTTGTTATTCTTCTTTCTTCTTCTTCTTTCTTCTTCTTCTTCTTTCTTCTTCTTCTTCTTCTTCTTCTTTTCTTCTTCTTCTTCTTCTTCTTCTTCTTCTTTCTTCTTCTTCTTCTTCTTCTTCTTCTTCTTCTTCTTCTTCTTCTTTCTTCTTCTTCTTTTCTTCTTCTTCTTCTTCATTTTCTTTCTTCTTCTTCTTCTTCTTCTTCTTCTTCTTCTTCTTCATTTTCTTCTTCTTCTTCTCTTCTTCTTCTTCTTCTTCTTCTCTTCTTCTTCTTCTTCTTCTTCTTCTCTTCTTCTTCTTCTTCTTTCTTCTTTTCTTCTTCTTCTTCTTCTCTTCATTGTCTTCTCTTCTTCTTCTTCTTCTTCTTCTTCTTCTTTCTTCTCTTCTTCTTCTTCTTCTCTTCTTCTTCTTCTTCTTTCTTCTTCTTCTCTTCTTCTTCTTCTTCTTCTTCTTCTTCTCACCTTCCTCCTCCTCCTCCCCCTCCCCCTCCCTCTGTTTGATTTTCTCCTTGTTCTTTTTTTTTTCATCTTTTTTTTTTTCCTTCTTTTTTCCCTTGTTCTCCTCCTCCTTTTTCTTTTCCTCTTTCTGTACTGTGTTTTGTTTTCCTCACTGTACTCAAGGTGTAGATCTACAGTGTGTAAGTTCAACACCTCCTCATTTCCCTGTTTTTGGGTCTGTTAAATTGCATTTGGCTTTGTTCAGGAAAATGTTTTTGTTTGAATTTTCTTTCTAATTTTGATGCTGTTTGATTTTGCTTTGGGTTTTGGGTTTTCTTTTGTTTTGGTGTTGTTTTTTTTTGAAGGGTTAGGGATGGAAGGTGGGTGGAGGGGGGTGCTTTGTAGGGGTTTATTGGGCAATGACTGGTACACATTTGGTGTTTGAACATGTTCCATGCTTTGTAAAAAAACTACGGACTCTCTCTGTGTCTGTCTGTCTCTCATTGTGTATATTGAAGTAAGTATAATATACACATTGATCGATCAATCGATCCATACATCCATTCATCATTGCTTACACACACACAGACACAGACACACAGACACACACAGACACACACACAGACACACACAGACACACACAGACACACACAGACACACACAGACACACACAGACACACACACACACACACACACACACACACACACATTCACACAAACCCTCCTTTTCTACTCTCTCATTCCTCTCCTCTCTCTCTCTCTCTCTCTCTCTCTCTCTCTCTCTCTCTCTCTCTCTCCTCTCTCTTCTCTCTCTCTTCTCCTCTTCAACCTTTCCCTCTTTCTTTGTCTCACACATGCACACACACACACACACACACACACACACACACACCACACACACACACACACACACCACACACACACACACACACCACACCACACACCCCTCCCCCCCCCCACACCCATCCCCCCCTCCCCCCCCCCCACACCACACCCACCCCCCACACCCCCCTCCCACACCCACTTCCAAATTCCACCCTTCACAATTCACAAACCACACACCACACCCTCCTCAAACCAAAAACACACACACACCAACTCTGACATAACACTCCTCCTCCTCCTCCTCCTCATCACCGTCGTGTCCTGTCTCCCAGCGCGGTCCAAAAGCCCCAAGGGATCGCGGTCCAGCAGCGTGGAGTCGGTGGGAAGCGCCAACCCCTACGTGCGGGCCAACTCCCTGAAAGCCTGGAAGGAGGAGCAGGAGCGCATCAAGGCCGAGGAGGAGGAGAAGGAGTCGCTGAAGAAGGAGAAGAGAACCAAGTCTGCCCAGAAAAAGGTGAGGACGTTTTTTTTGGGGGGGTTTGTTGGTTGTGTCCTTGTTTTTTTGTTTTTTTTTGTAGGATCTGTTGCTTTAGGTTAGAGGACGTTGTTTTGTTTTTGTAGGATGTGTCGCTTTAGGTTAGAGGATGTTGTTTTGTTTTTGTAGGATGTGTCGCTTTAGGTTAGAGGACGTTGTTTTGTTTTGTTGTTGTTTTTTTGTAGGATGAGTTGCTTTAGAGTAGAGGATGTTGTTTTGTTTCTTTGTTTTGGTAGGATCTGCTGCTTTAGAGTAGAGGATGTTGTTTTGTTTCTTTGTTTTGGTAGGATCTGCTGCTTTAGAGTAGAGGATGTTGTTTTGTTTCTTTGTTTTGGTAGGATCTGCTGCTTTAGAGTAGAGGATGTTGTTTTGTTTCTTTGTTTTGGTAGGATCTGCTGCTTTAGAGTAGAGGATGTTGTTTTGTTTCTTTGTTTTGGTAGGATCTGCTGCTTTAGAGTAGAGGATGTTGTTTTGTTTCTTTGTTTTGGTAGGATCTGCTGCTTTAGAGTAGAGGATGTTGTTTTGTTTCTTTGTTTTGGTAGGATCTGCTGCTTTAGAGTAGAGGATGTTGTTTTGTTTCTTTGTTTTGGTAGGATCTGCTGCTTTAGAGTAGAGGATGTTGTTTTGTTTTGTTGTTGTTGTTTTTTTGTAGGATCTGTCACTTTAGGTTAGAGGACGTGTTGGTTCGTTATTTTTGTAGGATCTGTCACTTTAGGTTAGAGGATGTGTTGGTTCGTTATTTTTGTAGGATCTGTCACTTTAGGTTAGAGGACGGTATTTTGTTCCTTTGTTTTGGTAGGATGTGTTTCTTTAAATAAGAGGATGTTGTTTTGTTTCCTTGTTTTGTTTTTGTAGGATCTGCTGCTTTAGGTTAGAGGACATTGTTTTGTTTTGTTGTTTCGTTTTGGTAGGATCTGTCACTTAAGATTTTTTTTTTTCCTTGAGGGCGTTGTTTTGTTTTTCTCTTGTTTGTTTTTGTAGAATTTGTCACTTAGATTGTTGTTTCATTTTTTGTTGTTGTTTACACTAGGATTTGTCACTTTAGATTGGAAGTTGTTGTTTAGTTTTGTCTTTTGTATTTATAGGATCTGTTGTTTTAGATTAGAGGGTGTTGCTTCATTTTTGGTCGTTTGTTGTTCTTCTTTTTTTTTGACTTGCCTACTTAGATCGGAGGGCATCATTTCGTTTCATTGTTAGATTTGTTTTTGCTTGATTGCTGTGTTAAGTCACAGTTGTCAGAGTGTTGTGATTTGGAAAGTGTTTTGTGTTTTCCTTTTTTGGTCGGATTTGTCACTTAGATTGTTGTGTGAAATGATAGTTGCTGGAGTGTTGTGTTGTGATAAGTGTTGTGAAATTTTTTTTGCAGTGTTTTTGTGCACGATCTTCCTCTCTATATTTTGTCTTTACTAAATCTGCAACTGAGTATGATACAAGGTCCATCAATTAGTCTTCCTCTGATGTTCCTAGCCATGGTCCTGTTGTCTGTCAGTTGAGGTTGTTAACTACTGTTGGACAGTGAGAGAGGAGAGAGAAGGGGGGGGAGGGGGGTAGAGAGGGGAGAGAGAGTGAGAGCAAGGGAGAGAGGCAGAGGTAGAGGGGGAGGGAAGGAGAGAGGGAGATGGAGAGAGGGAGGGGGCAGGGAGAGAGAATGAGAGTGGCAGAGAGTGAGAAGGGGAGAGGGGGACAGAGAGAGAGGGGGGAGAGAGAGAGAGAGAGAGGAGAGAGAGAGAGAGAGAGAGAGAGAGAGAGAGAGAGAGAGAGAGAAGCATCTCTAAAGATATTTTGTAATTAAAAAAAATTACATTGTACTTTATTGACATTTTTTGTTGTTATTGTAATTTAACATACCGAAAAATATGTCTCACCTTTGCAGGCAAAAAAAGAGGTGAGAACAAATCCTGAAGCTTTGGGTTTATTTTTTCCCTGTTTGAGTTTGTGTATCTGGATGTACCTGCCACCATGGTGCAGTGGTTAGCATCTTGGGCTATAGACTGGAAGGTCAGGTGTTCAAATCTTATAAGATTCCATAGGGATTTTTTGGACTCCATCTGGCTCCTACCCAGAGTGACAAATGTTTTGTATGGCCGGGATGAATCAGAAATACTGTGTTCAGTCAGTTGAGATGATACAAAATATGTGGAATTCTCTAGGCTGCTGGCTATTTGTTTTTTTTGCTTTTGGTTTTTCTCTTTTGTTGCTTTTTTCTTGATGGTGGAAGGGTGGGAGAAGGTTTGGCTGATGTTCATTTTTGCTTGATTTTGTGTATTCATTTTTAGCATAGATTTTTTTCTTTGCTTTCTGTGAATGCACATGTATCGGACTGTTGCACACTTTTGTTAAAAAGGAATCAGTTACATGCAGTTGATTAAAAAAAAAAGAGAAGCAACCTTTGTTTCTGCTGTGCATGTATGTGAATTCTATGGTATTTTGTCCCCGCTTCAGTAAGTGCTGTTGTCTCTGCTTGTTTATGTTCATTGCTTGCTGTTTGTGTGTTTTTTCTTTCTGTCTGCTTTTTGCCTTCTTTAAATTTAGAAAAAAATCATTACTGCATTACTTTTTGTAGTTCTATACTATCAAGACTTTTGGCAGAATTGTGTACATGTGCATGCACATACACATACATATGCATGCACACACATACATGCATGCATGAATGCATGCACACATGCACGCACGCACATGCACACACACACACACAAACACACAGACACACAGACACACAGACACAGACACAGACACACAGACACACACACACACACACACACACACACACACACACACACACACACATACACAGAGGAAAAAAACAGGTGAGGTGGTTAAGGAAATGTGAGAACAGTCCAGTATATTTTTATCTAAGTTTTTTTTACATGGAGCCAGTCGCTTATATATATGTATAGAAAGTGTATGCATTAAAATTAGATTGGAAAGTGTGTATGATTCAAACATTTCTACGTTCTGAATTTAGTTCTGAGATGAAGTGGCTGATACAAGAAAAGGAGAACAGAAAGAAAGGAAGATAAAGATCCATCAGAACAGCAGTGTGTCAGTGCTGCACTTTTGAATTCTATTCAAAACGTATGTGGTGACCAGTGAAGGCTTATGATTAGTGGACAATTTTTTTTTCTTTATATATTTTTTATTTGGCGCTCTTTCTGTATGTGTCTGCCTGACTAAGCCTTGTGTGTGTTTGTATGTTTGTTCGTTTTTGGTATGTTTGATCGCTTTACCTCTCATAGTTCCATTTCATGATATCAAACATAACATACTTTTCGAAATTTGGTGCCAAACCTATTGGTTTTATCATATTTTTGTGTGACTGAATTATGTATTTCTTGAGCTTCTCTTGATCTTGTTTTCAGAATTTATTTTTGTTATTTATTCTGTTAGTGTAAATACTTTTGTAGTTTGCATATAATTTTTTTGGTTTTGTTTTTTAATCTTCAGATATGGTATGTAAGGTTGATATATTTTTTTTAAAAGAAAAAAGAGGAACATAATTTAACATAATTCAAGATATACTATGACAGAAGCCCAACTCCCATATCCATAAATTACATGTTTAAAGGCTCTTTTGGATCAAACAGTAGTGTGTATATGTGTGTGTGTGTGTGTGTGTGTGTGTGTGTGGGTGTGTGGTGTGTGTGTGTGTGTGTGTGTGTGTGTGTGTGTGTGTGTGTGGTGTATGCGCACGCTCTCATTTGTGCATGTCCACGTGTGTGTACATGTCTGTGTGCATGTTCCCTTTTGTTTAAATTTATTGAGGTTATATTCACAAAGACAAGCAGACAAAAACGCTCTCTCTCTTACATTAGGATAACTGTGTCAGAGACCAAACTTCTTTAATCAGCAAGTTTGTGCTGTATCAACCCAACAGGACAAGGAGGAGAAGGAGAAGGAGGAGAAGAAGCCAGGCTCTAGGAGCAGCAGCAAATCCAAGCTCTCCCAAAGAGCCCCGGATGAACCCACAGGGGACGACCAACCCGCCCCTATCAAAGAGGAAGAGGAGCCTTACTGGCCTGTGAGTTGATGTGTGTGTGTGTGTGTGTGTGTGTGTGTGTGTGTGTGTGTGTGTGTGTGTGTGTATGTGTGTGTGTGTGTGTTGTGTGTGTGTGTGTGTGTGTGTGCTTGCGCGCTATTTTGGCAATGTTTGCTATTGTTTTTTTTGTTTTTGTTTTAAAAGCATGAACAAATAAATAAAAAGTTTTTCCATGAAAAATATTGAAGGAATCATATCCATGGTTGTTTATTCACGATTTTTTTTTTTTTTATCTATCTAGATGTTGATTATTTCAGGACTGTTCAGAATGATTCTATCATATTTTTCTGTGTGTTTGTCAATTTTCTTCTCCAAAAGAGTATTGTTTCTTTCATTCTTTTTTTATTTTTTCATTTTGTTGTTTATACTACACAGTTCACGGGTTATGACACTGGCAACCAACTGTTGCACGCATCTGGAATCACCACGACTCTGTTCCCATCTGATGGAGGCCAGATTCGATCAGAGAGGACCGAGTTTGTGCAAGGTATTGATATGTGTGTGTGTGTGTGTGTGTGTGTGTGTGTGTGTGTGTGTGTGTGTGTGTGTGTGTGTGTGAGTGGGTTGGTGAGTGGGTGGGTGGGTGGGTGAGTATGTGTGTGTGTGTGTACATGCATGCATGTATGCTTGCATGCATGCGTGCGCACACGCAAGTCATAGGGTACAAACAGTTTGCTTCCATCAAATTTATGTATAAGTGTGTCCTTCATTTCAAGATTTGATCAGTTTTGTCTTGGCTCAGGCCAAAAGCTGTATCAGTTATTGAAGTCAACCAAATGCCAGGGACTACATCAAAATGTTGTTATGTTGTAAAATGTTGTGTTGAGACTGCCCCCAGCCATAACAAGCTCTTGGTATATATGCCTTCAACCATAACAAGCTCTTGGTATAAGAACCTGAACTCTCCTTTAAAAGAGACAGAAAAAAATCACCTGATTTTATATCACTAATAGTGAAAGACATTTAATCAAAGAACAAAGCAAACAGGCACATCACTCAGACCACTACAGTGTCTTAATGGGGGACGGATAGCCTAGTGGTCAGAACATTGCGCTGGCAATTTGAAGACCCGGGTTCGAGTCTGGTCGAGGAAATTTTCTTCCTGGAGTTAACATCAGTGCTGACTCCACTCTCCCCAAAAGTCCTTCGGATGAGACTTTAAACCGAGGCCCCGTGTGCAAACGCACGCAGAACATCTTGCGCACACGTTAAATCCTGTTCTGTTCCGCTTTTCGTAAGAGTAGGCCATCGTGTGCCGGTGGGAACAGATGACAATATTTACAAAACTGCATGCACACGGGGACCGGATGAAAAAAAGCACATGATTGCTTATTCTGTTATCCTCGATATAAAAGAATAAATAAATAAATAAATAAATAAATAAATAAATAAATAAATAAATAAATAAATAATCTTCTTTATCAAACACTCAGACCACAACGATCGTTGCCTGTCATACGAGCAAAAAAAAGCATCATGCTGCCGTTACTTACACACCTGACAAGTCACAGGCCCAGCACACCCGACCTCAGTATGATGACAGTGTCTGAAAACAGTGTTTTTTCCCCCTGACCCCCATGCGTTGTTCTCTCTCCTGTGTGCAGGCACGACAGCGGTGCGCACAGCGGTGCTGAAGGACGGCCACGTGTTCACCGTGCACATTCTCAACCCCCGGGAACAGGAGGAGGAAACCCCCAACCCCGACCTTGAACCCCCCGTGACCTCTTCCACCAAGGCGGAAGAACCGGAAAAAGCGGAGCTGGAGAAGTCGGAGAAAGGTCTGGAGAATGGGCTGATATGTATTGTTGCAATCATTAGCTCTCCTCCCCCCCTGCCGTGTCCCCCTCTACCCTCTCTCTCCCTCCTCTCCCCACAAAAAATCAATCCAAAACAAACAAAACCAAAACCAAAAGCAAACCAACTATAACAAAATCTAGCAAAAAATATAATCATATGCAAAACAACAACAATAACCAGAACAAAAATCTTATCATATGCAAACACAAAAATGCCCTTCCCTCGCCTTTTCCTCCCCATGCCCCCCCCCCCCCTCTTCCCATTTTAAAAAAGAAGCAACAGAAATCCCATAAACAAAACCCTCCCAAGCAGGACATGTAAGTAGCGGGAAAGCTTTCATATGAAATTGATCACAAAAAAAAAGAAAGAAAAAAAAGGCAACAAAAAAATCTGTCAGTCTGTGAATACTGTTGTCATGTTCAGCTTACATGTTGTGGTTGTTGTTGATTGTGGTGTGCAGAGGAGAAGGAAGGAGGGGAGGAAGGAGAGAAGGAGAAAAAGACGCCCCCTGTCAGTCAGTTTGGGTCGCTGACCGCCTCGCTCACCGACGGCATGGTTCTCTCCCTTAGTCAGTGGGGCGCCACAGGTCAAACTGTTGAAGGTATGGTGTTGTTTTATTTAACTATTTATGTATTCTTTTATATCGAGGATGATGGAATTAGTAATCATGTGCTTTATTACATCCAGTCCCTGTGTGTATGCAGTGTTTTGTCAATTTTGTGTGTTGTGGTGTGGTGCTGTGTAGTGTGTTTATGATGTGTTGTGTTGTTTGGTATTTTATGGTGTTGTATCATGCTGTATTGTGTATTGTATTGTATTGCTTTGCATCATATTGTGTTTTATTGCATTATATCATATCACATTGCATTGCATCCTAATATTGTGTTGTATCCTCATTGACAGTTCAGCTCAGTGTTGATTCTTTGTTGACAGTTCAGTTCAGTGTTGATGCTTGTTGACAGTTCAGTGTTGATTCTTTGTTGACAGTTCAGCTCAGTGTTGATTCTTTGTTGACAGTTCAGTTCAGTGTTGATGCTTGTTGACAGTTCAGTGTTGATTCTTTGTTGACAGTTCAGTTCAGTGTTGATGCTTGTTGACGTTTCAGTTCAGTGTTGATGCTTGTTGACAGTTCAGTTCAGTGTTGATGCTTGTTGACGTTTCAGTTCAGTGTTGATGCTTGTTGACGTTTCAGCTCAGTGTTGATACTTGTTGACAGTTCAGTGCTGATGCTTGTTGACAGCTCAGTGTTTATACTTGTTGACAGTTCAGTGTTGATCTTTGTTGACAGCTCAGTGTTTATACTTGTTGACAGTTCAGTTCAGTGTTGATTCTTGTTGACAGTTCAGTGTTGATGCTTGTTGACAGTTCAGTGTTGATGCTTGTTGACAGTTCAGTGTTGATGCTTGTTGACAGTTCAGTGTTGATTCATTGTTGACAGTTAAGTGTTGATACTTGTTGACAGTTCAGTTAAGTGTTGATACTTGTTGACGGCTCTGTGTTTATACTTGTTGACAGTTCCGTTCAGTATTGATGCTTTGTTGATTGACAGGCAAGCCCTACGAGCCAGCGCCCTATGTGCCTCCCATCCACAGCCCCAGCCCCCAGCCCCAGGTGGCTTCACCCACCAAGGGCAAGAAGGACAAGGGGAAGGGTGCCGTGCCCACCCCAGAGCCCGTACCTGCACAGGTGAGTGAGTGTAGGGAGATGAGTGCTGGAGTGATGGATGATGTTGTGGCCCACTGATATGCCAGTGATTTCATACCTTTAGTGCATATACACATGCAGAAGATCAAATATGCACATTAAAGATCCTGTCATTCATGTCCATTTCTGGTGGGTTACAGAAACGGAACATACCCAGCATGCATTCTGTACAAATAAATGAACTGCTCTATAAAGTTTTGAACGTGTTGGCTGAGGTCAGCTGAGGGCAGACCTCTTGCAGAGTCAACAAGCACAGGAGAATATCAGGCATCAAGCATATCATAACCCAACAGGATCATGCAGGGAGAGTGGTACTGATGATGAAAAAAGAAGTCTGAGTGTTGTTCTGTCGTAATGAATGATGAAAACAGCAATCTGATGTTTGTTCTGTTGTTGTAGTGAATGATGAGAACATCAGCCTGAGTGTTGTCTGTCTCCATGTTGACCAGGATGAAGAGGCGCCCGTGGAGGAGAAGCCGGAGGAGAAAATTCCGGATCAGCCGTTCCAGGAAGTGTTTGTCACCTGCCCCGACGGTCTGCAGGTCCGCTACTTCCTGCAGAGCTCTGTCGGTACGTTGCCCCCTGCATGCATGCACATCACAGCTGTCCACAGTGACACCTTGGGTACTGTATGTGAGGGTCTGCTGATTGTCAGTTTTCACCATTTCCATGTTGCACAGCATTTCAGAAACACTGCTGTTGCTGCTTCTGCTGCTGCCGCTGTTGTCTCTGCAGCTGCTGTCACTAGTACAACTACTACTTTTACCATTGCTGCTGTTGCAATTTTTCAAGGGGATTTTTTCTCCCCTCGAGTTAACATCAGTACACACTCCACTCCTCAGAAAGTCATTTGGATAAGACTATAAACACACAGAACATCTTCCTCACATGTTAAAACCCATTCTGCCTTCAGGAAGAGTAGGCCATTGTGTGCTGGTAGGAATGGATGACAAAATTAAAAACAACAACCCCCCTATGTACACTGTTGTCGTGTTTAGACATCATCCCTAATAGCATCTACCTTCATAGTGGGAAAAAGCAGTCCTGTGTACAAAATCTCACCACTGGTGAACCTTGGAGATCTAATCAAGGAACAACAACAAAAAAATGGTGGCTGTGCTCTTGTGGCGACATACTCTCCCCAGGGAGAGCAGCCTGAGTTTCATGCAGAGAAATTTGCAGTGGCTCATAAAGTTGTAGATGAGATAAAAAAAAAAAAGATAAGACAAGATGGGTAGGGATGGGACAGGACAGGGCAGGACAAGACAAGACAGGACAGGACAGGATAAAACCAGACAGAACAAGACAATACAGGATCGAACAGGACAGGACAATACAGGACTGGACAGGACAGGACAGGACAAAACAAGACAGGACAGGACAGGAGAGGACACAACTAGACAGGACAGGACAGGACAGGACAAAACTAGACAGGACAGGACGAGACCAGACCGGACCAGACAGAACAGGACAGGACACAACACAACACTACACATGACACAACACAACATTATAGGACACGACAAAATACAACACAACATATCACAACATGACCAACAACTGACAAAAAAGTGTTGTTTCCCCCCCCCCCCCCCCCCCCTGGGATCATTGTGCAGGAGTGGTGCCTGCCTCTGAGGAGGACCGTCACCTGGTGGTGAAGCAGAGCTACCCCTTCAAGACCAGCGGCCTGCAGGAGTGCGAGGCCAAGCGCCGCGCCTACATCGTCAGTGAACAGGCACGCCTCATGACCGCCGAGGGCACCGTGGTCAAACACATGACTGACGGATCTGTGGAGGTCAGTGTCTGTGTGTGTGTTTGAGTTTGTGTGGCGTTGAAGAACCTGGTAGCTCTGGCCAAAGATCAATTCCGCCCCCCCAAAAAAACAACAACAACAACAACACAACGCAACAGCAGCAGCAATAACAACAACTACAATGACAATAACAACAACAACAATGACAACAGCAACAACAACAACAACTACAACTACAATGACAACAACAGCAGCAACAACAACAACAGCTGAACATTAAACACTGAGATGCAAAAGAGCATTCACCGCATGACCCACCCTCTTCCACTCAAGAATGTGAAGCTTAAAATGTGAAACCCCCAACCCCCCCTCCCCCTTCCTCCCATGCCCCTCCTCCCCAACTCCCCTCCTCCCCCCACCCCCTCCTCCCCCCTCCCTCCCCCCCCTCCTCTGCCCCCCCTCCTCCCCTCCCTCAACATACACCATGTCTTCTCCCTCCTAACACATACACACGGGGACTGGATGTAAAAAAAAAAGCATATGAATGCTTATTCCATTATCCTCGATATAAAAGAATGAAAGAATATAAAAGAATAAAACAAAAGAAAAGAATAACGCAGACGGTGGTCATTGTGTGTGTGTGTGTGTGGTGTGTGTGTGTGTGTGTGTGTGTGTGTGTGTGTGTGTGTGTGTGCAGGTGCTGTATGCAGATGGAACGGTCAGTGTGCACACAGGACCCTGGCCTCTGCCTTCCAGCCGTGCCAGCAGCCCCCCTCGTGTGGGCAGTGCCCGCAGCCAGACCGAGCGTGTGGAGACACCCACCAAGAAAGGTGCGTCAACTCGTGTCCACGTCAGGTCATATCGGATGGTTATGACAAGATTTATAAACACTGCATACACACATGGGGGCTGGATGTAAAAAAGCACAAGAGTGCTTATTCTATTATCCTAGATATAAAGAATAAATAAATAAATATTAAAGTAAGAGTAAAGGTCAACTCTTGTGTTCACTTCAGGTCATACTAGATAGTTATCCAAGTAAGAGTGAAGGTCAGCTCATGTTCGCTTATAGTCACAGTAGGTAGTTATTCAAGTAAGAGTAAAGGTTATCTTGTGTTCACTTCCAGTCACAGTAGATAGTCATCAAAGTAACAGTGAGGGTAAATTAAAGGTGTTCCCAAACCTATGTGGTCATTGGGTAGAAAGGTGTCAGAGACCTCAGCTTCTCTAGGAACAAGTATCTTGAGGGAGGCATCCATCTCTTCTCCCTCCCTGCTATACTTTCAGCTGTAGTAAACTATAACAGCAGCAGAAAACAATAACAGCAACAGAAAAAACCCCTAAAACAGAAGCAGAGAACGATAACAGCAGCAGCGGAAAGCAAAATAACCACACTTCATTTTGCTGAACAGGAGGGCGAAGCGCCAAAGCAGCAGTTCGTGCCCAGACTGAAAAGGTGACCGACTCCACCTCGGGCCTTCAGGAGTCCATGGAGGAGGAGGAGAAGCGAGGCACCTGGACCATCACCTACCCCAACGGGGACCGCTGCAGGACTCTCCCCAGTGGGTCCACGGAGCAGCTCAAGCCAGTCATGATCTGCGTGGCTTCTGACCCTGACACAAAACAGGTGGGTACAATAAGGATTAGCCGCCGCTGTAGTCTAGTGGTTAGGGCGTTGAACTCGTAATCTAAAGGTTGCGGGTTCGATCCCAGCTTTCGGCTATGGCATTGTGCCCTTGGAAAAGGCACTTTACGGCTATTTTCTCACCCCACCCAGGTGTAAAAGGGGTACCACCAACCTTGTGTTGGGGGTTAACCCTGCGATAGACTGGCGTCGTATCCAGGGGGGAGTCTATGACTCTCTGTCGCTTAACGCCACAGAAACCGGGATAAGCACCGGCCTGATGAGCCTTAGGCTCGGGACAGACTTAACAATAAGGATTATTTATGATGCTTCATCTTCTTCTTGGTTAAACACTTGGACAGCAACCGTTGTTGTCTGTCACAGGAGCGAAAATGTGTTGTGTTGCTGTTAGGTGTGTGGGCGCATGCGCATGCGCGCACAGACACACAGACACAGACACAGACACAGACACACACACACACACACACACACACACACACACACACACACACACACACACACACACACACACACGAGGCTGAATTGAAAAACATGACATAAGCATACCCCTCCCCAACACCTCCCCCCCAACTGCCCCCCTCCCCCAACCCCCCCCCTACCAAAAGAAACACAAAAAAAACCCCAACAAAAAACCTAGTGTATTTAGAATTGACCAAAGAAGTTTATCACCCACTGACACTTTACCCTGCACTAACCAATGTCACTGCTGACGAACAGACGATGGCGACACGCGACGACCATGTCATCACTGTCAGCTACCCCGATGGCACCACCGTTGTGGAACACAGCGACGGAACACGAATCACCGTCTACTACCGCGACACTCAGGTCCCTGTTGGTGAAGACACCACAGCCAATGGTGAGAGAGACAGAGGGAAAGAGAGAGAGAGAGGGAGGGAGGGAGAGAGGGAGGGAGGGAGGGAGAGAGAGAGAGGGGGAGTGGGAGGGAGAGGAGAGGAGAGAGGAGAGAGGAGAGAGAGGAGAGAGAGAGAGAGAGAGAGAGAGAGAGAGAGAGAGAGAGAGAGAGGGAGAGAGAGGAGGAGAGAGAGAGAGAGAGAGAGAGAGAGAGAGAGAGAGAGAGAGAAGAGAGAGAGAGAGAGAGAGAGAGAGGAGGATGTGTGTGTGTGTGTGTGTGTGTGTGTGTGTGTGTGTGTGTGTGTGTGTGTGTGTGTGTGTGAAAGGCAGAGGGAGAGTTTGTATGTGTACAGGAGAGAGAAAAGATGATTTCTTTCTGAAGCTGTTATTAAAAAAAAATGTTGTACACCTTCTGGCTTTTCTTCTGAGAGATTTTATTTATCTGTTTCAATTTTTAACACATTCTTCCAACAGTAGTACATCATTTCATTTTTCTACTTCAGATTTAGAAACAAAAGGGAAATAATGTGTGTTGAGACACCTCATGAATTTATTATTTCTTCCCTTTAATTGCATATTGCATAGAGACACATGAAGTTTGGTTTATCTATTAATTTCTTTATTTTGTTGTTGTTGCTGTTGTAAATATGTGGAATTGGTATTATCATTTGAATAATGACCTGTTTCATTCACATTACAGTTTAAAGTGAGATTTTGCCATACTGAATTAATCCCTAAAATCGGGTTTTTAAGCTTTAGAAGCCTAAACTATGATTTCTCAATGTGAAACAATCCCTGATGTGGCCTCATCTGTTTGTAGAACAACAAATCGTATGAAGAATTGAAGACATGAATGAATTCTTTTTATTCTTTTATATCGAGGATAATGGAATTACAAGGAAAATGAATTACTGAACAAATGTGTAAATGATTCAGTCAGTCCATAACCTCAACTCCCTTCATTTCACAGGCGAGCCAGTGGACGTGATCACGCAGACCTTGAAGTTTGTGAAGATCGAGTGCCCGGCCTACGCCACAGTGGAATTCAACTGCGCCACGTCGGAGAACCTGACAGTGTTTGGCTCTGGCACCAGCATCAACGTCTTCCCTGACGGCTACTACATCCTGCACCACGCGCGAGGAGGCCGCATCGAGGTGGACACTGAGGGCACCATGGTGAGGCCCTAACAAGGGTGTTGGTTTTGGGTTTTTGTTTTTTGATTCTGTGGTAAGATTGCGCGTGAGTCCGACTAGCTTTTAGATAGGTCCTTCAGATGAGACTATGAACGGAGGTCCCGTGTGTGAATGCACGCAGAACATCTTGCGCACATGTTAAATCCTGTTCTGCTTTTGTAAGAGTAGGCCATCATATGCTGGTGGGAACAGATAAGATGAACAAAATTGCACACATGTGGAGACTGGGTGTGAAAGAGCACATGAGTGCTTATTCCATTATCCTTGATATAAAAGAAGAAAAAAGCTAGCCCCACCTAGGCTGAGATGGGATGGATTAATTAGCAGCTGAGAGGAGGTGAAATTGGGAGAAACTGACAGCTAGCTGTGGCATGTCTCTGATTAGTTTATACAGGTTGTGGAATATTAGTCTTTGTTTCTGATATCTTCTTTTGTTTTGGAAAGGGAAATGTAGATTGTTGTACATTGGAGATGACAAAAAACTCCCACTCATAATTCTTCAGACACTGCTACCAACCAAGATTCAAACCCATGACTTCAATGACCCTTGAGACGGATTCCAAAGCCTGTATCCATATTCTTTAGTATCCATCTTAGTTCTACAACAAAAAGCGGTAAACTAAAGAAAAAAATACACCTTCCCATGTATGCACCCCACCCAGGTGTAAAAGGGGTACCACCAACCTTGTGTTGGGGGTTAACCCTTCGATAGACTGGCGTCCTATCCAGGGGGGAGTCTATGACTCTCATTTGCTTAATGCCACAGAAACCGGGATAAGCACCATCCTGATGAGCCTTAGGCTCGGGACAGACTTTAACTTTAACTCCCATAAATCCACCTCCCCTGCACTGTTTTCCCCAGGTGTACTACCCTCGCTCCAACAAGAACATGGAGCAGCTTCTCCCAGAGAGAGACCTGCAGTACGTGTTACGTCACAACGCCGACGTCATCTGCGAGACGGTGGATCCCGACGGCAACGTGTTCAACGTGCGAAGCTCCGGCGACTTCTGTGTCATGCCGTCCAATGGGGGTGACGAACTGTCGGACAACAGTGACGACCCTCTGCACTCCGGGGAGAAGAAGCTGGTGCGTTACGGGCAGCACGCCCCGCGATTCTTCATCGTGCATGCTGATGGTAGTGGCACCGAGCTTCTTCGCTACCAGGTGGGTTGGGAGGAGAAGGGTCAGGGGGTTGTTGATGGTATGGTTGAATGTTTTTTTTCGTGTGATGGATGGTGTTGTTGTTGTGTGGTTTTTATTGGTTGGTGGTTTCTGGGTAAAGTTGAGGGATTTGTTTTGTTTGTTTGTTTGTTTGTTTGTTTGTTTGTTTGTGTGTGTGTGTGTGTGTGTGTGTGTGTGTGTGTGTGTGTGTGTGTGTGTGTGTGTGTGTGTGTGTGTGTGTGTGTGTGTGTGTGTAGAATGTTTGGGTGAAGGAAAGTTGGGAGCTGGGATAGAAATTGTTTGGTGTTGTTGTCATTCTTGGGTGTTTTCCCAGTTCAACACCCAGAGGGTCACCCAGAATATACACGATTTCACTCATCCTATCTGAAAACACTGTGAGATTGTAGGTACACATGAGTTAAGCTTGCTGGTTTGTTTTGAAGTATCTCACTGTATGGAAAGCCATTCTTCATCTTCATAGGATTTTTGTATCTCCAGTCCAGCATTCAGTTGTTTTTTTTCTATAAATTCAAGGTTCACAAATTTTGATTCCTCTCTTTGAGTTCAGGCTTTACCCCCAGCCTCTAGGCCATGGGTGACGGGTCTGGGTACTAGCGTTTTGGACGATACATAAAACCAAGACTCTATGCATGCAAAACTAAAAAAAGATTTACCCACGACAAAATTCTAAAAAAACAAACAAACCCCAACCTATTTCACTGACACCATCTCCTAATTCATCATGATGATGATCATCATCATCCTTTACACCCAGTGGTGTGTAAGGCAGCAATTTCTTAATTCCTACCCCCCAAAACTTGCAGGACATCGCCGAATACCTCACATCCTCCGAGCGCAACCCGGCCACAGCAGTGCTGAAAGAGCCTCTGCCGGAGTACCCCGGGGTGACGGGGATGACCATCCTCAAGCCCTACATCGGGGGGCTGTCGGAGCGCTGGCTCAAGGCCTACGACCAGACCTCCATAGTGCCCAGCGGCATCCGGTCCCGCGACCTCACCCACCTGCCTCCCCGCGAGTACAAGACCCCCGGCCCCAAGTTCGGCACCAACGTGGGTCAAGGGTTGAGTGTGGGGTCGGCCATCAAGATCCAGGCCAAGATCCCCATCCTGAAGTGCCCCTCCGCGCTGGAGCTGAGGCAGTTCGTGCAGTACAAGCCCGTGTCGGAGGATTTGCGTCACAGGTGTGTGTTTGTGTTGTGTGTGTGGGTAGTGTGGGTGTTGGTGGGGTGTGTGTGGGTTTGGTGGTGTAGGTGTGTTTTGGGTTTGGTTGTGTAGGTATGTTGTTGTGTGTTGTTGATGTAAGTGTGTAAGTGTTGTTGATGTAGGTGTGTTGTGTGTGTCGTTCGTGTAGGTGTGTAGTATGTTGTTGACTTAGGTGTGTATAAAGGTGTGTAGTGTGTCATTGACAAACAAAACTGAACACAACACAATGCAATATTATGTCATGCTACACAACACAACGTAAC
>CM060327.1:26603199-26605699 GCA_030674155.1 Stramonita haemastoma | reverse complement strand
GAGTACCCCATGATCCTTGAACAACCCATGGAAGAAGAGAGTAAGCTGCCTTGGGGAGTTGTGTTGTGGTTGATGTGGAATTTTATGTTTTGTTTGTTGTTTTGGTGGATGGGTGTGCATTTTTTGGGTAATATTTTGTTCATTGCTTGAATATACCCAGGCACACATGCATGTGTGCATGCATGCATTGTCTGTCGACATTTATGTGCAGCTGTGCGCACATGTGAAAGTGCACATGCACAGACACATTCAGACAAATGCACACACATGCACCCACACGGGTGCACACATGCGCGCGCACACATACATGCACACACTGGCGCACACATGCGCTTGCATACATACACACACACACACACACACACACACACACACACAACACACACACACACACACACACACACACACACACACACACACACACATACACCCCCCCCCTCCATTCACATTACAAACACACCCACTCTCTCTATCACGCACACACACACACACACACACACACACACACACACACACACACACACACACACACACACACACACACACCTTTCTCTCACCTACTTTCTCTGTCTCTGTCTCTGTCTCTCTCTCTGTCTGTCTCTCTCTGTCTCTGTCTCTGTCTCTCTCTCTCTCTCTCTCTCTCTGTCTCTCTCTCTCTCTCATGTGGGACGGATAGCCTAGTGGTCAGAACATTGCGCTGGCAATTTGACGACCCGGGTTCGAGTCCCGTCGAGGACATTTTTCTCCTGGAGTTAACATCAGTACTGACTCCACTCTCCCCAAAAATCCTTCAGATGAGACTTTAAACCGAGGCCCCATGTGCGAACGCACGCAGAATATCTTGCGTACACGTTAAATCCTGTTCCGCTTTTCGTAAGAGTAGGCCATCGTGTGCCGGTGGGAACAGATGACAATATTTCCAAAACTGCATACACACGGGGACCGGATGAAAAAAAGCACATGATTGCTTATTCTGTTATCCTCGATATAAAAGAATAAATAAAATAAATAAATGTGGATCCAGTATGAGAGCTGCCTAAACCTTATTTTGGGGAAGTAGGCATGTAAATACAGTGTAGTTTACTGAACACCACTTGGCCATAGGACACAGTAGATCAATCTTCACTTTGTTCACTGTTCACTTCACTCTTTTTGATCTGTTCCTCTTCATATGTAGTTTCTGAGCTTTTGTATAGTACAACCTGCTTCTTTTTTGCTGTCTTTTTTTTCTAATTTCATGTAAAAAGTAGCTAGTCCATTTTTATGCTTTCTTTCACTCTTAGAATTTTTGTTTTATGCTTTATTAAGATGTGCATGTCTCTGTAGTTTGCTCCTGAATTAGATTTCATTTTCCTGACTTTAGTTTTCTGATGCTTTTGATCTTTAGTTAGCGTCTGCTTTTTTTTGGTAGCTGTCCTGTTGGTGTATTTCTCTTAAATTTCATCTGTTGTGTGACTGGTTTTGTATATACGTGTACAAACTCTCCAAGGAGTTGTGGGGGCACTGCATTTAATTCTTCAGGCAGTGTGACTTGGGCAGGATGAACCTGGTGGAGCCCATTCCTCTCTAGGTATCAGTGGGCATGCTGGGTATGTTCATGTCATCCTTACCACCATCCATAGCTGGTGTGATCTTCTTTGAAAAGTGGAAGGGGGTTTCATGTGTGAGCAACAATGCTGTGATGTGTTAGCGTATCAGAACCATAGCATATCTGGAGGTGGCGCTAATATGAACTCCAGGGAAAATCCTCTTCAAATGAACACCTCAATTTCTGACCATGCTTCTGAGCATGGCTTTTAGACAAGACTCTCAATTCAAGAAATCCTTCGCCACACAGAAAGTTGTTTCTTATCATGGGTCAAGCTATAGGTGGGGGCTGTGTGTTTAGTCTTTAAGAGCATTGGACTTGTGATCTGACGGCAAGAGTTTGAGTCCCAACTGAGCCATTTGTTAAAGAGGAATGCCCCCCCCCCCCCCCTTGAGTTAACAAAAGTCAAGGCATTGTTGGTTGATGGTACAGTCCTTAAATTGGAATACTCCACTGGGACTCTAATACAATCAAACTAAAATCAAAATTGGGGTTAACTTGGGTTCTGATGGCTAGTCATTTGGATAAGTCTATAAGCTGGGTTCTGTATATGAACACTCACAGAGCATCCTGTGCACATGTTCAGCCCATCTGTATTTGATGGAAAGAGTTGCCATCTGTGGTTAGTTAGATGGATGACACCAATGTACTCAGAATGCACCCTGCAACCAGGAGAGGGATGGGCTCTGCCAGGTTCAACTTTCCCAAGTCACACGGCCTGAAAACTCCCAACTCCAGTGCAGTGTCCCAATGACTCCTCAAGGCATTAAGGGAGAAGTCAAATCAAGATGGTTTCTAACTTGTCACAGGGGGAGTGGAGATGCAGGATACAGAGACTGACCTTTTGGGGACACCAAGTCTGAAGGTCAATGTCATTGGAGAGCCAAGGTCAAAGCCGGTGCCCTTGCCAAC
>CM060327.1:26578978-26598978 GCA_030674155.1 Stramonita haemastoma | reverse complement strand
TTTTGAATTTGGGTGGTGGGTGTCTTGGTGAATTCAGGGTGAGGATATTTTTTGTGATTGCCCGGGTCAACTTTAAGTGCTAACGTGCCAGTGCCTTTGTACCTTTAGAGTGCGTGTACACATGCAGAAGATCAAATATGCACATTAAAGCTCCCACCATCATGTCTGTGTCGGGTGGGTTATGGAAACAGAACATACCCAGCATGCATCCTGTACAAATAAATAAACTGGTCTAAACTTTTGAATGTGTCGGCTGAGGCCAGCAGACAGACCTCCTGCAGAGTCAACAAGCTCAGAAGAAGATCAGGCATCAAGCATAGCATCACCCAACATGTCCATGCAGGGAGAGTGGTAGTGACGATGAAGGAAAAGCAATCTTAGTGTTGTTCTGTTGTTGTTATGAATGATGAAAACAGCAGTGTGAGTGTTGTTGTCTGTAGTTGTAATGAAGGATAAAAACAGCAATCTTACTGTTGTTCTGTTGCCATGTTGACCAGGATGAAGAGGCGCCTGTGGAGGAGAAGCCGGAGGAGAAAATTCCGGATCAGCCGTTCCAGGAAGTGTTTGTCACCTGCCCCGATGGTCTGCAGGTCCGCTACTTCCTGCAGAGCTCTGTTGGTATGTTGCCCCCTGCATGCATGCACATCACAGCTGTCCACTGTGATGCCTTGGGTACTGTATGTGGGGCCTGTTGATTGTCAGTTTTTACCATTTCCATGTTGCACAGCATTTCAGAAACACTGCTGCTGCTGCTGTTGTTTCTGCAGCTGCTGTCACTAGTACAACTACTATTTTTATCATTGCTGCTACTGCAATTTTTCAAGGGGATTTTTTCCCCCTCAAGGTAACATCAGTACACACTCCACTCCTCAGAAAGTCATTTGGATGAGACTATAAACACACAGAACATCTTCCACACACGTTAAAGCCCTTTCTGCCTTCAGGAAGAGTAGGCCATTGTATGCTGGTAGGAATGGATGACAAAATTAAAAACAACAACCCCCCTATGTACACTGTTGTCGTGTTTAGACATCATCCCTAATAGCACCTACCTTCATAGTGGGAAGAAGCAGTCCTGTGTACAAAATCTCACCACTGGTGAACCTTGGAGCTCTAATCATGGAACAACCAAAAAAAAAAGGATGGCTGTGCTCATGTGGTGACGTGCTCTCCCCAGGGAGAGCAGCCTGAATTTCATGCAGAGAAATTTGCAGTGGCTTATAAAACGGTAGATGAGATAAGACGAGACAAGATGAGATGGTTAGGGATGGGATGGGGTAGGATTAGACAGGACTGGACAGGATAAAACCAGACAGTACAGGACAGGTTAAGGCTAAGCAGCTTAGAGCGTGGTTGCCAATTGGATGGGTGACCATTTGCACGCCTTGGCTACAGTACAGTCCCCCCAGTTCCCCCAGCTGTAAATGGGTACCTGCCCTCTTTAGTGTCAGGGAAGGTAAAGCAGCGAGGGAGAGGAGATTGGCACCGCCCTCAACATGCTGGCCCCTAGAGAAGCTGAGGTCTCTGACACCTTGCTCCCCTACGACCACATAGGTTGTGGAATACCTTTACCTTTACCTTACAGGACAGGACAGAACAGAACAGAACAGGACAGGACAGGACAGGACAGGACAGGACAGGACAGGACAGTACAGTACAGTACAGTACAGGACCGGACACAACACAACACAACTCGACATGACATGACACAACATGCTATGACACAACAAAATACAACACAACACGACACAACACGACACAAACCAACAACTGACAAAGAATTTTTTTCCCCCCCTCCTGGGATCATTTTGCAGGAGTGGTGCCCGCCTCTGAAGAGGACCGTCACCTGGTGGTGAAGCAGAGCTACCCCTTCAAGACCAGCGGCCTGCAGGAGTGCGAGGCCAAGCGCCGCGCCTACATCGTCAGCGAACAGGCACGCCTCATGACCGCCGAGGGCACCGTGGTCAAACACATGACTGACGGATCTGTGGAGGTCAGTGTCTGTGTGTGTTTTTGAGTTTATGGGGCATTGAGGAACCTGGTAGCTCTAGCCAAAGATCAATCCCTTAAAAAAAAACAAACACAGCGCAGCAGCAGCAGCAACAGCAACAACAACAAACAACTACAACTACAGTGAAAACAATGACAGCAGCAGCAACAACAACAACAGCAGCAGCAACTGAATAGTAGACATTCTTTACTTAGACGTGAAAGAATATTCACCACATGACCCAACCTCTTCCACTCAAGAATGTGAAACTTAAAATGTGAAACACCCCCCCCATGCCCCTCCTCTCCCCTCCCCCATCCCCCTCCTCCCCCAACTCCCCATCTCCCCCAACTCCCCTCCTCCCCCAACTCCCCTCCTCCCCCAACTCCCCTCCTCCCCCTCCTCCCCTCCCCCTGCCCTTCCTCTCCCAAACCCCTCCTGGCCCCCCCCCCCCCCCCCCTTCCTCCCCTCCCTCAACATACACCATGTCTTCTCACTCCTAACACATACACACGGGGACTGGATGTAAAAAAAAAGCACATGAATGCTTATTCCATTCTCCTCGATATAAAAGAATAAAAGAAAAGAAAAGAATAATGCAGATAGCGGTCATTGTGTGTGTGTGCAGGTGCTGTATGCGGATGGAACGGTCAGTGTGCACACAGGGCCCTGGCCTCTGCCCTCCAGCCGTGCCAGCAGCCCCCCTCGTGTGGGCAGTGCCCGCAGCCAGACCGAGCGTGTGGAGACGCCCACCAAGAAAGGTGCGTCAGCTTGTGTCCACTTCAGGTCACATCGGATAGTTATGACAAGATTTATAAACACTGCATACACACATGGGGGCTGGATGTAAAAAAGCACATGAGTGCTTATTCTATTATCCTTGACATAAAGAATAAATAAATAAATATTCCAGTAAGAGTAAAGGTCAACTCTCATGTTCACTTCAAGTGACATTAGATAGTTATTAAAGTAACAGTAAAGGTCAACTCGTGTTCACTTCAAGTGACATTAGATAGTTATTAAAGTAACAGTAAAGGTCAACTCGTGTTCACTTCAAGTGACATTAGATAGTTATTAAAGTAACAGTAAAGGTCAACTCGTGTTCATTTCCAGTCACAGTAGATGGTTATCCAAGTAAGAGTAAAGATCAACTCTTGTCCACTTCAGGTCACATTTGATAGTCATTAAAGTAACAGTAAAGGTAAATTAAAGGTGTTCCTATAACCTATGCGGTCATTAGGTAGAAAGGTGTCAGAGACCTCAGCTTCTCTAGGGGCCAGTATCTTGAGGGAGGCACCCATCTCCTCTCCCTCCCTGCTTTACTTTCAGCTGTAGTAAACTATAACAGCAGTAGCAGAAAACCATAACAGCAGCAGAAAACAATATCAGCAACAGAAAAAAAAAACTAAAACAGAAGCAGAGAATGATAACAGCAGCAGCAGAAAACAAAATAACCGCACTTCATTTTGCTGAACAGGAGGGCGAAGCGCCAAAGCAGCAGTTCGTGCCCAGACTGAAAAGGTGACGGACTCCACCTCAGGCCTTCAGGAGTCCATGGAGGAGGAGGAGAAGCGAGGCACCTGGACCATCACCTACCCCAACGGGGACCGCTGTAGGACTCTCCCCAGCGGCTCCACGGAGCAGCTGAAGCCTGTCATGATCTGCGTGGCTTCTGACCCTGACACAAAACAGGTGGGTACAATAAGGATTAGCCGCCGCTGTAGTCTAGTGGTTAGGGCGTTGGACTCGTAATCTAAAGGTTGCGGGTTCGATCCCAGCTTTCGGCTATGGCGTTGTGCCTTTGGAAAAGGCACTTTACGGCTATTTTCTCACCCCACCCAGGTGTAAAAGGGGTACCAACCTTGTGTTGGGGGTTAACTCTGCAATAGACTGGCGTCCTATCCAGGGGGGAGTCTATGACTCTCAATCGCTTAACGCCACAAAACCGGGATAAGCACCGGCCTGATGAGCCTTAAGGCTTGGGACAGACTTGAACTGGGATCTTAGGCAGGATGGGCTCTGCCTGTCAAGTTCAGCTTGCCTAAGACACTTTCAGTTTGCCTTAGACACTGTCAGTTTGCCTTAGACACTTTCAGTTTGCCTTAGACACTTTCAGCTTGCCTAAGACACTTTCAGCTTGCCTAAGACACTTTCAGTTTGCCTAAGACACTTTCAGCTTGCCTTAGACACTTTCAGCTTGCCTAAGACACTTTCAGTTTGCCTAAGACACTTTCAGCTTGCCTTAGACACTTTCAGCTTGCCTTAGACACTTTCAGTTTGCCTTAGACACTTTCAGTTTGCCTAAGACACTTTCAGTTTGCCTTAGACACTTTCAGTTTGCCTTAGACACTTTCAGTTTGCCTTAGACACTTTCAGTTTGCCTTAGACACTTTCAGTTTGCCTTAATTACACTGTTCACTCTCTGCACATCAAGTTTGTTTGTTGTTTGACGTGCAGGTCCAGCTCTGGGGACAGCTCTTTATGGCTATTTTCTTACCCCACCCAGGTGTAAAAGGGGTACCAACCTTGTGTTGGGGGTTAACCCTGCGATAGACTGGCGTCGTATCCAGGGGGGGAGTCTATGACTCTCCGTCGCTTAACGCCACAGAAACCGGGATAAGCACGACCTGATGAGCCTTAGGCTTGGGACAGACTTAACAATAAGGATTATTTATGATGCTTCATCTCCTTCTTGGTTAAACACTTGGACAGCAACCGTTGTTGTCTGTCACAGGAGCGAAAATGTGTTGTGTTGCTGTTAGGTGTGTGGGCACATGCGCATGCGCGCACAGACACACAGACACAGACACACAGACAGACACAGACACACACACACATATGCACATATGCACATATGCACACACACATATGCACACACACACATACGCACACACACACACACACACACAATGCGCAAGCACACACATGCTCACATACACACACACACACACACACACACACACACACACACACACACACACACACACAAAAGCCAGCATGCACACACACACACACACACACACACACACACACACACACACACACACACACACACACACACACACACACACACACACACACACACACACACTCACACATATCCCCCTTCAATAACCCACATCTTCACAGCTGAATTAAAAAAAACCACATGACCTAAGCATACCCCCCCAACCCCCCCCCCCCAAAAAAAAAACAACAACACCAAACAACCCAACAACAAACAAACCAAAAAAACAAAAAAACCCAAAACAACAACAACAAAAAAGAACTCAACTAGCATATTTAGAATTGACCACAGAAGTTTTCTCACCCATTGACACACTTTACAACAACAACAAAAACAAAAAGAACCAACTAGCATATTTGGAATTCACAACAGAAGTTTTCTCACCCATTGACACACTTTATCCCTGAACTAAACGATGTCACTGCTGACGAACAGACGATGGCGACGCGTGACGACCACGTCATCACTGTCAGCTACCCCGATGGCACCACCGTCGTGGAACACAGCGACGGAACACGCATCACTGTCTACTACCGCGACACTCAGGTCCCTGTTGGTGAAGACACCACAGCCAATGGTGAGTGTGAGAGAGAAAGAGGGAGGGAGGAAGGGAGGGAGAGAGGGAGGGAGAGAGAGAGAGAGGGAGGGAGGGAGGGAGGGAGACACAGAGAGAGGGGGAGTGAGAGAGAGAGAGAGAGAGAGAGAGGGAGGGAGGGAGGGAGGGAGAGTGAGAGAGGGGATAGGGAGATAGAGAGAGAGAGAGGGAGGGAGGGAGGGAGGGAGAGTGAGAGAGGGGGGGAGGGAGATAGAGAGAGAGAGAGAGAGAGAGAGAGAGAGAGAGAGAGAGAGAGGGGGATGGATGGATGGATGGATGGATGGATGGAGGGAGGGAGAGAGAGAGAGAAAAGAGAGAGAGAGAGAAGAGAGGAGAGAGAGAGAGAGAGAGAGAGAGAGAGAGAGAGAGAGAGAGAGAGATGATGTGTGTGCGTGTGTGTGTGTGTGTGTGTGTGTGCGTGCGTGCGTGCATGCATACGTGCATGTGTGTGTGCATGCGTGCGAGCATGCGTGTGTATGTTAAAGGGAAAGGGAGAGTTTGAATGTGTGGATAAGAAAGAAAAGATGATTTCTTTTTGAAGCTGCAAATTACAAAAAAAAAAGTACACATTCTAGCTTTTCTTATGAGAGTTTTGCCCTCCCCTCTTTTTCAAGTTTTAATGCGTACTTCCAACAGAAGTACATCATTTAATTTTCTACTTAGTTTTATGACACAAGGGAAATAATGTGTGTTGAGACACCTTATAAATTTACAATGTCTCCCCTTTGATTGCTCATTGCATAGAGATTCATGAAGTTTTGTCTATTCAGTCCTTTTAAAAAAATTATTTTGGTGTTGTTGTCGTAGTAGATATGGGGAGTTGGTAACATCATTTGAATCAGGAACCGTTTCTTTCACACTACAGTTTAAAGTGAGAGTCTTTCGCCATATGAGTAAGACCTAAAATCAGATGTTTAAGCTTTAGAGGCCTAAACTAAGATTTCTCAATATGATACAATCCCTGATGTGGCCTCAGCTATTGGTAGAGCAACAAATCGTATGAAGAATTCAAGAAATGAACGAATAACTGAATGAATGCATAAATGATTCAATTGATCCACAACCACAACTCCCTTCAATTTTTGCAGGCGAGCCAGTGGACGTGATCACGCAGACCTTGAAGTTTGTGAAGATCGAGTGCCCGGCCTACGCCACAGTGGAATTCAACTGCGCCACGTCGGAGAACCTGACGGTGTTTGGCTCTGGCACCAGCATCAACGTCTTCCCTGACGGCTACTACATCCTGCACCACGCGCGGGGAGGCCGCATCGAGGTCGACACTGAGGGCACCATGGTGAGGGCTGAGATATGAGTTATTCTTTTATATCAAGGATAATGGAATAAGCACTCTTGTGCTTTTTTACATCCAGTCCCCGTGTGTATGCAGTTTTGTAAATGTCATCTGTTCCCACGGCACATGATGGCCTACTCTTACAAAAAGCGGAACAGGATTTAACGTGTACGCAAGATGTTCTGCGTGCGTTCGCACACGGGGCCTCAGTTCAAAGTCTCATCTGAATGACTTTTGGGGAGAGTGGAGTCAGTACTGATGTTAACTCCAGGAGAAAAATCTCCTTGACCGGACTCGAACCTGGGTCATCAAATTGCCAGAGAAAGGGTGCAAACGCACGCAGAACATCTTGCACAGAAGTTAAATCCTGTTCCGCTTTTCGTAAGAGTAGGCCATTGTGTACTGGTGTTAACAGATGACAAGATTAACAGAACTGCACACACATGGGGACTGGGTGTAATAAAGCACATGAGGGCTTATTCCATCATCCTCGATATAAAAGAAAAAAAAAAGGTTATTTTTTTCTTGTTTGTTGATACCATGGTAAGACTGCATCATAGCGCATAAATCCAACACCACTCAGTCAAGAGTGCAAAATTTAGCATGCCCTTTCATTTTGCCTAGTCTAAGTGTGGTCAGTTCCTGCTATAAGTAACACGAGCTAGCCCCACCTAGGCTGGGATGGGATGGATTACTTAGCGGCTGAGAGGAGCTGAAAGTGGGGGAAACTGACAGCTAGCTGTGGCATGTCTCTGATTAGTTTATACAGGTTGTGGAACATTAGTATTTGTTACTGATATATTCCTTTGTTTGGGAAAGGGAAATGTAGATTGTTGTACATTGGAGATGACAAAAAATCCCCACCCATAATTCACCAGACACTGCTACCAACCAAGATTCAAACCCATGACTTCAACAACCCTTGAGATGGATTCCAAACGCCATGTCCATACTCTTTTAGCATCCATTTTAGTTCTACAACAAAAGTGGTAAACTAAAGAAAAAAGAAAAAAATGCACCTTCCCATGTATGCACCCCACCCAGGTATAAAAGGGGTACCAACCTTGTGTTGGGGGTTAAACCTGCGATAGACTGGCGTCCTATCCAGGGGGGGGGGGGGGAGTCTATGACTCTCAGTCGCTTAACGCCACAGAAACCAGGAGGGATAGGCACTGGCCTGATGAGCCATAGGCTCGGGACAGACTTTAACTTTAACTTTAACTCCCCTAAATCCACCTCCCCTGCACTGTTTTCCCCAGGTGTACTACCCTCGCTCCAACAAAAACATGGAGCAGCTTCTCCCAGAGAGAGACCTGCAGTACGTGCTGCGTCAAACGCCGACGTCATCTGTGAGACCGTGGATCCCGACGGTAACGTCTTCAACGTGCGAAGCTCGGGCGATTTCTGCGTCATGCCATCCAACGGTGGCGACGAACTGTCGGACAACAGTGACGACCCTCTGCACTCCGGGGAGAAGAAGCTGGTTCGATACGGGCAGCACGCCCCAAGATTCTTCATCGTGCATGCTGACGGCAGTGGCACTGAGCTTCTTCGCTACCAGGTGGGTGAGAGGAGAAGGGTCAGGGGGTTGTTGACGTTATGGTTTGAATGTTTTTTTGTGTGTGATGGATGTTGTTGTTGTTAGTGTGTGATTTCATTGGTTGATGATTCTGTAGAAAAAAGCTACTCTGATAAGGAAACAAATACAGTTGCATGCATGAAGAAAAAATGGGTAGGCGCTGCACTTGTGGTGATGTGCTCTCCCCGAGGAGAGCAGCCCAAATTTTACGCAGAGAAATCTGCTCTGACATAAAGTGGTACAAATACAAATACAAAATTTCTGACTAAAGTTGAGGGATTTTTTTTATGTGAGTGTAGAATGTTTGGGTGAAGGGAAGTTGGGAGCTAGGATAGAAGTTGTTTGGTGTTGTTGTTATTGTTGGGTGTTTTCCAGTTCTAGACCCTGGGGGTCACTCAAAATACACACGATTCCACTCATCCTATCTCAAAATCACAGTGGGATTGTAGGTACACGCTAGTTAAGCTTGCTTCTGTGTTTCCAAGTATCACATTCTTCAACTTCATAGGATTTTTGTAGTGCCAGTCTAGCGGTCAGTCACATTTCTATAAATCCAAGGTTCACAAGTTTTGATTCCTCTCTGGAGTTCAGACTTTACCCCCCAGCCTCTAAGCCATGGGTGGTGGTCTGGGTACTAGTGTTTTAGATGATATATAAAACTGAAGTAGATAATACAGAAAACTGAGACTCTGTGCACGCAAAACTAAAAAGAGTTGTCCCTGAGAAAATTCTTACCCCCCCAAAAAAAAACGAACCCCACCTATTTCACTGACACTACATCTTAATTTCTTTCCCCCAAAACTGCAGGACATCGCCGAATACCTCACATCCTCCGAGCGCAACCCGGCCACAGCGGTGCTGAAAGAGCCTCTGCCGGAGTACCCTGGGGTGACGGGGATGACCATCCTCAAGCCCTACATCGGCGGGCTGTCGGAGCGCTGGCTCAAAGCCTATGACCAGACCTCCATCGTGCCCAGCGGCATCCGGTCCCGCGACCTCACCCACCTGCCACCCCGCGAGTACAAGACGCCCGGCCCCAAGTTCGGCACCAACGTGGGTCAAGGGTTGAGCGTGGGGTCGGCCATCAAGATCCAGGCCAAGATCCCCATCCTCAAGTGTCCCTCCGCCCTGGAGCTGAGGCAGTTCGTGCAGTACAAGCCCGTGTCGGAGGATTTGCGTCACAGGTGGGGTGGTTTTGTGTGTGTTGTGGGTTGTGTGGTGTTGTTGGTGTTGGTGTAGGTGTTTTTGGTGGTGTTGTTGTGTGTTTGGTGGTGTAGGTATGTTGTTGTGTTGTTGATTTAGGCGTGTAGTGTGTTGTTGATGTAGGTATGTTTTGTGCCATTGATGTAGGTGTGTAGTGTGTGTGTTGTTGATGTAGGTGTGTAAGTGTGTTGTTGACTTAGGTGTGTAGTGAGGTGTGTAGTGTGTGATCGACAAACAAAACTGAACACAACACAATGCAATATTATGTCATGCTACACAACACAACATAACAACACCCAACATGACACAACATGGTGTATAAAATGATGCAACACAACACAACACAACACAACACAACAGAATTTAGTTTGTGTGTGCAGGTTTGCTTGTTTTGTTTTATGTTTCATTTTAAATATATTAATGAAAAGAATACTTGATAGCAGTGTAAGTGTATGTACGCTTAAAAAAAAACCCCAAACAAAAAAAAACAACTGTGTGTATGTTTCAGGCTCCATCAAGGGCTGAGGGGGTATGCAGAATACGTCATGGAGCGTACCCGTCTGGAGAATCTGATGGCGGTCAACGACCCCCGCTCTGAGGAAGAGAAAATGCTGGCCGCTGATCTGCTGACCAGCGCCATGTCACAGCGACCGGAGCCTGTCGATCCTGGTCAGAATCTGGCGCTGTGTTTGATTGGCTATAAATAATTAACCAAAGTTAAATGTCTTGCAGTTTATACATTAGGGGAAAAAGCCTTCTTTTCTTTGGCTACAGCTCTGAGGTTCACCAATGGTGAGGTTTTGCATATGCAATAGTTTTTGCCCTTCAGTAGGGTAGCCACATTCTAACTTCAGGGATGATGTTCAAAGACAACACCAATGTGCATATATTTTTAAAAATTGTGTCATCTTTTTTCTACCAGCATGCAATGATCTACTCTTCCAAAAGGTGGAATAGGTTTTATCATGGGCACAAGATGCTCTACATATGTTCGCACATAGGACCTTGGTTTATAGTGTCATCCAAAGGACTTGTGGGAGAGTAAAATCAGTGCTGATGACAACTGCAGGGAAAATCCCCATGAACAGGAGCCTCAGTGGTGGCTTGAACCTGGACTGTCAGAGAACAAGCTCAAGGCTCTAACCACTGGGCCATTCAAGAGAGGATGAGACAATAGCCTGCAGTCCTGTGTGCGAATGCATGCAGATCATCTTGTGCACAATTTAAAACCCTTACTGCCTTTGGGAAGAGTAGGAACACATGGCAAAAATTACAAAACCGCATGGACACGGGGACTGAACGTAATAAAAAGAGCATATGCGTGCTTATTCCATTAGCCTCAAAGTCAAAGAATTGAAATTGAAAAAAAAGAAATCTCTGCATAAAACATTGATGGCTGCTATAGGTGAGTGGTTAAGACCACTTCAGTCAGATGACTTCAGTCCCATGGGGTCCAAAAAGTTGTGGGTTTGAATTTTGGTGACAGTGTCTGGTAAACTAAAGGTGGGAATTTCTTAACAATCTCCAAGGTTAACTTCAAACCTGCCATTTCCCTTCATATATAGTTAAAGAGTTAAAGATACCATAATTCATGTCAGCATTTGAGGGGCCATGGAAACATGAACACGCCCAGCATGCAACCTTTACAATAAATAGAGCTGCTATGAAGCTGAGGCCAGAGGGAGAAACCTGCAAACTTACAAATTCAGGAGAAGAACAGGCACTATACATAAAACCTGGTAAAGGAATGCAAAGAAGAAGGAGAAGAAGAAGAAGAAGAAGAAGAAGAAGAAGAAGAAGAAGAAGAAGAAGAAGAAGAAGAAGAAGAAGAAGAAGAAGAACAACAACAACAACAACAGCAACAGCAACAACAACAACAACAACAACAACAACAACAACAACAACAACAACAACTACAACTACTGATCAAGGATTTCAATAAAAAAAGCACCGTCAAGTCAAAGCGGAACTTTGCTGTGTTCGTTTCAGACTATATCAAGGACACCTACGAAACGGCCATCGCCCCTCCCCTCCCAGCCCCCCTCCCACCCCGCAGCCCAAACGCACGCAGGCGGACTGGGAGCGAGACCAGCGCGAACTGGCAGAGGAGGCGGAAGGACGCGCCATGCTCCGCGGCAAAAAAGTCCCTGCCTACTTCGACAGCGAGATGGGCAAGGCTTTCTTGTTGACGCAGGTGAGTGTGGGTGGTGGTGGGGGGTGGGGGGGTGTGGGTGGGGGGGGGGTTGTGTGAGGGAGGGAGGGAAGGTGGTTGTGATGTGTGTGTGTGTGGTGGGGGTGGGAGTGGGAGGGGGGGAGGGGTTGGGTGGTGTGTGTCTGTGTGGGGGTTGGGGGGGTGTGGGGGGTGGGGGCTGGGTGTGTGTGTGTGTGTGTGTGTGTGTGTGTGTGTGTGTGTGTGTGTGTGTGTGTGTGTGTGTGTGTGTGTGGTGTTTTTGTGTTGTGTTGTGTTTTTTGTGTTGTGGTGTGTTTTGTTTTTTGTTTTTTGTGTTGTGTGTGGTGTGGTGTGGTGTGGTGTGGTGTGGTGTGGTGTGGTGTGGTGTGGTGTGGTGTGTGTGTGTGTGTGTGTGTGTGTGTGTGTGTGTGGGCACATATGTGCGCTCACCTGTGTCTGTGTATTTATAATTGCATGCATGTGAATAGGCTTTATGCTTAACCTAGGCGGTCATAGGGGAGCGAGGCTTCAGAAACCTCAGCTTCTCTAGGGGCCAGCATGTTGAGGGCGGCACCCATCTCCTCTCCCTCACTGCTTTACCTTCCCTGACCCTAAAGAGAGCAGGTACCCATTTACAGCTGGGTGAACTGGAGGGGGGGGGAGGGGACTGTACTGAAGCCAAGGCGCTCAAACGGTCACCCATCCAATTGGCAACCACGCTCGACGCTGCTTAACATTGCCTGGGGGAAAAGCGAGCGCTCTGACCACTGAATTATCCCATCCCTGTTACTTTTGGGTTCTTTTATATGTGCTAAATAATTTCATGTACAAGGTACCAAGTTCTTGCAGGACACTGTCACTTATTGTTTTTTCTGTCTGTCTTGTCTGTCGGTTGCAGGCGAGAAACATGGACGAGCTGCTGAAGGAACTGTCGGAAGACCCTCGTCGTGACGGGACGGAGGCGGTGCGTGCTGACACGTCGCAGATGGCATCCACACGAGATGTGGAGCCTAGCCCTGCCTTCACCATGCCCCGACAGCTTAACTGTCAGTGTGGGGGGGGGGGGGGGGGGGGGGGGGGGGAGGGGCGTGTTTGAGTGTGTGTGTGTGTTGTGTGTGTGTTGTAGTGTGTGTGTGTGTAGTGTAGTGTGTGTGTGTAGTATGTGTGTGTGTGTGTTGTATGTGTGTGTGTGTGTTGTATGTGTGTGTGTGTGTGTGTGTGTTTTGTGTGTGTGTGTATGTGTGTGTTTGTGTGTGCGCATGTGTTTGTACGTGTGTGTGCACGCGCATGCATGTGTGTGCGCTATAGCATCCATCTTTTAAAAATGGGAAATCTGGTCTTTAAAACTCTTAGTTTCATCTAGTGAACTGACACAATCAGCTTCCTGGTCATGGAAGGATTTGGCCAAAATGAGCCGAAATGGATAGGTATGTTTAAAATGTAATATCTCTCATACTATAAATACGAACTGCATGAAATTTGAGAATAGTGTGGGCAAATGATTGTTACATATGTTGCATTATTTTCCTTTCGTGTTTGTATCATGTGTTAAAAAGTTGTTTGCTTGTTTTGTCTGCAATTATTATGTAATCTCTAGTAAACAACATACTTAAACACAATTGTGTGAGTGGTGTTTCCGTGGATTCTGTATGAAAACACTGGAATACTAAAACACAAACATTCTCCTAAGGTGTCTAGTGTGCATTGGCAAAGAGAAAAGGTTTCCTTTGGCCATACTCGGCTTAAAAAGTATGGCATGATGATACCTCACTTTTGAATGGTTCAGGACCACTATGTTACCACACTTCCGAGTGGTTCAGGACACTAAGAATTAATTTTGGTTTTACAGTTTCTGTGGAATGTTTTTGTTTTTTGGGTGTTGCAGCTCGACCAGGTCTGTCCCAGATGAGCGACCGGTCAGCGGCAGAGTCTGACTCCCCAGCCACAGTGGTCAGGGGAAAATTCAATGTGGAGACCCCTGTGTCCTTTACCGGTCAGTCATGGGGATGGTCAGCAGAGAGGGAGGGAGAGAGACAGAGACAGAGACAGAGATTTGCAAAGAAGGGAGGAAAAGAAAGAGAAGGATAAATATTTGAGAAGGATGAAAGAGTGTGTGTGTGTGTCGGGGGGGGGGGGGGGGGGGGGGGTATAAGTGTGTGCTGTGTGTATGCACGCATGTAAAGAAAGAGAAATTTGGCTCTCAAATGATATACAATCTCTCTTTTAAACACTCATTTCAAACAAAACCCACATTCGAACATATCTTATTTTAAATCACCCCAAAATAAGATATGTGTACCTTTTATTTTTAATGAAGAAAAACAAACTTTTTTACTTGAAATTTTTTTTAACATTAAAAAAAAATGCATACCTTCTAAAATTTTAACCACACTAATGAATTTTACCCTATCAAAATCATTTTTGTATCACTCAAATTGACTTTTTTACCAGCGAAGTTTGTTTTTCGTCACACAAAAGTATAGTTTTACTGTCAAAACTCATTATTTTCTGCTGAACACCTGAACAATAAATGTGTGATGGATCTCAGGGGGTGCCCTCAGTGAACTGAATGCAGGAACTCCAAGCGGGATTCGACCCGGCAACCCCACCCCTGCTCATGCCGCAGGGCAAGGGTCGCCCGCCCTCTGCGCCCCAAAAACCCCACACCTGCCAAAGCCAGCAAAGTAGTCACCGATCGGCCAGGTGTGTGTGTGTGTGTGTGTGTGTGTGTGTGTGTGTGTGTGTGTGTGTGGTGTGTGTGTGTGTGGTGTGTGTGAGGTGTGTGTGGTGGTGTGTGTGTGTGTGTGTGTGTGTGTGTGTGTGTGTGTGTGTTGTGTGTCTGTGAGTGTGTGTGTGTGTGTGTGTGTGTGTTGTGTGTGTGTGTGTGTGTGTGTAGTGTGTGTGTGTGTGTGTGTGTGTGTGTGTGTGTGTGTGTGGTGTGTGTGTGTGCGTGCATGCATGTGTGCATGTGTGCGTGCGTGTGTGTGCATGCATGTGTGTTCATAAGTTTATTGATGAAAAGTATTCAAGGTAAGTGAAAATCTTGCCATTTACCCACTCGGTTATTGAGTGTGTATTGTAACAGAAAAAATTCAAATTTATTTGAAACTGATGGCTGAAATAGTAACAGCTTGCAGTAAAAAAGATAAAATAAGAAAAAGATGTGCGTGTTACTGTATTTGCCAGTTAGAATTCACCAACTTCTATTTTCTATTAAGATGTAGAGGCAAAGCCTATCCTCATTCAAATCTTGATCAACTTCTAATCTGAGAACCAACACTATGAACTTTGTGCATGTTTTTGGTGTTGTTTTTCAGTTTTCTGCTTCCTTTTAGCTTTTATTGTGACAGTAGTTTGCATAGTCTTTGGTTTTGCTTTCTAGTTCAGCATGGTAGTATTATAGTCATGATTTCTTTTTTTTTCATTTTAGCATGATAGTCTTGTGCCTGATTGTGTTTTTGTTTTTTAGGCATGGTAGTATGCATGTGCATGATTGTTTTGTTGTTCTCTTGTTTTGGTCTTATTCCACAGCTAGAACTCCAAGTTTTACTGATGGTGAAATTTTGTGTATATGACCAATTTTGCCCACCATAATGAAGCTGCATTCTGACCTTGGGGATGATGTTCAAACACAAGACCAGTCTGTACACTTAAAAAAAAAAATTATCTGTTCCTCTCAGCGTGCAATGACCAGCTCTTTCAAAAAATGGAACACATTTTGTCATGTGTTCCAGATGCTCTGCATATGTTCGCACACGGGGCCTCAGTTTATAGTCTCACCTGAAGGAGTTTTGGAAGAGCAGAGTCAGTACTGACGCTAACTCCAGGGGAAAAATCCCCCTGAACTAGGTGCCTTGGTGGTGGCTGAAACCTGAGCTGCCAGAGCACACACTTTGTGCCCTAACCACTGGGCTATCCTGCCCCCTGCAGGTTTGTTTCTTTCAGTACCATAGCATTGCATGACTGTCCAGTTTGGCAGTGTAGTAGTAGTAGTAGTATGACCATTTTCTTTGCACTTGCATGATTCGCTGTCCTGCACATGTGTAGTAGTTTTTTTTCCTGTTGTAGTTAGAGGCTGCATGTTAGTGTTGTGGTGCATGCTGTTTTCAGTCAACCCCACTCCCAAAATGGCCGGCGGGTATGCCGAAACTCCGTCAGAATTTGAAATCTACACTAGGGGAGAGTACCCCATGATCCTTGAACAACCCATGGAAGAAGAGAGTAAGCTGCCTTGGGGAGTTGTGTTGTGGTTGATGTGGAATTTTATGTTTTGTTTGTTTTTTTGGTGGATGGGTGTGCATTTTTTGGGTAATATTTTGTTTATTGCTTGATATACCCAGGCACACATGCATGTGTGCATGCATGCATTGTCCGTCGACATTCATGTGCAGCTGTGCGCACATGTGAAAGTACACATGCACAGACACATTCAGCATGCACACACACACCATCGTGCACACATGCCGACACATACATGCACACACTGGGCACACATGCTCTACACCACACACACAACACACACACACACACACCCACACACACACACACACACACACACACACACACACACACACACAACACACACAACAAACACACCCACTTCTCTCACCTACTTTCTCTGTCTCTGTCTCTGTCTCTGTCTCTCTGTCTCTCTGTCTCTCTGTCTCTGTCTGTCTGTCTGTCTGTCTCTTTCTCTCTCTCTCTCTCTCTCTCTCTCTCATGTGGGACGGATAGCCTAGTGTTCAGAACATTGCGCTGGCAATTTGACGACCCGGGTTCGAGTCCGGTCGAGGAAATTTTCCTCCTGGAGTTAACATCAGTACTGACTCCACTCTCCCCAAAAGTCCTTCGGATGAGACTTTAAACCGAGGCCCCATGTGCGAACGCACGCAGAACATCTTGTGTACACGTTAAATCCTGTTCCGCTTTTCGTAAGAGTAGGCCATCGTGTGCCGGTGGGAACAGATGACAATATTTCCAAAACTGCATACACACGGGGACCGGATGAAAAAAAGCACATGATTGCTTATTCTGTTATCCTCGATATAAAAGAATAAAAAAATAAATAAATGTGGTTCCAGTATGAGAGCTGCCTAAACCTTGTTTTGGGGAAGTAGGCATGTAAATACAGTGTAGTTTACTGAACACCACTTGGCCATAGGACACAGTAGATCAATCTTCACTTTGTTCACTGTTCACTTCACTCTTTTTGATCTGTTCCTCTTTATATGTAGTTTCTGAGCTTTTGTATAGTACAACCTGCTTCTTTTTTGCTGTCTTTTTTTTCTAATTTCATGTGAAAAGTAGCTAGTCCATTTTTATGCTTTCTTTCACTTTTAGAATTTTTGTTTTATGCTTTATTAAGATGTGCATGTCTCTGTAGTTTGCTCCTGAATTAGATTTCATTTTCCTGACTTTAGTTTTCTGATGCTTTTGATCTTTAGTTAGCGTCTGCTTTTTTTTGGTAGCTGTCCTGTTGGTGTATTTCTCTTAAATTTCATCTGTTGTGTGACTGGTTTTGTATATATGTGTACAAACTCTCCAAGGAGTTGTGGGGGCACTGCATTTAATTCTTCAGGCAGTGTGACTTGGGCAGGATGAACCTGGTGGAGCCCATTCCTCTCTAGGTATCAGTGGGCATGCTGGGTATGTTCATGTCATCCTTACCACCATCCATAGCTGGTGTGATCTTCTTTGAAAAGTGGAAGGGGGTTTCATGTGTGAGCAACAATGCTGTGATGTGTTAGCGTATCAGAACCATAGCATATCTGGAGGTGGCGCTAATATGAACTCCAGGGAAAATCCTCTTCAAATGAACACCTCAATTTCTGACCATGCTTCTGAGCATGGCTTTTAGACAAGACTCTCAATTCAAGAAATCCTTCGCCACACAGAAAGTTGTTTCTTATCATGGGTCAAGCTATAGGTGGGGGCTGTGTGTTTAGTCTTTAAGAGTATTGGACTTGTGATCTGACGGCAAGAGTTTGAGTCCCAACTGAGCCATTTGTTAAAGAGGAATCCCCCCCCCCCCCCTTGAGTTAACAAAAGTCAAGGCATTGTTGGTTGATGGTACAGTCCTTAAATTGGAATACTCCACTGGGACTCTAATACAATCAAACTAAAATCAAAATTGGGGTTAACTTGGGTTCTGGTGGCTAGTCATTTGGATAAGTCTATAAGCTGGGTTCTGTATATGAACACTCACAGAGCATCCTGTGCACATGTTCAGCCCATCTGTATTTGATGGAAAGAGTTGCCATCTGTGGTTAGTTAGATGGATGACACCAATATACTCAGAATGCACCCTGCAACCAGGAGAGGGATGGGCTCTGCCAGGTTCAACTTTCCCAAGTCACACGGCCTGAAAACTCCCAACTCCAGTGCAGTGTCCCAATGACTCCTCAAGGCATTAAGGGAGAAGTCAAATCAAGATGGTTTCTAACTTGTCACAGGGGGAGTGGAGATGCAGGATACAGAGACTGACCTTTTGGGGACACCAAGTCTGAAAGTCAATGTCATTGGAGAGCCAAGGTCAAAGCCGGTGCCCTTGCCAACCTCCATCCTGGGAGGTCGTCCCCTTGCCCAGAACAACAACAGGGTGAGGAGGAATGATTGGGTTTGGTTTGCTTCAGTATTTCATTTTGGTTTTGTACACACACGTGTAAGCTGTGTACACACATGCATGCATGCACGCATACATGCACAGACACACACACACATACACACTCACACACACACACACACACATAAACATACACACTCACGCACACATACACCCACACCCTCACTATGCATGTATGCATACACACATGCAAGCACTCATGCATGTATGCACGCACACCTGCATGCATGCACACCTGCATGCATGCACACACACACACGCACGCACACACACGCACACAAATTTGAACACAGCACACGCACGCACACACACACACAACACACACACACACACACACACACAACACACACACACACACACACACACACACACCACACACACACACACACACACCACACCACACACACACACACACACACACCCACACACACACACACACACACACCCACACACACACACACCCACCACACACCACACCACACCCACACCACCCCCCCATCCCACCCACCCCACCACCACCCCACCCACCCCACTCACACACCCATACCACACACCCCCCCACCTCACACTATACACAACTGATTGACCTGTTCCGCCCCCTCTGAAACACATGGCCTAGGGAGGACCTGGCGGCCGCCATGCGTAAGAACAGGGGCTCCCTTCCAGGAGTCACTTAGGCGTGTGAGGAGGGTGCTCCTAGCGCTTCTTCGGTCAGCGTATACTGTGTGGTTGCTGGGGGTGACTTGTCAATAGTCGGGCAGCCTGTCCTTTTCCGCAGCGTACCGCGACGGGTTGAGGGTGGTGTATAAGCCTGGGCCTGTGAGTGTGTTTTTTTGTTTTTTGTTTTATTTTTATTTTGTTATATTTATTGTTTTCTTTCTTTCTTTCTGTCTTTCTTTCTGTCTGTCTGTCTGTCTTTCTTTCTTTCTTTCTTTCTTTCTTCTTTTCTTTCTTTCTTTCTTTCTTTCTTTCTTTCTTTCTTTCTTTCTTTCTTTCTTTCTTTCTTTCTGTTGTCTTTCTTTCGTTCTTTCGTTCTTTCTTTCTTTCTTTCTTTCGTTCTTTCTTTCTTTCTTTCTTTCTTTCTTTTTTTCTTTATGTATGTATTTATTCTTTTATATCTAGGATATTGGAATAGGCATTCATGTGCTTTTTTTTAACATCCAGTCCCTGTGTGTATGCAGTTTTGTAAATTTTGTTATCAGTTTGCATCAGCACATAATGGCCTACTCTACCAAAAAGCGGAACAGGTTTTAACATGTGCACAAGATGTTCTGCGTGCGTTCGCACACAGGGCCTAAGTTTTTAGTCTCATCCAAAAGACTTTTGGGGGGGAGTAGAGTCAGCACTGATGTTAACTCCAGAGAAAAATCCCCTTGACCGGGAATTGAACCTGGGTCGTTAAATTGTGAGCGCAATGTTCTGACCACTAGGCGATCCCATCTCCCTGTGATGTAGATGGTGGATGCCACTTTTCTATTTAAGAATTATTATTCAGTTAAAAATTTTTTTTTTAGATTATTGTTGAAACATGGAACCCATAAGT
>CM060327.1:26573978-26576478 GCA_030674155.1 Stramonita haemastoma | reverse complement strand
AAAATGAAGCGTATCTGGCATTCACATATTATGTGATTGGTGAAAGAAGATATCACCAGGGGAGAGAATCAACTGGGTAAGGAAAACATCACCCACATAGGATAGTATGATAAACATAAAATAAGAAAGAAAATTGTGTGCTGTGAACAGTTTTTTGGAAATGGTAAGTTCTGTTTACTGTGCTCATAAAAACTAAGAACACTTTATTTAGTTAAAAACCCCAACCTGACAAAGAAGTCTTTGTACAATCTTGCACTCAGATTAGAAAAAATACAACCCAATTTTGTCAACTTAAAAACGGATTATTTGAAATCTCAAATCTGCATGGCAGGCAATGATGTGAAACTATTTTTGATAGGTCATTTTATTTGTTTTATATGTTTATTAATGACATTCATGTAAACATGTACGTGTGTGTTTGTTGGAAAGAAAGATGTGTTTTATTTTCCATTTGATTCTTGTGGGAAAGAACATCATGATGCTACTTGAGTATGTGTTTGTGGAGATGTGTGCATTTTATTTCTTGTTGTGCGTTCCTTGGCTAGAACTCTGAGGTTCACCAATGGTGAGATTTTTGTGTAGTAAGGCTAACTGTTTTTGTTTGTTGATCTGTGTTTACTTTGTGTGTAAGTATGTTTGTCTTCGGTCTTTATTGGACAGAGTATTAAGATGTGAAATGTGTATATGTCTGTAAATGTGTGTACAAAATGAGTTTTGTTTTGTTTTATATTTTGGAAGGACATGTTGTTCTTTTGTTTTGTTTTTATTTCCCATGAGATGGAAATACATTTAGCATGTGTGTGTGTTTGTTTCTTAACAGTGTGATCTAATTAAGAAGAAAAAAAAACAGAAACAAGAAAAAAAAACCCAAACAAACTCAGACACAAACTACCCCCCCCCCTCCCTACAAACTGACTGAGCTGTATGATAGTGTGTACATATCTATCTGTTGCTGTTGAAGAACAGTGTGCTAAGATAAAAGACCTGAATAAATGTTTATTTTCATTTCTTCTGTATACAAACATGCATGGTTTTCAGAGTTATGTTAATAATTGTCCTCCATTTGCGTAGCAGTTATGTTTAAAATGTCATGTTGCTTCTTCGTTTGTTTCCCCCCTCTCTCCACCCCCTCCCCCAGCCCTTCTACCCTCCCTTCTTTCTCTCTCTTTTTCTTTTATTATTCTCTCTCTCTCTCTCTCCCCCCCCCCCTATTTCATTCTTTCTTTCTTTACCCTTCCATCCCTTCTCTCCTTTCTGTTTATTCTGAATTTTACAAAGTTTGTACTTGTATTCATTTTATCCATTTACTGATTCATTTAGTCATTTGGTTATCTGTGGTAACTTTTCACAAACTTTGTTTTTCATCACAAAACTGTGATATATTCTCTATCTTTTTTCTTTTTTTTAATAAAAAAACTTGTGTTGTTGATAAAAAAATAGGCATTTTCAAAAGATTTATATCAATTTTTAAACAAAAGACTGATATGTATGTGTTTTTTTTATACAAAAAAAACAACAACAAAACAAACGGTGAATGCCTATCTTTAGATACCTCTAAATCAGTTTGCTGTTTGCACGTCTGTGATATAAAATGGTGGGACGATGATCTTTTTTTCCCTTCTTTTCTTGTCTCATCTGCATTTGTACAATAAAAGAGTTTGATACAGTCATGTCTGATGTGTTGGAGTGATCTGTTGTGGTTTTTGAGATGAGAAAATAATGAAATAAAATGACAACAATTACAACAGCAAAGAAAAGGAAGAACAACACCAAAACCAACAATGATATTACTGTCACTTCCACTACAACTTCTGCTGCTGCTGATACAACAACAACAACAACAACAATTACTACTACTACTACTACTACTACTACTACTACTACTACTACTACTACTACTACTACTACTACTACTGCTGCTGCTGCTGCTGCTGCTGCTGCTGCTGCTACTGCTGCTGCTGTTGCTGCTGCTGCTGCTGCTGTCACTGCTGCTGCTCTTGCTACTGCTAATACTACTACAATACTACTACTACTGCTGCTACCTCTATTAGTTCCTGATACAACATCAATAATGACAAGAACAACAAAACAAGAAGAAGAACAACAGCAACAACTACTACAACTATTACTGCTGCTGCTGCTGCTGCTGCTTCAAAGATACCCCCCCCCTCCCCTGTTGTATCAACAACTTTATCAACAGCTATGGCCACACTCCAAATTGAATAGTAAAATCACTAAAGATATAAAATTCTTCGAATGAGACTATAAACCAAGGTCCTGTGTGCGAACGCACACACAACATCTTGCACACAAATTAAAACCTGTTCAGCTTTTCGGAAGAGTAGGCTATTGTGTGCCAGTGGGAATGATGACAAAATTGACAAAACTGCATACGCACAGGGATTGGATGTAAAAAAAACACACACTTGAGTGCTTATTCCATTACCCTCGAAATAAAAGACTAAAATGAATAGAAAAGCAGACAATTTACTGCAATTAT
>CM060327.1:26566478-26568978 GCA_030674155.1 Stramonita haemastoma | reverse complement strand
TATGACATGACAGATGTGTTTTTAAATAATGAAAATAAAAATGTACTAAACCCCAATTCGTGAATACAGTTATGAACAGGAAATGAATGTTACGACCAATTGACATGTTTACCCAAAAAAAAAAAAAAACTTATAAAAAGGGAGTTTTTAAAAACCATCAAAAACATAAGTAAGGTTAAACAGGACACAAAAGCTTAATTTTAAGCAGATTTTTTAAGTAATTAACGAAAGGGATGAGATGTGTGGTTGTGATTTCGGGGAGAGGGGTATAGTCCTAACTTAAGTTGAAGGAGGTTTATACTGCGCTTCCACTGTAAAGTTATCGTAGGCTAGGTTCAGATGTAACTCTTAATGTAAAGATTTTACCAGTGCTAAAGTATATTTTGAAACTCACAATGAAAAGATTGGCAGTGTGCCTCAGTGTGAATTTAACCAGTAGTAAGATGTACACTACGACTCACAATGTAAATATCTACCGGTGGTAAGTGTATAGTGATTCACAATGTAACCAGTAGGAGTACCATACTATAATGATTCAGTGGCCGTATCTTGGATGCCATTCTCTGCATCTTGTTTTTTTGTCCATCTGTTGTCATCTCTTCTTGCAGTGTGACCAACATTCTTCCATTTGTGTAAAGTCTAGAACCTGAGGACATCTGTTAGCCCTGTTCTTTTATTGACCTCGTAGCATGGTGGTGTGTCTTGCAGTTTGGTTGGTATTCAGCATTGTTCTCTCCATTGAGGGATTTGTCATGCTCCTGATCTTGGCTGTTGGGGAAGGACTCACGTTTGCCAGCCATAGATAAGCTCTGCACTGGCAGAAGGCAATGATAACGAGAAAACTTATTTCACAAGAGCCATCAACACATCTTCAACTTCATCTAATCTGTAGTTCTAGTAGACCGTTTGGGCACCTCTGAAGATTTTTGCAACCAGTTTCTAAACACACCCTCTTCACCTCACCTTCACCTGTTCCGTAGTCACGAGGACGTGGGGGCACCACTGCAGATTTTGCAACCAGCTTCCTGCCACTCCCCACGGTTCTCCGCCCTCTGTAGCAGATGGCCCCACCCAAGGCCTGCTATTCTCTGATGTTGTCTTCCCATTGGTTCCTCTGTCTGCCTCTTTGTCTCCTGTAAGACAGTCTTGGCCAGTCACATGAACATCACACGAAACACACCTTGCTTTCATATCAAATAGCTAATGTATCAACATTTTTTTGCACAATCGACTTTCTGTGTTTCAGCCCAAGACAGTAAGTTTTTACCGTCAGAGTATCATGTCATGACAACTGATGGCCAACCCATCTTCATTGGTAAAGAAGGTAAGGGTTTACCTGCTGTCCTGTCGAGGTTGTGCTTGTGTTTTTGCAGCATTTTTTTGGAATAAATATCTGTTTTCAGAGAAAAAAAAGAAAGGTGAATCATGTTTAGTATAACTTCTATGTGAACTCCTTGAATTGCTGGGGGCACGGCAGGGAAACTGAGCTTTGGTGGAGATGCGCCTGGCGGAGCTCATGCCTCTCAGAAAGCATGCTGGGTGTGTTCGTGTCATCGGGTTTATGCCACAGGCCATAGCTGGTCCTACTCCTCTGTTAAAGATAGATGGGGTTTTAACGTGTAGGCAGGAATACATGTGTATGTTCATACAGGGGGAATCAATTTATAGCATATTGTATCGTATTGTCCTGTATTGTATTGCATTGTATTGTATTGAATTGTATTGTATTGTATTATTTTGCACTGTATTGTATTGTATTGCGTTGTATTGTATTGCGTTGTAGTGTATTGTATCGTATTGCATTGTAGTTGTATTGTATTGTATCGCATTGTATAGTGATGTAGTTGTGGTGTATTGTTATCCACTTTTAATAAGGATAAACTTTCCTGCGCGAAATTGAGGCCGATCTTCCTGGGGAGAGACCGTCACCACAAGAGCAGCGCCACCCATTTTCTTCCCTGTGTGTGTGTGTGTGCATGTGTGCGTGCGTGCGTGCGTGGTGTGGTGTGTGTGTGTGTGTGTGTGTGTGTGTGTGTGTGTTGTGGTGTGTGTGTTATGTGTGTTGTGTGTAGCGGTGTATGTGCGTGTATGTGTTATGTGTGTATGTGTGTATGCGTGTATGTTTTGTATGTGTGTGATGTGTATGTGTGTATGTTTGTATGCGTGTATGTTGTATGGTGTATTGTTATGTATGTATGTATGTAGTATGTTGTATGTATGTTGTATGATGTATGTATGTATGTATGTATGTATGTATGTATGTATGTGTATGTATGTTGTTGTGTGTGCGCGCGTGTGGTGTGACATATCAGTATGTGCGCGCACACGAACGCAGGTATGCAGCCACCCGACAATACATCACGCTCATGCTTTCCTGTGTTACAGAAAACACAGCACCACAAGAAGAGTACGATGCCTTCAATGTTATATTTTTCGACACCGCCAATGAAGTGAGTGTCTCGTTGTTTGTTTTGGTTCTTTTTGTTACCCCCCCCCCCTC
>CM060327.1:26533978-26558978 GCA_030674155.1 Stramonita haemastoma | reverse complement strand
GTGTGAAAGTCTTTGAATAAATGCACGAAACCTTGAGCAAATTAGCATGGTTTTAAAAAGCCATGGCGTTGTAAATGTGTGTCTCTGTGTCTGCGTATCTCTGTCTCTTGTGTCTAAGTCTCTGCCTGCCTGCCTCTTTCTCTCTTCCTCTCTCTTTCTCTTACATACATACGTGTACATGCGTGCGTGTATGTATGTGCGTACATGTGTGTGTATGTGTTTGTGTGTGTGCATCTATTTGTGCTGGATTTATTGTGTGTGTGTGTAAGTGTATACCCCGTGTGTGTGTATGTGTGTGTGTGTGTGTGGCGCGCGCGCGCGCGCGCTACGTAAACGCGTGTATGTGTATCTCTGTGTGTGTGTGAGTGTATACACATATATATATCTGTGTGTGTGTGTGTGTGTGTGTGTGTGTGTGTGTGTGTGTTTTGTGAGAGAGAGAGAGAGAGAGAGAGAGAGAGAGAGAGAGAGAGAGAGAGAGAGAGAGAGAGAGAGAGAGAGAGTCAGTCACATCACTTAATTTAAATCCCTTTGTCATTGAAGAAGTATTATTTCAAAGCTTTGACTTCTTCTTCTTCTTCTTCTTCTTCTTCTTCTTCTTCTTCTTCTTCTTCTTCTTCTTCTTCTTCTTCATTGTCGAACGCTTAGATAGCAACATTGTTGTCTGTCAGTTGAGCAAAAAATGCGTTGTGCTGCCGTTAAGTGCCTGACCAAGTCAGGCCTAGCAGGCAGCGTTTTTGTAAGATTCCACGTTTGTTTGTATTCCATTTTCAAACTTCTCCGTCAAAACGTCAACCTGCAATTTTTTGTCGTTTTGAATATTATACCCAGGAAATCTGATTGAATTATCGCTGCTAAAAAAGCCACATGGAATGTTATTACAGGTGTTATTGTGTTGTGCATAGCAATCATGGGATTTTCTACCATGTATTATTCATAAATCTACAACAAAATTAATGTCATAATCGGGTGACAATCAGTTTCCAGTCACGTGAACACGTTGCTAGAATTAAAAAAATAAACTATGAATTGAAGTCTTCAAGGCGAAAGACCGATTATTCATTCATTGCTGGAAGTCATTCAGAGTTTAATGGCTTTGTTGGTTTGAAAAATCTTGACGTATCAGTGTGTGTGTGTGTGTGTGTGTGTGTGTGTGTGTGTGTGTGTGTGTGTGTGTGTGTGTGTGTGTGTGTGTGTGTGTGTGTGTGTGTGTGTGTGTGTATGAATTGGATACATGCACAGAAAAATCAATACGCTGACGCACTCTCTTTTTCTTTAATTCTCTCTCTCTCTCTCTCTCTCTCTCTCTCTCTCTCTCTCTCTCTCTCTCTCTCTCTCTCTCTCTCTCTCTCTCTCTCTCTCTCTCTCTCTCTCTCTCTCATTGTCTGTCTGTCTCATGCATGTTTTTCTACACACGCATACAGACACACACGCACACAGACATGGACGTAGACACACACAGACACACAGACACAGACATAAACGCAGACACGCAGACACACAGACACACAGACACACACACACACACACACACACACACACACGCACACACACACACACACGCGCGCGCGTGCACACACGCACACTGCATACACAACACACAACGCACTACTGAAAACATGACCTACACCAGTTGCCATGGCGTAGTGGTTAGCACCTTGGTTTTTGCTTGGAAGTGTGCCTGGTTGTTCGAATCCCATAAGAGCCACAGGGATTATTTGGACTCCGGCTGGTTCTACCCAGAGTGAGTGTGCTGTGGGCTCAGTGGGGAGACTGGGACCACATAGTCGAGCGTCATATCTCTTTACGGATCGAATTTGAGTGTTGCTCAAATTACGTGGCCAACGCTGCAGGTGTCTGCATCTCTCGGGCCCAGTTGACGCCGGGATATATTGTGATAGTAAGCGTAGAGTACAGCCCTGTCAAGTAGTCTCACAGTATATGCCTTCCACAGCAGAATCATTACATCATCCCCAATGCAACTGATTATCATGCAATAATTAACGCACATTGCCTCTGATTCGGTGGTTCCAGTTGATCTGGTCTTATGGTAACCTCATATTCGGTTTCCCCGTACACTTCTGTGCCTGTGGTGAGTTTGTGTCAAAGCTTTTGGGGATGGAGGTTCACGGGGGACGGTCGTTGGAGGGACGTTGTGGTGGTCACCACCTCGGGTGGGCAACTCACCCAGTCCGGCTTCGCGACTGAGCTAATACTGTCGTTAGTAGGGGGCTTAGTCGGTGGTGTCCTGCGTATGTTAGATCAGAACAGGCACCACTGAACAACACCAAAAGTGACCCAGCAGCAGTGCAGGGCCCCTCTGGCTGGTGGCCCTACCGCGGCCTGATATTGATGAGCTCCCTGTGGACTTCCGATCTTAGGGGTGTGACACAAGGAATCTGGGTATGGCTGTGGCGATGAGGTTGAGATGAGTGGCGTGGGAACAGCAGGACAAAAACGTCACAGAAGATAAGGCAGCAAAAAGAAAACATGAGCTACAGTGTGCAGCTTGTGATCCAAGAGAGATACTACGTTGTAAAGTCGCTTCTGATTTTCCAATACTACGTTGTAAAGTCGCTTCTGATTTTCCAATACTACGTTGTAAAGTCGCTTCTGATTTTCCAATACTACGTTGTAAAGTCGCTTCTGATTTTCCAATACTACGTTGTAAAGTCGCTTCTGATTTTCCAATACTACGTTGTAAAGTCGCTTCTGATTTTCCAATACTACGTTGTAAAGTCGCTTCTGATTTTCCAATACTACGTTGTAAAGTCGCTTCTGATTTTCCAATACTACGTTGTAAAGTCGCTTCTGATTTTCCAATACTACGTTGTAAAGTCGCTTCTGATTTTCCAATACTACGTTGTAAAGTCGCTTCTGATTTTCCAATACTACGTTGTAAAGTCGCTTCTGATTTTCCAATACTACGTTGTAAAGTCGCTTCTGATTTTCCAATACTACGTTGTAAAGTCGCTTCTGATTTTCCAATACTACGTTGTAAAGTCGCTTCTGATTTTCCAATACTACGTTGTAAAGTCGCTTCTGATTTTCCAATACTACGTTGTAAAGTCGCTTCTGATTTTCCAATACTACGTTGTAAAGTCGCTTCTGATTTTCCAATACTACGTTGTGAAGTCGCTTCTGATTTTCAAAAGAAGTAGATTCAACTGGTCCACAACCATTGTCTGCAGAAAATCTTCTTCGTGCAATTTCCCAACATCTTTGCAAGTAGTGAAGCAAGAAGAAGTTAGATAAGCCTTCGTATTGATATGCCAGCGCCCTAGTCTCTTTCGTATAGGAGACACTGTATACATATGAGATGAGTTACTTATGCCCGTGAATGATCCTGCCATTCATGTCAGCATTCTGTAATTTTATAAATAAATAAATAAATAAATAAATAAATAAATAAATATATATATAATATTATTCATTGCTATGATTTTTTATGGCTTTGAGATGCATGTAAGTTATATATAGAGGGCATCCGTACCTGCATTGCTGTGTATTTGGAAGTAAAACTCTTGTTTATACTTATTTGCACAAAGAATGTGATGCATTAATTTCATATAGTATTATGCTTGGTTGAAATAGGATTTTATTTAAATTTTCGCTTATAGCAATATTACATTAATGTGACAGAACAAGTAATCCGATTAAAATCTCAGTTAAGATACAAACACACACAAGCTATGGTAGGAGTCTCAACAAGATTTGACTAAAGTGAATGATAATTTAACAAATCAGTTTAGAGAGCAAAGCAGACAAGCATAATCACTGAACACTGTCATTGTATAGGAAAAATAGTTAAACAAGTATTAATATGTTTGTGATGAACCCCTCGATATTTCAGCTTTCTTATCTTTAAAATCAAATTTTTAAACATTCACAGACGCTGTTTCAATCATTAAAAAAAACGCTCGCTCGTACATTAATTGCTTAAAAAAAAAATTGATGCAATAAAGTATTAGGGGGTAGTGTATATGGAAGGCTCCAAACACAGTCATGCTTGTTTTTAAAAAAAACCCTGACAATTGGAAAAAAAAGTTGAAAAAACCCTCCTCAGAAACAACAGAAAATAAGTGGCAAATGTTTTGAGTAATGATGTAGCAAATAGGTGCAGATGTTTTAAGCAATGATGTGGCAAATTAGTAGATGTTTTAAGCAATGATGTGGCAATTAGGTGGCAAATGTTTTAATAGTCATGTTCCACTGCTCTCTAAATTCTGATAGTTGACTGTGTACCTAAAATGCACAAGAGAAGGTTTTCTTTGCCCCTCCCTGTTCCTCAACTAGATTTCCGAGGTTCACCAATGGTGAGATTTTTACATATGCGACCGTCTTTGCTCACTCTAAAGGCAGCCGCATTAAATCTTCGACTTCGGGGATAATGTCTAAACACGACACCAGTGTAAATATGTTTTTTTTCAAAGGTACTTTTTTGTCATCCAGTGTAACTGCTACGAATGGCCTACTCTTCCGAAAAGTAGAACGGGTTTTAAAGTGTGCGCAAGATGTTCTGCGTGGGTTTGCACACGGGGCCTCGGTTGATAGTCTCATTCGAAGGACTTTTGGGGGGAGTGGGGTTGGTACTGATGCTAACTCTAAGGGAAAAACCCTATGAATAGGTTTCTTCGGTGGTGGCTCGAACCCAGGCTGTCAAATCGCGAGCATAAAGCTCTAACCTTTAGGCTATCCCCCCTCCTCCCTATCACATGAGAGCGATTTTGCTGGGTTACAGGGAGCGGAATACTAAGTCAAAATAAAGTTCGAAACTTATGCCAACCCCCCTCCAACAAAACAACAACAAACCAACAAAAAAAACACGAAGATAGTGACCTTTTATATCGGGGTACAGTTAACTGTAAAAACATGTATATTCACACTTTCTACTCTCAGTGGTAAGAAATTCGCGTAGAGCATGTTAGTAGAGAGTCCTCACATAATATCTACATTTGTTTGATAAAACTCGTACAAAAAAGGCCGGGGAGGGGGGGGGGGGGGCATGTTTGACTTCAGTTTTTCAATACTGAGAGGTGACGTAAAACCCAACATTACAGTGTGGTGAAATATGATGCTGTGTAATATTATGTTATATCAAATGTGGCTACCAGGAAAGTCCATTGAAAGATATCATTTACTCAGTGGGGTTCATTTCTTCCATAAAGAACCTTATGTCCCCTTGAGACGTAATAAAGATAGAGACACGCCATTTTTTTTGCCGTGGTTAAATCTTGGATTAGGAAAGAAATGTAGACACCCAAAGGTCGAATGTGTTGAAAAGGTTATAAATGTTTGTTAAAATGCTTTTCACTGACGTCAAAAGTATGTACAAGGTGGATATTTTTTTATATTCTTGTTTTCGATGTGTTTTTTGGTCTTGTTTTCAATAGTTGGTAATGTATGTCTCTCTCTGTCTCTCTCTGTCTCCTAGTCTCTGTCACTATGTTTCTCTCTGTCTGTGTTTCTCTCTGTCTCTGTGTTTCTCTCTGTCTCTGTGTTTTTCTTTCTTTCTTTCTTTCTTTTTCTTTCTTTCTTTCTGTGTGTGTGTGTGTGTGTGTGTGTGTGTGTGTGTGTGTGTGTGTGTGTGTGTGTGTGTGTGTGTGTGAGAGAGAGAGAAAGAAAGAGAGAGAGAGAGAGAGAGAGAGAGAGAGAGAGAGAGAGAGAGAGAGAGTCAGACAGGCAGACAGAACAATTGAATACAAGAGGAAAGAAAACCCCATTGAAAATAAGAAAAAAAACCCAGTTTTATGTACACTTTTGACGTCACGGAAAAGCATTTTTTGTTTGTTTGTGTATTGTTTTTTTAAAATTGTTTCTCGGTTAATGGTGAGATTTTTGCATATGCAACCATTTTTTCACCGCCATTCAGGTAACTGCATTCCGATTTCGAGGATATTGTCTAAACATGACACCTGTGTGCATATTAAAAAAAAATCGTCATCTATTCATGCCGGCACGAAATGACCCAATCTTCCGAAAGGCGGTACAGGTTATCAACGTGTGGACAAGATGTTCTGCGTGCATCTGCATACGGACCTGGATTTATCTCATCCAAAAGACTTTGACATTTCTCGTCAAAGTGGGAAGAAAGGGAATGGAACCCAGAACCTCACGGTTTGCTTGTAAGGCAGGTGAGCGTAACTACCCTGCCACCTTCCTTCTTGAAAAGCATTCTAATGGATAAGGCTGTCCATGAACTGACTGAATGAGCATTGGAATCATGGTCTGCAGGATGAATGAACGTGTGTTGTGTCTTTAAGTGCTTATTGTCCTAAAGTGGACAGGCTCATCTGAGATAAGAACTCTTCCCAGGGTCTGGAAACGTCCTGTGGAAAAAAGCCCATCTTTCCTTCACAAGGTGGGCTGCCGATGCACAGACTGCAAATCGCAAGACAAAACAATTCCAAACCTGGCAATTCCTACTGTCTTTGCAAATTAGGTAGAACAACCGATTTCCATAGAAAATTAAGGAGTGCTCGTGTAATATGGCAGTCTCAACTGAGGTGTTTCTAAAAAAGTTATATTTTTTAAAATTGTTATTATTTTGGGTCGTGTTTTCATGCGTTTTGATAGAAAATGATGTGCTGAGAAGTTTAACATTTTTCAAGTTACTTTTTAAACAATCTCATGCAGTTGAACGTCTTAATTCAGTTGGTGAAAAGGAAACTAGTTGCCGATCGTTTTTTAGGCGTGGACAAGGGGTGCCATAGGGAGTTCTTTGCCCACAGCAGTTAAAAAGTTCATTGTTATTGATGCCAGTTTAGTCGCTTTTTTAAATAGTCTTGGAAAACCTGCAATGGTTGAGGTCAGTATCTGGATTTAGTTACACGAGAAGAAAAGAAGAAGGAAGGAGAGAAAGGAAGTTTTCTAACTCTAAGAATAAAAGGATAAACGATTTATCAAACTTTTATGTTTTTGTTGCAGGGTCTGAAATCTGAAGTCGCTAGTTTTTTTCCCTAGCCAGTGGCCTGACGTCAATAGTAGGTGATCTTATAAGTAGGTGACCATTTAAATGTGGAGTTCGATGCGAGTCTTGCTTAAGGTATGTTAATCTAGATTGTATAGTGTGTGAGCTTGTGATTTGACTTAATCAAATGGGGACTGGGGTAGTTTGTTTTTCTAAATGAAGAATAATCATGGCCAAGGTGACGTATACTGACGAGGGTTTTTTTTAAGTTATTGCGGAAAAACCCCAAGTGTGAAACTTAAGCTGAATTTTTAATTGTATAATATGTTGCTACAAGTGCGCACATACTTTTTTTTGTTGTTTTCTGTGAAATTACAAGAGAGAATTCCAGACAGGTGTGAAGACTGGCGGTGTGGATGACACGGATATGTATTCAGTATTCACTTCAGGGGTGTGCTTAATGTGTTGGATAAAACAGGAGGGAACCATCTGCCATATAGGCTTTTTGACCACTGTGATCTGGTGTGCATGGAGTAGTCCGCTCACATATATGGAAAATCTGGAATCTGAAATTGAAGGCTAAGATCATGACAATATGTGTATAGCTCGTTTGTTGGTTGGTTTGGTTTGTAAGCCTTTGCATATGCTTAACAAGTTAATCAATCGTGTGTTTTTCTTTATTTTGTTTTTAGTGCATTTGAGCACAAGAGAAACCTTGACTGATAAGACTTTCCTGTATCATTTTCTGAGGATGCATTGCTGGACAGAGAGACAGAAATACAGCAAAAGCTGAATAGGTAAAAGAAGGAGTAAAAAAAAAAAGTATATAACAGAATCATCCCAGAACGGCTCACACAGAATAAAACAATAAACGAACACACCAGAATTCAATTCTGAACACATCCTTTTAATGCCACGGCTGATTCACATGTACACAACGCCATTCATGTTTTTATTTTAATATCTTATTGTTGTTCTTGTTATCTAAACAAAAAAAGAGATGCATGAAAGTAGATTCATTAGAAAGCGATTGCGTCAGAGAAAAAATCTGAAACCCAATCACAAACTCTCTGATGAAAAAGAAGCCATGTCTGTGCTAATTAAGAGAGTCAGCGCCTGCCTACCAAAGTTTCCCCGAATGCTTGGTATCAAATGGCACACGGCGTTGATAGCTTACGATTCTAAAGACATACAACATACAACTCCGCTACAAAAGGCAAGGCTACACGAATCGGAAAACTTGTGTACTTGAGTAGCCAAAGACATACTGCAGAAGAGTCAGGCCTAGCATGATTGTCTGTGTCAATAAAGGGATGGATAGGAGAGGCAGAGAGAGAAGAGAGAGAGAGAGGGGGACAAGAACATAAACAATTATTGCTTCTAGTTCATCTCCACCGAATCAACGATCTGCCAACACGTGATGCTAAACACACATCAGTCCAGTTGAGATCCACAGTGCCCAGTTCTTTTTGGTCTTGTGCAGGATCAACAGTGGAAGGATGAAGTGACCAAAAGGAAAGAGATCACAGCTGAGCAACAGTGTGTGGCCTTTGGGATGGAAGGAAGGACAGACAACCGGTTGGCACGTGGTGATGGTCAGGGGCATTGTGCGTTGTTCCGGCACCGGTCACAGACAAGCTGGATTGTTACAGACATGAGCAGAGAATGAGCCGCAGCCAGTGACAGTGAATGAGTGAGTGATCAACACCGGGGTTCCAATGAGTTATCGTCAGGCACTCTACATAACGCACTAAGCTACAATACTGTCTGTATGTGTGTGTGGGTGATTTCGTTTGGGTGGGTGAGGGGGTGGGGGTGGGCATGAATCCCTGTACCAGTCATTTCTAGTAACCTCATGGGGGTCAATTTTTGAAAGATGCAGACACCAAAAATGTGTCTGTTATAAATTCTGGATGAAGAGAAGAACAGAGTGAATAAAAAACGTAAGAAGAATGCCTGTGAAGTACCACATAGGGCTCAGTTTTCGAGACGTACTAAAAAGTTTCTATGACCTAGAAATTTCGCCATCTGGACTGCAGTCGGACTTTGAAATGTTACTCTGTTACTCATCAGCTGATTTGACTATTGATTCAAGATTTATAGTGGCAGAAATACGAGCTAATATTGTATTATATTTTTCCTGTGTCACAAACATAAGAACAGATTAAATTTTATGCTGTGGTTGTATCTTTGATACAGGGATTTTTTTTTTTATATTGTGTGTGATATCCTCTGGCTGAAGACAATCTCATCTCACCAAGTGTGAATTAAACAAGTGCAAAGTATACTGAGAATCCCATGTACACAAAGGATCCCGTGATACAAAAGTTAGCTAACAACAACACACTGCGGTTTTCTAAATGATTTCTGGATAAGATTGAAAATGACTCCACACTGATAAAACGATTGGAAAAGTTAATTATTACTGAACACACAATGACAAGGACAGAGATGCTATCCTTCGACTAGAGAACACGTAAACTAGAAAGCTGTCAATGAAAAAGAAGCCTCTTTTCCTAATACCATTTTCAAGGGATCATACTACTTAATACTGTCTATTACCATACAATATTGAATTGAACGTTTTAAAGGGAGATGGTGTGTGAGCAAACGTTTGATACAATGATGACATCAGGCTTTTGAGCCTCTATTGAGCTCACAACACAAAACCAGCATCTTAGAGTAAAGCACAAGCATTAATTTTCTTCATTTCTAATATAAAAAAAACCCAAACACTCCCACTCTGAAAAGAAATAAACCGAAGTAGTTTCCTACGAAATCAAACATATGTTCGTTTGAATAAGTTAACGCATTCTCAAGTTGACTTACACACGAGGAGCAAGGGAGGGATTGAGAGAGAGGGGGGTTGAGAGAGAGAGGGGGGTTAGAGAGAGAGAGAGAGAGAGAGAGAGAGAGAGAGAGAGAGAGAGAGAGAGAGAGAGAGAGAGAGAGAGAGAAGGGGGGGGGGGACAATGGCGTGCAGTTGTACAATAATTTTTTTTAACGTATACATGAATAAATTATTCCCCAGCCTTTTGTGATTTTAACCTGTTCTAGAAACATTGAAACCATTGGCTGAACCCCCTCCCCCTGTCCATTTAAGATTTAAACATTTTATATCTAGTTTGATAACCTGAATAGGCACTCTGCTCTCAAATATATCTAAACTAGCTCCCAGTGTTAGTATGATATAAAATGTTTTAGAATGTTATTATGCAATGTATGTCAATTACAATGTTATGTACCCATTGTTCATTCATAAATCCCGGAGAAAGGCCTGAAAATGGGCATTTATTTAAAACAAATTGTTTGAAGAGCCTACTCAATAATTATCATTATCAATGAAAGTTAATGTTGTTCAAATTTGTCCGGTTTTAATCAAAGTTTTCAATATGTATTCATTTTTTTCATTCAATATTACAGACGCGTAAACCATTAAAAAAACCCCCACCCTAAGTGAACCTTACAATGATTTTTATTAGTGTCAATGAGGAGTCATCAATGAAACTTCAAATCAAAGGCCAGTATGTTTAGTTTTTTTCACCGATCCCCCCCCCTTTTTTTTTTCTCTTTGTTTAAAAAAAAAAACTGATTTACAAACCAAATCGCACGGCAGAAATTAACCTTAGGGGTAATTTGTCTTTGTGTATGACGATCCTATAAGTGTTTCAAGCAAACAAGGCGTTTTGAGCTACACATCGAACATAAAACCTCAGAAACATTACGTAATAGTCAGGACTTCTATTAAATCAAATACCCAGAAAATTGAGTAGTTGTAACTTTAAACACATACACAACATGGAAGGTTCTAGATCTCGATCTCTCTCTCTCTGAGCAAATAGAAATATGTTGATGCAAGTAATTGTACGCGCAAATCCAAGGTTACGTCAGTGAAAAACTTCTGTAAAAAATTCAGAAGAATCCCATAACAATCATTTTGCTTTAATGATTTCTTTGTCAGGTAGGTGTGCGGACATGTTTGTTCTGAAGGCTGGCACCTTAGTGGAGCTCTTTTTATTTGCTTTGAGGATGGTGTCATTTTTGGATCTTCTCCAGGTCCAGCAATACATTTTGAAGATTGAAATGCTGTTCTGGACCGTGTACTGTGATTATTGGAGGTATTTTCGTGGTTGAGTTAGACTTTATCCATGAATTGATTTGGGAGAGAGAGAGAGAGGGAAAAAGGGAGGGAAAGGGAGAGAGGGAGGAGGGAGAGAGAGAGAGAGAGAGAGAGAGAGAGAGAGAGAGAGAGAGAGAGAGAGAGAAGGAGGGAGGGGAGGATGGAGAGAGAGAGAGAGAGAGAGAGAGAGAGAGAGAGAGAGAGAGAGAGAGAGAGAGAGAGAGAGAGAGAGATGGATGTGCACATGAAACAAAGGCAGAGAGACAGACAGAAAAACAATTACACAGAAAGATAAGAGATAGCTTTTATTCATTCATTTGATTTTTGTTGACCTTGATATTCATTTCACTCGCGCTTGTCTGAAAACTAAAAAAAAAGACAAGGTGTCACACAGACAAATCAAGATATTCAATTAATGATTGTAAAGTTTGAAATAATGTTTACTGCTCAACCTGTGAACGTTAGTGAACTGAAATGTTTAAAAAGACAAAAAAGGCCTTCATTTATAATATTTCACTTTTCATGATGTGTTAGCTGAAAGGCATATACAATCCATATAATGTGTTTATGTAGTAACATTGTATCACATTTACAAATCTTAACTTGTTTATTACTTATTCCAATATTATGCCATTTGTCAAAATCAGCAACATGTAATGTAATATCAAATAATCATATACCTCATGCAAACAGAAAGGGTAACACGTGTATATTTTTGTAGACCCTAATACTGTCCATGCTTTTTTTTTTTTAATCTTTTGATTTTTTGCCCTATTTCTGTCAAGGAGTGAGTTTACAGTACATATAGATTAAGTGGATATAGTAGTATATTTAGTCACACTGTATATGAACACACCTTTAAAACTGTCAAAACTCTTTCCCTACTGCAAATCACCTCTCTCCACCCAACACCACTTTCCTGTCTAGGTTTAATTCATGTGATGATACTAATGCCAAAAACTAAAATGATTAAAAATAACAGAATATCATTCACTACTCCACGATTACATTCAGGCTTCAAATGAATATATGCCATACATCGTTTAGTGTAAAAGGACAATGTAAAAATGGTTTTTCTTGTTGTTTTCATGAATCATTGGACGACAGAGTACGAAGCTGAGGCAAGTGAAGCAAAGCACTTTTAACAAGAAAAAAGCCAAAGTCAACAATGGACACATCAAGACCCTACCAGTACCAAAACAACATTGCACGTACAATCGTATGCAAAGAAACAAATACTGACGTTTCGCCTTTCGTGCCGCTTTCAGGGGAACAGTGTTGATTTGAACTGTTGAAGTGTTAAAAAAACAAACAGGACTTCAACTCTTTGGAAACTTCCAGAAACAGGAGTCTAAGATTTTCTGAGCATGCCAAACCTTCAAGCTTGATACCAACAGACGGTGGAGGGAGGTGTGTCAAGGACGATCTTGTTGTGTGGAGGCAAAGGGGTAGTAGTTACAGTTATGAAGACCTGGACAATAGCACACTGTTTTCTGCCAACATTAACACGATGTTAAAAGCTCTAAACCTACTTACCAGTCATACTGAGGACTGGAGATTTAGCCCTGCGCATGCTGCTGCGAACGTCAGTAACCTACTCAAAGCTCTAACGAACCAATCACAAAGGACTGGTGGGGAGATTTAGCACCCTGGGAACGTCAGTAACCGACTTAAAGCTTTAATGAACCAATCCCAAAGGAACTGGAGATTTAGCACTCTGCACGCTGCGAACGTCAGTAACAGACTTTAAAAAGCTCTAACAAACCAATCACAGTGAGCTTGCAGCCTTGACACACCTGCGGCTGTGTCTGTTGGTATAAAGCTTAAAGGTGCGCCTCCCGTTTGGGGATCTCATGGGCCGGATTCAAGGGCAGTACTGGGCCAAAGTGCTGGCCTGGCAGACGTTGTAGCAGCAGTCGCAGACCATGCCCCTCTTCTGCACGTGCGGTGCCGAGTCCTCGGCTCTCTTGGCCTGCAGACGTCCTCCTGCCAACTTGGGTCGGGGTCCCTGGCCCATCTGGTTCGGGAGGACACCCTGCACTCTGGGAAACAGGGACATGAGCAGCTTGCGGATGTTCTCTGAGCTGGGGGTGGCTCCGGATGACGGATTGTCCGTGTCTGCACACACAAAAGAAAAAGCTCGAGTCAGCTTCCCTGAAAGAAGTGATTTTTTTTGGTAGGTGACCCGTAGGATTCTTAAAGAGAACACCCCCCCCCCCCAATGCGATCCAAAATTGGTTGATATCTACAACGATTCTTTGTAGAAACGTGATTTTCAAACCATCTTTTTCTAAGATTTGAAATAACATCCCCCTCCACTACCCTTTTTACTCAGAGTTTTAGAAGTTAAAGGGCTGAAGCTTTGGGAATGTGTCAGCTAAGGCTGGTGCACAGAGCTCATGCAGAGTTAAATCACAGGCCAGGACCAGGCCTAGCATCCCATCTATTAAGCGAACGCGGAGAAAAAGAAAGGTCGAAACACTTAATAGACGGACAAATTACCCATAATGTGTATTATATTGCAGAAAGGATGAATAGAAAGAATAAACTCGATGAGTGCTTCTTAATCTTAAGCCCATTTGAAGCATCAAACAGTAAAAAATGCATTATAAAATCAATATTAAAAGAAACATGTTTTGACATACATCTGGCTAGAAAGAGGGCTTCTTTACAGAAGATAGGCTGCTGTCCACCTCTAACTACAGGGGTTTTGTGCTTCTCTCCCCCTCCTCCCTTTTTTGTTGGCCCTTTTTGTCTTTACTTTTTGGGGCCCCCAATTAGCAGGCAAGCTATGGAGCACCCTCTTTCTGTTTGACGTGGATGATGCCCAAGTTTCTCTTCATATAGACAGCTTTCTTTTCTCTGTGTTTTTTTTTTTATACCTTTTATTTTGCCCCTTTATTTTTCCGTCTCTAGTTTGTTTTGCTTTTTTTGTTTGTTTGTTTTGCTTTTGTTCCTTTCTTGTTTGTTTAAGTTTCGTCCAATCATGCTCTCCGTTGTCCTGTTTTTTTCCCCCTTCTTTCTTTATTGTTGTTCTTGTTCTTAGTCTCCCCCTCTTCCTCCCCTCTCCCTCCCTTTCCCTTGGTGATCCCCTCTCTATCTCTCTGCTCTTATCTCTGATTCTTTCGCTAATCTATCTCTGCATCTCTGAGCCTGTCTTTGTCAATATCTTTGTGTATTTGTTTGTCTCTCTGTCTGAGAGTGTGTCTCTCCTACAATGTAATTTTTTTTGAAGCAGACTGTTGTTACGTGTAAATGGACATTTAAAATGGAAATCTGTGATGCATGCAATGCAGGATTTTTGTTGATATAATTCATCTTATCCCTAGATATAATTGTGCAGTCACTATACAATCTTCATAAGGATCTGCTTTGATTAAACTTGTTGAATGTTTGCTTTTGTACCCTTATTTTTGCGGGTCGTTTGGAAATATGTACGGTGTTAGAAAAAGGTTTGTGTATGCGTGACGGTAGATGTGGAAGACTGTTTCTTTGTTTATTTAATCCCTGCTGTCTGTCTGTCTTCTTGTCTTTATTTCTTTCTAGCTTGACGGCAATATGTAAAAGAAACCCATTCCACTGTGCTGTTAGTTTTCCCTCAATAAAAAAAGATTATTTCTTTATTGCTTGTACCTGTCTTTGTTCCGTGCTTCCATTTTGTTTTTTTCTGTTATTGTTAGTTTTTTTCTCCACGTGTTTTGAACAAACATTGGATAACGAGGTCCTCCTCTCTGCCAATTGCGGCCATGATGAAAGAGAGAGTCGCCATATTATCACGAGTAATGGCGACACTAATCGGCAGTTTTCGCCATCCTTGACGGAAATAGCCGAGCGTTGTCACGTACAGTGAGAGCGTGGTTTGAATGCTATATAGCAAGAAGGCAGTGAAAAAAAAACCTAGCTCTTTGTTCCGTTGGGGCGGGGGTGGGGTAGTGGTGGTGGTGGTAAGTTTTCGTTTGGGTTTGTTTGGTGTGAATGCCATTGTGTTGAAATATGAGTTGTGTTGTGGTGTGGCGTGTTGTGGTGTGGCGTGTTGTGGTGTGGTGTTGTGGTGTGGTGTGGTAAATTGCGATACATTGTAAAGCGTTCTCGAGAAAGTGTACTGTGCTGGAGTGTACTACAGATCACCATACCATACCATACCATGCCATGCCATGCCATGCCATGCCATGCCATTGCCATACCTTCTTGTACAGAAGTTTCCCAGGGACAACGCTCTTGTTGCCATGGTTAAAATTTAACATGTGCTCTGTTTTGTACACAAGATCTCGAATTTATATATATCCAAAAGACTAGATTCAGACCACCACTGAGGTCTTGTAAATTTCCAGTTATTGGGACCGAGGTGTTAAGAGACATCTTTTCCAGGGCCAGCATATTGAGGGGGCCCCATCTCCTCTTCCTCGCTGCTTTACCTCCCTGACCCTACAGTGGCAGGTGCCCATTTACAGCTGGGTGAACTCGGGGGAACCAGTCACCCATATGAGGCCTGCTTAACTTTTTGAAAGAAGGCTCAATGATGTGGGGGAACAAATCATCTTTTAGTTACACCTTCGTTATAAATCTTTTTGTTATTTTTATTATTATTTAAAAAAAAATCACTTCTTATATCTACTTGATATTGTTTTTGTTTGTTGTTTTTGATCCTGGGCTGGAGGTCCAGGTTTCCCAATGGTGAGATTTTCCTATGGACCGTTTTTTGCTCCCTGAAGGTAGCCACATTCCGATTCGGGGTCTATTTTTATTATTTTATTCTATATCATAATATATTTTTACTATTTTTCTATTTTATCTTTTCATACAAAAACTATCATCACATAATCAACATGCAACATATATATTATAATCGTCACTATACCTGTATCATATTTAATATATTATAGATATAATTCTATATATAATTACATTTCCTAAACTACACAACATACATTATATATCCAATACTACACACATAAGTAATAATTATGTTATAAAACATGAATAACAGAATGAGAAAACCCCCTTACGCTCTCCGCCATGCAGGTCCATCTCGGCGTAGGCTCGTAGAGGCAGGTCGTCGATGCTCTTCAGGGATCGCTTCTGTATAGACCTGCTGAAGATGTTGGGGTAGTCGGCAGAGAGGAGGAAGCAGAGGTTCCTGTGAGCCCGCAGGAGCATGGACCCGCACAGACCCTTGGGGTGAGGGCGCGAATCCACCCCGCAAAATGTCTGCCCCGTCGTCTGGCCCAGCATGCACAGCAACGCTAGAACCACTGGCGTCACTTCCGTCATGGCAATCCTGAAACCCAAAATGGGATTGGTTTAGAGAGGGAAGGTTGGGAAAATTGAATTAGGAATGTTTTTTTGTACAGGGAAAGGAGGCATATACAACAGTTTTTTTTTTAATCCAGCACCCCCCATCACCCTCAGCTCAGAAAGGAAAATGAATGATGTCAAGCAGTAAATCATTAGTATCAAGCACAAATCATGCAACTAAGAGAAAAGCAAACAAAACAAAAATGAAAGATGACGAGAGAGAGAGATAGAGAGAGAGAGAGACAGAGACAGAGAAGACAGACAGACAGACAGACAGACACAGAGATACAGATAGACAGAGATACGGATAGACAGACAGAAATACAGACAGGCATCATAGGTGTATTTGTAAATCACGATATCACGAAATAAACGAAGGGCAGTTGATTGAGTCATCCAACCATAATTTATCATGACCAATCTCTCTCAACTCCATGAGGTGTCATTAGAGCATCGCATTCACCTTCAGCCACGCGTTTAATTAACAACCACGTGCCCTGAACTCAACATCGGCTATAACCTTCAACCAATCGCGTCACAACGGAGATCAAAATGACGTACATCCTCATCATCTGATTCAGCCAGTCGCGTGGAGACCAATAATGAATACCAGGTGATGTAGGGGGCTATTGATGGTGATAACAGAACGCTAGATCGTGAACACCATCTGGTAATTCAAAGACCCCCCGATGAGCCTAGCATGATTTCTGACTGTTCTGACTCCGACACCTTTCATTGTCATTCACTCTTGTGTGGCAATAGTCTTGTTCAGTCAAAGCTTTGTTTGTGGTGCAAAATGAACCGTGGCGTAGCCTAAACAACAGGTGGTGATCTACCCCCAAGAGTTTGCCAAAGCTACGTTTTAATTACGGATTTGTCAACAGCGAACTCATGAGAAGCTAGTCCCATGTTTGAGGGAATCAGTATGTGAAGATTAATGCATTGTTTGTATGGATTTGTCATGAAAAGAGATATAAGTATACATTATCCTACGAGGGTTTATTCCAGGGTGCTTCTTCAACCAGAAGATAGTCATTCTGTTTACTGAAAGCAAAGGCGAGTTCATGTGTACCTTCTTCTCTTATATTGATACGATCTTTTAATCCTTAATCTTACTCTATTTTAGTTACTGCTCTTTGTGTTATCTCTTTGCCTCCTAGTTCAGTCATCAGTGCTTTTTGAAGAACTATGGCCTCTATTATTCTTCGTGTGTGCCCCCGCGCGTGTGCGAGTGTATAATTAACGTTGAATATGATATTGTCTTTGAGTGTACTTTCTTAAGAAGTGCATCAAGAAATACCTGTAAGAAATAAACAAATTCTAGCTGGCTAAGATATGTTTGATCAAACCCTATTCTCTCGAGGGAATCTTCAGTATTTTAATATCTTTTATGACATTTCTGATCTCAGAAACTTGTGTAATATCTTTTATTAAAGAACGGTTAAACTCCCAAAAGTTTTGAAAACATTACTGCATTTACATTTCATTCAAAACATCGCACCATTTCTTCTGTAACCAGAACAGATTTCACGATCTGCAGTGCCAGCTACCGATTCATTAATGAGAAAAAAATCTACTCTGCTCTGATGTAAGGGTTGGGTTATTGTCCAAGGAAAAGGTCTGCCATGCAGGTAGTGGCTTCCCCCTATATCGGTTTTGCCAGAAGTTCAAGGGTTGATTCGATCACTCCATAAACCAAAAAAAAACAAGCCAAAGATATTTCCACTTGTGGTAAAATATTCCACATAAATCTTCAGTTGATTGTCTATGTTGTGCAAGTAATACAACAGCCATAGGTTTAACTGTCTCTAGTCTCCTTGGTTCTTGTTTGTGTTGCGCTGATTGGCTGCTTTTCAGTCAGTTCCGTATTTTGATTGGTTATTGAATAAAGCCGTATCAGCTGAAAAGATCATGATGGTGGTGGTTTTCAATGCTTTAGCAAGAATTGTTTTTATCGTAAAATGCATCAACTTTTGTGCATGTCTCCATAGCAAAACATTTCATTGATACTCAATAACAACAGCAGCCTATCGTTTCCAAATTGTTGTTTTTCATTATCACCTATCCCATTGCTATCATCTCTGCTATGTCAATCAAAGAAACACTCACAAACAAACATGCACAGAAAAAGGAAGCAAAACAACAAAATGACCGCAAGCAATCAAAACTCCAGCTATCCATCCATCCATTTGAAACTTTTCATTTCTGCTTTGGACCCTGGGAGTTTAAAGAAACACAAGCAAACTGCATGTCTGGTCAATGCAACTGTGCACGCTCTTGCAAGGCAAACACAGATAACTTACAGCAACAGAACCATCACGTAAAAAGCACAACAACGCAAAAATATTGTCAAGGGTATTTGAATCAAAATTAATCGACTCTTAATAATTAGCAATCAGCTGGCTCTTGCGCACAATATCCTCGAAATAAAAGAATAAAAGAAAAAAAGTGTGTTGTCAATGTTGTGGCTTACCTGAAGAAAGGTCTCTTTAAAACAAACTACTGACAATGGTTTTGACAACATCACTAATCAATCAACCAACCAACCAGCCAGCCAGCCAACCAACCAATCAGCCAGCCAGCCAGCCAGCCAGTCAGCCAGCCAGCAAGCCAACCAGCCAGCCAAACATTCACCCTAAAACAGATTGGATAGCCATAACCCTTTGTCATGTCAGTCTGTGTCCTTCATGAACCACACTTTTTGTGTTTGTGAATGATAAAGATGGATGGGTGTGTTTGTGTTTGGCTGATCGATTGTTTGTATTTGACAGCTTGATTGTTTGTGTCTGCGTTGTTTGTTGTTTGTTAGTCTTTTAATATCCTTGTTGTTGTTGTTGTTTGTCTTGACAAGAATTGTGAACGTGTGATTTCCCAGAAGACACGTGCTGTCACTGAGGTCTGTGAAAAATGAACAGGAAAATTAGAATTGACAGACGAAGGCGATATGTCTTTTTTATAGATTTTTTTTTATATTGCTTCCGTTTGTCTCTTTCTCTTCGTTTCTGTCGATGTCTGTCTACTTATTTCTATTTTCTCTTCTGTGCCTCAGTCTGATATGTCTGTCGTTTTTTCTATGTGTCTTCTGTCTCCTATATCTGTGGAATATCTTTTCTCTCTCTTCTCAGTCTGTTTCTGTCATTTTTCTATGTGTCTTTCTTCTCCTATATCTTGGAATACTTTCTCCTCTCTCTGAGCCCCTGTCTCTGTCACTCTGGGTCAACTATATCTTACTTAGTCTTTCTTGCACATAGACCAAAGAGACAGACAGACAGGCAGGCAGGCAGAGAGACAGACAGGCAGAGAGACAGACAGACAGGTACAGACAGACAGACAGACATACACACACACAATCCCACCACGCCTTCACACACAAATCTCTGGAACAACAACAACAACAACTAAAAATAAGAACCCCCCCAAAAAAACACAAAGCATCAGACTGCAACAACAGCTGATTCTCCCCCAGGAAAAGTCCACATTTCCCCCCCAGAGAAATCTGTTTGTCATGAAGGGACAGTGAAACCCACTACAGCGATTGTGTAACTCATTGGAATTCACATCGATGCTCTCCACGTTCTGACACCATTCATCATTTGTTTTATTCTGTGTCATGTCTCTATTCATAATCAAATATGGCGACGCCTGGGTCACGGTTCGGTTGACCTGACCTGACTTGATCTGACCTTATTTGACCTCGCCAATCACTCAGTCCATCAATCAATTCACACACATACACACACAAACACGCGCACGCGCGCGCGCGCTGGTGCATCATGAATCAATCTATTTCTCTCTCTCTCAATCTCTAAGAAGATATTGAAGAGGGTGAGAGAGAGAGCAGACATCTTTGGCGTACCCCAATGGTGGTTCGGAACCAATCTCCTATGTTGCTGTCATAGTAGGCTGTGCTGGTTGCCTTGTTATACAGGCATTCTATGGTTCTGATCAGGTTGGCATTGATGTTATAAGCCTCATGGTTGCCCACAGAGCTGCATGCCAGACTCTGTCGAACACCTTCATAAAGCCTACGAAGACGTGGTAAAGATCTTGTTGGTGTTGCAAGTATATATGACAGAGTGTTCTAAGGTTGAACATTTGTTTGGTTATGCTCCGTCCCGCTCTGAAACCTGCCTGCTCTTTTTTGCTGATCTCCTCAGCTTGAGGCTTTAGTCTTTTCAGGGGGATTCTTAGCATGACCTATATTTCCTAATTGGTTTTCATTGTACAGACAACACTCAGCCGACACTTTTCACGAAGGTGAAGGTCATTGACTAGGGAGGTTACTCATGACTGAGAAGATTGTATGGTTGGATCTGAAGAACGAACAAAGAAATGTGATCGATGTGTGTAAACGATGTGTCAGTGATACAGTCTTTGACACCAAAAATTTATAGTCTTAATAATACACCTGCTGAGGAAAATTATCAGCGAAGTAGCTGTAGCCATTTTGGAAAACAGTGATAGCTTGAAATTTTAGACAGGAGTCCCAAAAAAGCGTTAAAACATCGCCTGAAACCGGACAACCGGCAGAATGAAATGCTCGATAAAAAATTGATCATGACATGTTTTGAAAACATGGTTTAGGACAGCGGTACTTGATGGCTTTTTAAACCCGAGTATGGTAGTCACCACTGTGAGTCTGGAAAAAAAAAATAGAGTGAAGAAAATGCGACTGGGACACTCATGATGAGTTGCCTACATTCACGCCCAAAATGTAAAGAACCAAAAAAGAGCATCCAGCTGATGACGAAATTGATGAATGACATCACCATGAATGCGCCTCTTGCACACATATCATCATTACCGCGATATGGTTTCTTTGTAGTTAGGGATGATCGATTCACTATATTTTTTTGGTCAATTATTTGGTAATAATCCAGAATTCATGCCTTCCCCATACTGCGTTTTTCCCTATTCATGAATGAGCTAATTGTTTGCGCAATGAATCATTCTGTCTATCGTCTGTCTATCTCTTCTCTCGCCCCCTCCCCTCTCTCTCTCTCACCCTCTATCGCTCTCTCTCTTTCACTCCCCCCCCCCTCTCTCTCTCCCCCCCCCCCTCTATCTCTCTCTCACGTCTCTTCTCCCTCCTCTCTCCACAATCAACACCCCCCACCCCCACCCCCCACGAATGAGGACAAGGACAGAGGAAGAGGGAGAAGAGGGAGGGAGGAGGAGGAGGAGGAAGGAGGAGGGGGTAAGGAGGGGGGGGGTACAAGGGGAAGACTGGCATATAAGTAGCCCATTGCCGCTAATGAAGGTCACACGCAGCTGCCCCTGATTAGTCGTGTGAGCTGAACACACTGACTGAGTGCTTCCAATTTGTTTCCATAACCTGTCCAGAAGTTTTTCCCTTTTGTTTGTTTGTTACTTTGTTTGATGGATGGATGGATTGATTGTGTGTGTGTTTTGTTTTGTTGGTTTTGGTTGTTGTTTTTGTTTCTAAAATACTGTCAAGAGTGTTATCAATTTGATCATTTTATTTTTTTCTTTTATTTTATTCTTGTTTATATCGAGGATAATGGGATAAGCACTCTTGTGCTTTTTTTTTTTTTACATCCAGTCCCCGTGTGTATGCAGTTTTGTAAATATCATCTGTTCCCACCGGTACACGGTGGTCTTACGAAAAGCAGAACAGGATTTAACGTGTGCGCAAGATGTTCTGCGTGCGTTTGCATACGGGGCTTCAGTTTTATAGTCTCATCCAAAGGGACTTTTGGGAAGAGTGGAGTCAGCACCGATGTTAACTCCAGGAGAAAATTAACATTTAATGGAGAAAATTAACAGTTAATTATCATTAACTGGTCGGGAGGTCTTTTCTGTTTGTTTGTTAGTTGTTGGTTGTTTTTGTTTCGAAAATAATGTCAGTGTTCTGAACTTGTACCGTAAACTTTGTCGATCAAGAGGTCTTTCCTGTTTGTTTGGTTGGTTGGTTGTTTATTGTTTCAAAAATAGCGTCAGAGTGTTAACTTGTTCCATAACTGGTCGAGTGGTTAATTTCTGTTTGTGTTTGTTCGGTTGGTTGTTTTTATGCTTCTAAAATACTGTCAGAGTGTTATCAGTTTTTTCATAACTGGTCGAAAGGTAATTTCTGTCTGTTCGGTTGGTGTTTTTTTGTTTCTAAAGTACTGTCAAAGTGTTCTCAACTTGGTCATAACCTTGTCAATTGAAAGGTCTTTCCTGTTTTTTTGGTTTTTTTGGTTGGTTGGCTGAGGTGTTTTGATAATTCGTTTATTCTTTCTAAAGACTGACAAGAGTGCTTCTGACTTGCTCCACAACTTTTCCGGGGATTTTTTTGTTTGCCAATGGTCTGTCTGTCTGTCTGTTTTGCCTGCTGACCCCCCCCCCCCTTTCGTATTGGTGTCTAGTGTCTTGTCTTCTTTTTCTCTCTAAAGACTGACAGAGTGCTTCTGACTTGCTCCATTGTCCAGGATTTGTTTTTGTTTGCCAATGTCTGTCTGTCTGTCTGTTTGCCTGCCTGACCCCCCCCCCCCCCCCCTCTGTGTCTGTCTGTCTGTTTCTTTCTTTCTTTCTCTCTAAAGACTGACAGAGTGCTTCCAACATTTACCATAACTTGTCAAGAGTTCTGTTTGTTTTTTTCTTTCTTCTTTTGTTTGTTTCTTTTTCTCCTTTTCTTTTTTATTTTGTTCGTTTGCTCGTGTTTTTCTTTTTTCCTTTCTTTTTTTTTCTTCTAAAAGACTGACAGAGTATTGCCAACTTGTTCTATAACTTGTCAGAAGGACTTTTTGTTTATCAATTTTTTTTGGTTTTTTTTCCTCATTCGTTTGCTATTTTTTCTGTGTTTAAAAAAAAATCGGCTAAAATTGTTTGTGATATCGTTCGTTTGCTTGCTATTTTTCTTTAAGTTAGTTTGTATTTTTTCTCTTTTAAGGCTTGATTATTTCGTTTTTTTCTTTCTGTCTGTGTTTGCCTCCCTTTCCCATTCATCGCTCATTTTTCTCCCTTCTCTCTCTTTTCGCTTCTGTCCATGTCTTGGTAAAAAACATTTTTTTTGTTCTCTCTCTCTCTCTCTCTCTCTCTCTCTCTCTCTCTCTCTCTCTCTCTCTCTCTCTCTCTCTCTCATCTTTGAAAAAAAATGTCTGTATGTCTGTCTGTCTCTCCCTCCCTCTCTCTCTTTATCCCCCACTCTTTATATTTTCTCATCTTTGAAAAAAAAAATCTGTCATTTTCACCATTTTTTTCTCCCATCTATTTGTCTTTCTCTTTGTCATCTTCCTGTCTTTGCTCTTCATTTGCCTTTGTCACAGTCTTTGTTTTTATGGTGTGTGCGTGTGTGTGTGCGCGCGCGCCCCTTGCGTGCGTGCATGCGCGCGCGCGCATGTGTGTGTGTTTGCTTTTTTTTTGGCATGTGTGGCGTGTGTGTATATGTGTGTGTGTGTGCGTGTGTGTGTGTGTGTGTGTGTGTGTGTGTGTGTTGTGTGTGTGTTTTAATGTCTATCCACTAAAGTGTGTGTGTGTGTGCGTGCGTGTTTGTGTTGTGTATGTGCGTGTTTTGTGTGTGTAAGTGTGTGTATGTGTGTGCGCGCGCACGTGCGCATGTGTGTGTGTGCATGCGTGCGAGCAAGCGTGTGTGTTTTGTTTTGCATGTGTGATGTTCAATCTCCGCCTGTCATTACAGATAGGAGCTGTGAGCTTATGCTGCTCTAATCATGTAATTCCTTGTGTGACAAAGAGAGGAAAATAAAACCAGGGGAAGAGGGAGAGGAAATAAGGAGGGAGAAGCAGGAGAGAGGGTGGGGAGGAGGAAAGAAAGAGAGAGAGAGGAGGAGAGGAGAGAGAGAGAGAGGGAGGAGGAGGGGAGAGAGAGAGAGAGAGGGAGAGGATGATGATGAGAGAGAGAGAGAGAGAGAGAGAGAGAGAGAGAGAGAGAGAGAGAGAGAGAGAGAGAGAGAGAGAGGAACTCTGAATAGATAGTTTTCATCAAGAGACTGTTGGCTCAAACATGAAGGGGGTGGCTGATCAAATCAATGACCAGTGATTATAGAACACGGCAAAGTACAGCTGTGACAAAACAAATGCAGACAAATTCAGAGTATAGAAAATATCCAATGAGATCATAGTTTCTTTTATTCCATAGGCCCTTCAGAAATAAAAAGTTAAATTCGAATGATATTACGGTTATTGCATCCTAGGAGCAAACAGACTACATGCATTAAGCTGGAAGGAGAGGGGGAGGGAGGAGGGAGAGGGAGGGAGGAGACAGAAGAGAGAGGAGAGAGAGAGAGAGAGAGAGAGAGAGAGAGAGAGATTTGATTTGATTATTGATTTGATTTGATTTGATTTATTCTTTTATATCGAGGATAATGGAATGAGCACTCTTGTGCTTTTTTACATCCAGTCCCCGTGTGTGTGTGTGTGTGTGTGTGTGTGTGTGTGTGTGTGTGTGTTGTGTGTGTGGGGTGTGTGTGGTGTGAGAGAGAGAGAGAGAGAGAGAGAGAGAGAGAGAGAGAGAGAGAGAGAGAGGAGAGAGAGAGAGAGAGAGATTTTCTGAAGGTAACAGATTGAAACTGTTAAAAGATTTTTTTTCCATGTAGCTGTCAAAAAAGAAAGTCCAGGAGATAAACACAAGCAACATTTTCCGCAAGAAAAAAGAAAACAGAAAAAGAAAAAGCAGGAAAAAAAGAATAAAGTAAAGAAATAAAGGTGAGGCAGAT
>CM060327.1:26518978-26528978 GCA_030674155.1 Stramonita haemastoma | reverse complement strand
GATATACCCACTGACAGACAGACTGGCTGAATGACTGAAACGCGCGCACAAACAGCTACACACAAATACAGACAGACGTGCACACTCACACACACACACATACAGACACAGACAGACAGGTGGACAGACAGAGAGACAGACAAACACATACCCATACACACACACACCCACATACACACACACCCTCAAACACACACATACACGCACGCACGCATGCACACATGCACGCACGCGCGCACGCACGCACACACGCACACACACACACACACTCTCTCTCTCTCACACAATCGCGTACGCACGCACACATGTATGCACGCACACACACACACACACACACACACACACACACACACACACACACACACACACACACACACACACACACACACACACAACGCCCCGCGTGCGCGCGCGCGCGCCTACGCACGCACACACACACACCCACACACACACTTTTCGTACAGGACCATCAAATTTCGTGCAAGGTAATATCAGGAACCAGACAGATATGTTTAAAGCAATAGACAGGGCTGGCAGATTCATGAGAAATCAAAATGTTTTGATCTTATTACTAGCTCTCTCTCTCTCTCTCTCTCTCTCTCTCTCTCTCTCTCTCTCTCTCTCTCCTCTCTCTCTCTCTCTCTCTCTCTCTCTCTCTCTCTCTCTCCCGAGAAAAGGTATGAAGGTTATCGATTCTTCGAAACCATTTTTGAAAAAAAAAAACAACATTTATTCTTCAAATTCATAATGCTTCCGGGTTGCTACATCACTCGCAACATTTAACAGTCTACCACTCAACGACAATATACATTAATATTACCACTTAATGTCACAGCAGACTTCTCTGCGTGACATTTGGGTTACAAGTGCAGCGCCCTCCATTATTTTTGTTGTTGTCTTTTTCATGTCTGCGTCTGTATTTGTTTCCCTATCAGAATGGCTTTTTTTCTACAGAATTTTGCCAGGGACAACGCTCTTGTAGCTGTGTGGTTCTTTTACGTGCACTAAATAATGATTTGTAACACACGGGACTTCAGTTTATCGTCTCATCCGAAAGACTAGCACCCAGACCACCACTCATGGTCTAATACATGGAGGAAAAGTTTCGGGCCCAAACGGGATTCGAACCACCGCACACTTCGACCCGGACTTTCGCTTTCTAGACAGGCGCGTTATCTCTAGACCACCGATCCACCAATATATGGTTACAATGAACGCAATCAAGACAAAGCTTGCCCATTTCTGAAGAACAGAGAAGATGTTGAAATTCACTTTATTGGTGAATGCTGTATGTATACAAATCTACATGTAAAATTCTTGCGCGAATGAGCTAATATACTTCTTTGTGACATGCATACAGTTTGTCCAGGTCTGTTTTTCCATGCTATTAACAGAAGAAAGAAGGCTTTGCTTCAGATGGATGATTCTGAAAATAATTAAACTGTGGGAAGTTACCTTCCTCCTGATTATTTCATACTCTGTTTCTTTATTTCTTTACTCATCTATGTAGTTCCAGTATGGTATGAAATGTTTATGATTATACAAGACAATGTCTGAACATAATGCTACAGGTTTCTGTACATAATGTGTGTATGAAAGTTGGTTATTTTCTGGCAAGGCTTGGTACATTATTGTTTCTGTTTATATAGCCAGACATGAATCAACATTGATTTCCATGTCGGTGTGTTCATTTTGTTTTAAGCATCGCCTCACATCTCCAACTTATGTATTGGGTCCAAGGCCAGTGTACATTCTCTCTCTCTCTCTCTCTCTCTCTCTCTCTCTCTCTCTCTCTCTCTCTCTCTCTCTCTCTCTCTCTCTCTCTCTCTCTCTCTCTCTCTCTCTCTCTCTCTCTCTCTAAGCATGAGTACAGTGCTCTAACCATAAGGTTATTCCGCCAGATATCACTGATATGAATCCAGTCTTAAGGATGGAAAAAAATTCGTTCGAAAAGATTCGAACCATTGATATCTTTCTCTATTGTTGCGTAAACCACAGGGCCACAAAACTTCTCGTAGTAAAGTTTAATTTCTTTTGACTTTTACTCATCTGTCAGTCTGTCAGTCTGTCCATCTGTCTGTCTGTCAGTCTGTGTGTCACAGTTTTTCGTCATGCAGACGGGTGACTGTCCTCATTTACATAATGTGCAGTTTTTCTCCCTGTCTCTGTCTCAGAACATTATGCAAATTGGTACCGTCTGCATTCCCGCTCTCTCCTCCCCTTTTCTCAAAATTAGGATTTGGTTTGAATTTTGATCTCTAGGAGAGAGAGAGAGAGAGAGAGAGAGAGAGAGAGAGAGAGAGAGAGAGAGAGAGAGAGAGAGAGAGAGAGAGAGAGTGTGTTGTGTGTGTGTGTGTGCTTGTGTCTACTTCTTAAATTTTCTTTTCACGACTGTTTCTATCAAGTGCAAGCCAGATGGGGGAAGAATGCACATAATTACAGTTTATCTATCGTCACTTCTTTTCTCTCTGTCTGTCTGTTCGTTCTGTCTGTCTGTCTTCCTCCCTCCCTCCCTCCTTCCTCCCTCCCTCCTCCTCCCCTCCCTCCCTCCTTCCCTCCCTCCATCCCCCATTTCTCTCTTGCGTACTGCAAACAACATTAAAGACTTCAGACCTAGAATTTTAAACTTTAGACCTGTCTTTGACACCTGTCTCTCTGTGTCTCTTTGTACCCTTCTTATTTCCTTTATTATTGAACAAAAGAGCAAATGAAATAAACAAAAAACTGCGTCTCTTTCTGTCGGGGGATGTTTTACTATGATTTGATCAACTGTTTAAAATCGATGCACGTATGCTTTACAAGGGCACTGTGTCAGCCTAAGCTTGACCTAAAATCTGTATTCTTGCATGCTCAGATTTTCCCCTTCCTTCCTTCCTTTATTCTTCACTCGTCCGTTTATTCATTTACGCGTTTGTTCTTTTGTTCGTTCATCATCCATGTCAGGTCATAGTCAGTCAGTCAGTCAGTCAGTCAGTCAGTCAGTCAGTCAGTCAGTCAGTCAGTCATCAGTCACTCACTCACTCACTCACTCACTCACTCACTTCACTCACTCAGACGGATGAAAGAATGACAAAGAGAGAAAGATACAACAAGGAAGGACGGAAACAAAAGAAAGAAGGACAAGATACATATTCATATCTCGATAAAAGAAGAATAAAAAAAAAAGTGAGGATGGAAAGACAAAGAAAATAAGACAAAGAAGAGAAACAACAAAGAAGGACAAAGACTAAGAGCAGAGTATGACAAGACAGAGATAACAAAAAGAAGAGATGGACAGAAGAAGAAAGAGATGAAGACGTGACAACAACAGAAAGAGACAAGGAGCGGGACAGAGAGCAGAACGAGATGAGACAGAGACAGAGAAAGAGATGGATACAACAACAACATACAACGAGACAGACAGAGAAGAGACAGAAGAATGGAAAAGAGGGAGAAGAAGGAGAAAGAGAAAGATAAGAGGGAGAAGATGGACAAAACAAAAATGGAGTGTGGAGAGAGGAGGAAGATGGGGAGGAGGGAGCGGAGAGGAGAGCGGAGGAGAGAGAAGAGAGAGAGGAGAGAGAGAGGAGAGAGAGAGAGAGACAGACATACAACAACAGACAGACAGACAGAGAGACAGACAGAAGACAGAAGAAGAAAAGGAAGAGAGAGAAGAGAGAGAGAGAGAGAGAGAGAGAGAGAGAGAGTGGAGAGAGAGAGAGAGAGAGAGATGAGGAGAGAGAGAGGTGGAGTGTGTGAGAGAGAGAGAGAGAGAGGAGAGAGAGAGGAGAGAGAGAGAGAGAGAGAGAGGAGAGAGAGAGAGAGAGGAGAAGGGGAGGAGAGAGAGAGAGAGAGAGAGAGAGAACACACACACACACACACACAACAGAACAACAACAGACAGACAGACAGACAGACAGACAGACACAAAAACAGACACAAAGACAGAAAAAAATCAGACAATCCAATCCAGTCCGAACCAATCCAATCCAATCTTCTTGTTTAAAGCCACAGCAGACCACTCTGCCAAACAACAAGGCAAACCAGACAAACAACATTGCACAGTTGACAGGATAAAAATCTGTCGCCACTCGGACCCTTGGCTGCGATGGCCCTGCGCTAACGGATTCGTCAAGGAAGCGGAAGATCACAGGTTCGAATCCCCGTCTTAAGCCAGATTTGTCTCATTTCCATTAGATCCACGAGTGGTGGTCTGGATACTAGTCTTTGAGATAAGACGGTGAGCCGAGGTGGTATAAATTCAGCCCATGTAAAAAAAAAACTGTGACCATTTTTTTTTGTTGCATTTAGGAAACAAATACTTTCTGAAAAAACAAAACAACTTTAAAAAGATGGTGTGCAAAATTAGGTAGAAAGAGTTTACTGTCGTAAGGAAATCAGATACACTCCCAAACAGGAATTAAAAAAATATATATGAATAAAGGTGGCGCAGCACATGTGGCAACACTTTTCTGTGTGTGTGTGTGTGTAGTGTGGTGCGTGCTGGTGCGTGTGTGTGTGTTGTTATTTGTGTATATGTGTGTGTGTGTGTGTGTGTGTGTGTGTGTGTGTGTGTGGTGACTATCTGTTTTTCCCCCAAACTTCCTTCCGCCCCTCCTCACTTCTCATCTCGCCCCCCCCCCTTTCCCCGTACCCCACTGGGTGAGGCCTTCTAAAGCCAAGGTTTTACCAGAGCGATGTGAGAATCATATTAACTTTAAACATGGCCTCTCTCCATCATTAGCACGTGCCTGACTGCCTAGTAACCACTCTACATATCGTAACACACAACAGAGAGGAGAGAGAGAGGAGAGAGAGAGAGAGAGAGAGAGAGAGGAGAGGAGAGAGAGAGGAGAGAGAGAGAGAGAGAGAGAGAGAGAGAGAGAGAGAGAGAGAAGACAGACAGACAGACAGACAGACGAGACAGACAGACAGACAGATATTTATATATTTATTTTTATTCTTTTATATCGAGGATAACAGAATAAGCAATCATGTGCTTTTTTTCATCCGGTCCCCGTGTGTATGCAGTTTTGTAAATATTGTCATCTGTTCCCACCGGCACACGATGGCCTACTCTTACGAAAAGCGGAACAGGATTTAACGTGTGTGCAAGATGTTCTGCGTGCGTTCGCACACGGGGCCTCGGTTTAAAGTCTCATCCGAAGGACTTTTGGGGAGAGTGGAGTCAGCACTGATGTTAACTCCAGGAAGAAAATTTCCTCGACCGGACTCGAACCCGGGTCTTCAAATTGCCAGCGCAATGTTCTGACCACTAGGCTATCCGCCCCCCGAGAGAGAGAGAGAGAGAGGAGAGAGAGAGAGGAGGAGAGAGAGGAGAAGAGGAGAGAGAGAGAGAGAGACAGAGAAGAAGACAGACAGAAGACAGAGAGAGAGAGAGAGAGGAGAGAGAGAGACAGAGAGACAGAGGACAGAGAGAGACAGGAGAGACAGAGAAGAGAAGAGAGACAGGGAGACAGAGAGAGGCAGAGCAGAACAGACAGAAAGACGACCGACAGACAGGCAGACACACAGACAGACGACAGACAGAGAGAGGGAGGAAGGTGTTAGGACGGAAGGGAGAGAGAGAGGAGACATGCGGAAACAGAATGGAAATAGTTGATAGGTGATGGTGCCAGAGAATTCTCGGCATCTCTTCCTCTTTAACCATGTAACGTCAGGCGGGGAATGAGGAATCGCCCAACTTCAGGACACACCTACCGAACTTCTCTCTTCTTGTCTCTTCTGTTCTGTTATCTTCTTTTCCCTTCTCTCATCATCTTCTTCTCTTTCCTCTTCTTCTTCTCTTCTCTTCCTCTCCTCTTCTTCTCCCCTCTTCTCTCTTCTCTTCCTCTTCTCTTCGCTCATCTTCTCTCTTCTCTTCTCTCATCTTCTCCCCTCTTCTCTTCTTTTCTCTTCTCTTCTCAGCTCTTTTTTTTTTCTCCTCTCCTCTTCTCTTCTCTTATTTTTCTTCTCAGCTCTTCTCTTTTCTTCTCATCCTCTTTTCTCCTTTCTCTGCTCTTCTCATTATTCCCCTTTTCTCTTCTCTTCCTGTTCCCTTTTATTCTGTTCTCTTCTCCGCTCTTCTCCTTTCCTCCTCTTTCTCTTCTTCTTCTCCACCATCTCCCTGAGGAGTTTGGGTATGTCAGTGAAGTATTCAGGCCGTGTCTTTGGGGCAAGATTGAACCTGGCGGAGCCCATCTCTCTCGGGTACAGGGTGCATGCTGGGTATGTTTATGTTGGTTCTTTGATGTCAGCATTGCCAAGGTTTACAGTAAAATGTTATGTTGTAAAATGTGTTGAGATTGCCTGCAGCCATAACAAGCTCTTAACACAACAACCTGCGCTCCCCTGTAAATGAGAAACAATCGCCTGAAGTTGGGAGTATGGCTACCGATATAGCAAGGTCCTTGAAAACAATCATACACCCAAACTTCTCATTCAGTATATAGATTTAAATTTCACAGGTGATTCCTAAGCGGGAGGGATGAGTGAGTCAGAGTGCACATTTTGGGTGACCTCCAGAGTGTTAAGCTGGGGAACGCCAACAAAACACAAACAAGTCACAAGTCCCTATATAAAGACCTTTGTATGGTGAGGACAGGCTTCAAGTAACACATGAATTTCTCTCTTTAGATATGATAAAGTATTTGAATCGGAACACTTTTCATTGCGGATTAGAGTGGATCCCACCCCCTGTCCCCTGTTTGGCAGAGCATTCTGCTCTGAACTGATCGTTACAACGTGTAGGACTTCTCTTTTAACTTCTTGAGGAGTTGTTCGGGGAGTATAGTACACTGAATTGTTCAGGCAGAACGGACGTACATCTCCGTCACGATTTGAACCCGTGCTGTCAGTTACCGTTAGATCAGAGTAGCTACAATGCACTAACCACTAGGCTTACAGGCGAAGTGTCATATGAGTCATCTTGTCAATCCTATATTATATGGTCAGAACAGCCATATTTTATACACGTTTTACGAATACACGTTTTTTTTTTCATTACAAGCTTTAGGCTGGACTGGGCCTACGTGTGCGCTTACGACAGACACTATACGTCATGTGTGGAGAATGACGTCATGTTGGTGATGATGTATGGCTGACGACAGGCGGGGCTGCGGGGATGTAGAAGTTGTAATCTGGAAGAAATAGATCACGCCTAGGGCGCTCCCCACATTTGACACATGCTGAGCCCAAGATGTGGGGTTTTTTTTTGGTTGCTTTTTTTGGGTGGGATGTTATTATGTATTCGGAGAGACATGCAGAGAAGCAGACTGGTGTCAGACTACGGTGACAGATAGATTTACACTCACGTGCACGTGCACGTGCAAGCGCGCACGCGCACACATTTCGTAGATTTACTTCCCCCTCCCCTTTAATAATTATCACTCTCGTGCAAAAATGATAGAAAAACATAAACACGTACGCACGTACATAAAGTTCACACACACACACGCACACACACACACACACACCACACACGCACACCACACACAACACACAACACACACACACACCACACACACACACCGCGCATGCACGGTCATGCATGCACACACGAACACACACCCACACTTCAGACTACAAGGTCCTAGGTTACATCAATCAGATGACCAAATCTGAACCAAATATGCAGGTATTGTTGTCAGAGCCACCGAAGCTCACATCAAAATGCACCTTTAGATAAACCCTTTATGAGCAACGAGGCCAAGAATTCAGTTTCTGGTTTCTGACACACTTATTTGGTTTTGGCCCCTGTTCCTCGGCTAGAGCTCTGAGGTTCACCAACAGATTTGGCGTATATGACGGTTTTTGCTCACCTCACTCATCAGTCCCCTGTCAAGGCGTAGGGGACAGTTTGCTACATAAGTACCGTTCCTTTTTAGGGATGTATGTTTTCGTAACACACTGAACGATGACATGAATTACGGGATCTTTAACGTGGATATTTGATTTTCTGCTGGCAAATATATACACAAAGGAAGTTAAGGCACTGGAAGGTTGCTGCGCTTGAAATTGACCTGATAGGTCATAAAAATCCTCACCCTTAATACACCAGACGTCGCTGAGATTTGAACCCAGCACTTCATGGACCATGGGATTGATTTTGAACTCTTAACCACTCGGCTGTAGCGTCTGTCATAACACTTTGAATAACTGCTTACCTTTGGTTTTTAGAGTTGGAACACCTGATTTCTCTCTTGCATTCTCCTCTCCTGCCCATTATGCTCATATAGGCCTAACCTTATCGAGATACTAACCTTTATCATTGCAGGCTTGAAGTCCACTTTAAAAAAAAAAAGGCAACTAAATTGCCATGAAGATAAAAAATTAACTTTTCACCAAGGTGGGGAAAAAAACAACTTCTCTGTAACATTCATTGTCCAGGCCTAAAAATACCCCTACCCCCTAAACAGGACAGACCCAGTCCACTCTTGTTTTCAGCTGATTCAGCGTTCTGCCTTCTGACCTTTGGCATGGTCAGTCCTGTGGATTCTTTCTGAGGTCAGGGCTGCCTTACCATCGTAACGTAGTAACCCCTCTTGGCTGTCACAGTGGCTAATGGTATTCTGAAGTGGCTGGCCTTGTTATCACCTCTCTAATAGTAATATTTTCGTCACTATCTTCAAAAACAACCCTCCAGTGACAATGGGACTAAAAACTTGGGTTATGTAACAAACACACAGACACACACGCACGCACGCAAGCACGCACGCACACACAGACACACAGACACGCACACACACACAGACACGCAGACCCCCATATATATATTATATATATTTTTAAATATATATATATATATATATATAATATATATTATATATTATGTATGTGTGTGTGTGTGTGTGTGTGTGTGTGTGAGAAAATGTGTATGTGTGCGTGTGTGTATGAGAAAATGTGTGTGTGTGTGTGTGTGTGTGTGTGTGTGTGTGTGTGTGTGTGTGTGTGTGATGTGGTGTAGTGTGTGGAGAGAGAGAGAGAGAGAGAGAGAGAGAGAGAGACAGAGACAGAGACAGAGACAGACAGAGACAGACAGAGACAGAGACAGAGAGACAGAGACAGAGAGAGACAGAGAGAGACAGAGAGAGACAGAGAGATACAGACAGACAGACAGACAGACAGAGACAGAGAGAGAAGCACGCACGCACGCACCCGTGCACAACACGTAAACAAAACAGCAGATCTTCTTAATCCCTGACCTTTCCATGACCTCTGCTCCGGAAGCATACCACAGGCTCCCGGCAACTCATCAGGCCAACAGTCATCAGGGCTAAACGCCCCGCACACCACACACACACACCAGATGCTCAAACAACAAAGTCGCCACATTGTCCATACACACTTCTTCCATTATAACCCCCCTTCCCACACAGATCCGCTTTCACGCGCGGATTCTTCCGTCTCCAAGAAATTATCAGAACGAAAACTGGCCGTTAACAACACGAAAGCACAACAAAAATTACTACGCCTACGCCGTGAGGATGATGATGTTCAAAGCAATTATTATACTCTAAGACATTTTCAAACCGTTTTTGGAGAAATAGCCATGCTGAAAATGTGGACTAGTGTATTGTACTTCCATCTTTTTGAGAAACAATGAAAAACTGAGATCGGAATTTCAGAGAACATGTGGACAAGTGTACTTGCCATTTTTTTTTTGGAGAAACTATCGAAACCTGAGATCGGAATTTCAGAGAAAATGGGGACAAGCGTACTTGCCACTTTTGTTGTTGTTGAGAAACTACGGAAAACTGAGACCGGAATTTCAGAGAAGAAAAACTCCGGCTGGAATTTTAGCGAAGAAAGATGTTATGTAATTTCAGACTTCAAAAAAGATGTTTTGTGGGTTTATCAATTAACACAAGGAAGTTATGAGGGTTCAAGAAATGATGTTAGTGACAAAGTAGCATATGAGATGATGATTAACTAGGAAGATCAAGATTCTCCAAAAAGAGTTTTCCTGTTTTATCTTTGCTTAGCGACTTAATATGATTAGCGTGGAATCTCCTGGTACCCA
>CM060327.1:26508978-26513978 GCA_030674155.1 Stramonita haemastoma | reverse complement strand
TGTGGGCATATGACATAAGTGTTATAAACATATTACTATCAACAAATATGTATATGAAATAATGTATCAGCAATAATAAGACAAGAAAGTTATATCTGCCGAGAGAGAGAGAGAGAGAGAGAGAGAGAGAGAGAGAGAGAGAGAGAGAGAGAGAGAGAGAGGACAGAGAGAGAGAGAGAGAGACAGAGAGAGAACAGAGAGAGACAGAGACAGAGAGAGAGAGGTTTATATCATACGAACTGAAAAAAACCCTTCGAGGAATGACGACGACTGAAAAGATAAAGAAGAAAAGGAAGATTTGTACAATGAAAAAGAACGATAAACATGCACAAAGCAAAAAGGAAAGAATTTAGGAAAAAAGGAGACAGCCAGACAGACAGAAGAGAAAGATAGTTAAAAGATAGGAAAATTACCCCCAAAAGTTTATAAAAAGAGAGAAAGAAAGGAAAGAAAAAAGAAAAAACCAATGAAGAAAGAAAGAAAAAAAAGACTGGGAAGAACGAAGGAAAATTCGAAAGCAGAACACAAATAGAGAGGAGATGGAAAAGAAAAGAAAAGAAAAGAACGAAAAAAGGCGAAAAGAAAGATAAACGAAAGAAGGAGCTAAGAAAGAAAGAAAGAGAGACAAAATAAAAAATGAAAGAAAAGAAGAAAAGAAAAGAGAAAAAAAGGTGGATAAAAGAAGAAAAGAAAGAATAAAAAGGAAAGACAGAAAAAAGAAGCAAACATTCTGTTGATAAGCCTCGCAGTAAACATTGTGTGAGCGCCCATCTTTTGAACTCCAAACAGTTACAGATCTTTCTATCAGACCACTAAAAGAAAAAAAAAACCAAACCCCAACCCATTCGATATACCTCAAACAAACAGAAAAACAAACCAAACAAACAAACAGCAGCTGCAACTCCAAAGCAAACAGGTAAACAAACAAATAAAGAAACCCCAGATACTTGACCGTTTACAAAACATAACAGTCCAGACCCTAAAACCAAAAATTCTTACGTAAGTGCGCAATTACTTAAGAATAATTACTGAAAACCTCCACAAAAAGCGACAACGATTTGAAGAGGACTGACCCAACATCTTTCGTCCAAAATAACCCCAAATCTTAGTTCAAACGGTATTTGGATGTGGGAGAGAGACGGCAGGGGGGGTGGGGGGGTGGGGGTGGGGCTATTAGGTAGGGTTGGAGGGGTGGGGGAGGAGGGAGGAAAAGACGGAAGAAGACTGAGACAGATGGGAAGAGAAGGAAGCTGTTTTGCTGGGATAACTGACTGAATAACGGATCTGACGTAATCACAAAGACGCGGTTATTGACGTCAGACTATTTCCGTTTCATGGCCGTGTCGCCGGAGGGAGAAACTGGCTTAGAGAAACTTCGATACTGACCTGATGTCAAATATTCCCTCCCTCCCCCCTCCCCTCCTCCTCTCCCCATTCGCCCTGTATTTTTGCCCTCCCCTCCCCACTTCCAAGTTGGTGCGTGTTTAGATGTCATTCATCATTCATTCATTCATTCATTCATTCATTCATTCATCATTTTTCTGCCTACTTTTCATTCAATTATTCATTCTATTCATTCATATTTTTAGTGTATCATCATTCATTCATTCATTCATTCATTCATTCATTCATTCATTCATTCATTCTTTCTTTATTCTTTCTTTCGTTCTTTCTTTAATTCCGTCTTCTTTCTATAAAACTGTTGATCTTTTTCTGTAAAGTGGACAGGTGTTCAAATGCAATATGGGAATAATTATATATATATAGGCTATAATATATAAAGGCGAGCGCCCAAAATAGGACATGCTCTGTTTTCACAGTTACAATTTCTATTTAATCGCACGCACGCACGCACGCATGCACGCACACACGCACGCACGCACCCCCCCCCCCCACACACACATGCACATGCACATACACATACAGACAACAGACAGACAGACAGAGAGAGAGAGAGAGAGAGAGAGAGAGAGAGAGAGAGAGAGAGAGAGAGAGAGAGAGAGAGAGAGAGAGAGAGAGCTCTTATAAATCCATGATACCATTTTTTGCTGACAAAAAAATATTGCAGTCTTTTTCGATCATATCATGATAAAGCTAAGATAGGAACAGGCAGGTTCTCTTTTAGGATATATTTCAGATAACAGAAGCTGTAGCTGGGGTAATGGACATTCATCCATTGCATCCATGTATTTGTTTGTTCACTTGATTGTGTGCCAAGCAAATCAAACAATCAGCCATACGGGGGCGGAATAACTTAGTGGTAGAGCGTTGCGCTCGCGATTTGAAGGCCCCAGACGGTTCGAGTCAGCATCGGGACGTCTGTTCAAGGGATTTTTCTCTTCGAGTTAACATCAGTACTGACTCCAGTCACCCGAAAGTCCCTCACATGAGAATAGCACCCAGACCACCACCCATGGTCCAGTGGATGGGGGGCAACAGGTCCCCAGGTCCTATGTGCGAACTCACACATATCATCTTGCTAACATGTTCAAACCCGCTCTACCTTTTGGAAGAGTTAGCCATTCGTATCGGTAAGAACGAATGACAAAAAAAAAGTTATTAAAAAACTGTCTTTACACTGGTGTCATGTTTAGACATCATTTGCGAAGTCGGAACGCGGCACCTTAATTACAAAAAAACTTATTATTGGTGAACCTCGGAGCGCTAGGCCAGGAACAAATACACACAAAAAAAAGACATTTTGGTTTTTGTACTAGAGGTCAGGTGCCCATGTAGAAAACCAGAAGCCGCGGGTTCAGTCCCTGTTTAAACCTGAAATGTTCGTCCCATCCACTGGACTATGAGTGGTGGTCTGGGTGCTAGTCTTTCAGATGCGAAAAATAAACCAAGATCCCGTGCGCGACATACACATTTAGTGTACGTAGAAGAACCCACAACAACATGAGCATTATCCTTGAAAAAAATGTCTAGAAGAAAGCCACCCACATCGTGAATATTTTTTTGTTTTGTTCCTCGGCTAGAGCTCCGGGTACCTTCAGTTATGGTGAGATTTTGTCTATGCGACCGTTTTTATCCACCATTAAGGTTGTCACATTCCACCTTCGGGATTCATAGGTTAAAAAAACAACACCACAAGCAGATAGGGAAAAAAGAATAACAAAGAAAGCGTAGGCGCCGCTCTTGTGGTGACGCACTCTCCCCAGAGAGAGCAGCCCAAATTTCACGCAGAGAAATCTGGAAATAGTATACAATACAGCACAGTACAGCACAATACAAAGAACGCAATGCAATATCATACAATACAATACAATACGATGGTACAGTATGCTGGAGTTTACTTATTTCTTGACTATACATGAAAAGAAATTCAAGGATTCTAAAGAAAAAAAACAACTTCTTTTGCAGTGAATGTCATTATGACCTATATGTAGGAATTTGTTCTTTTTCCTTCCTTCCTTCCTTCCTTTCTTCCTTCCTTCCTTCTTTCTTTCTTCTTTCTTCTCCTTTCTTTCTTCTCTTCCTTCCTTCCTTTTCCTTCCTTTCTTCCTTCCTTCTCTTCCTTCCTCCTTCCTTCCTTCCTTCCTTTCCTTCCTTCCTTCCTTCCTTCCTTCCTTCCTTCCTTCCTTCCTTCCTTCCTTCCTTCCTTCCTTCCTTCCTTCCTTCTTTCTTTCTTTCTTCTCTTCTCTTTCTCTTCTTTCTTTCTTTCTCTTCTTCCCTTCCTTCCTTCCTTCCTTCCTTTTTCTTTCTTCCTTCCTGTCAACAAGGTTGTAGCTGCGTGACATTAAGGTGATTGATCTTTCTTTCTTTCTTTTCTTTCTTTCTTTCTTTCTTTCTTTCTTTCTTTCTTTCTTTCTTTCTTTCTTTCTTCCTTCTTCTTTCTTTCCTTCTTCCTTCTTTTTATTCATTCCTGTCCAATGCACTCGTGACATTAGTGTTTGATCTTTTCTTTCTTTCTTTCTTTTTTCTTTCTTTCTTCTTTCTTTCTTTCTTTCTTTCTTCATCATTTGCTTTCATTTTTTATTCTTTTTTATTCTTTCTTTCTTTCTTCTTCTTCTTTCTTCTTGTCTTTCTTTCTTTCTTTTATTCATTCATTCATTCATTCATTCATTCATTCATTCATTCTTTCTTTCTTTCTTTTCTTCTTCTTCTTCTTTCTTTCTTCTTTCTTTCTTTCTTTCTTTCTTTCTTTCTTCCTGCCCGTTTAACTGTCTGTCTGTACCAAACATCTGTTTGTCTGTCTGTCTGTCTGTCTGTCCATTTTCCCTGTCCAGACAAAATGTAGGCTACACATCATGTGAAATGAGACATTGTAAACAGGAAGAGGGAAAGACAGAAAGAAAAGGAAAAGAAAGAAAGAACGAAAGAAGAAAGAAAGAAAGAAAAGAAAAGAAAGGGAAAGGATACAAAAAAAAGTAGCCTATCCGTCTTCAATGTCGTTTGCCACTGAACAGACGTGAATGCATCTTGCAATGAAAAGAAAACCACATCACAAAACAACCACAAAAGTAACAGACAACAATTTCAGTGAAGGAATGAATGAAGGAATCAATCAATCAATCAATCAATCAATCAACAATGACAAACAAACAAACAATGAAGAGACAGGCAAACAGATAGACAGAAGCCTGGCACTTATTGTCCAGTTAGTTATTCGTCGAGTAAATGTTTTGTTTTTTTCTTTCTTTTTCTTTTCTTTCTTCGGTCATTCATTCATTTATCATTCTGTCTTTCTTCTTTCTTTCTTTCTGTCTCTTTTCTTTCTGTTTCTTTTTCTTTCTTCTTGTTTGTTGCTCTCTGTTTTATTTCTGTTTTCTTTATTTTGTGCTTTTTCTATTTTCTTTCCTTCTTTTTCTTTAGTTTTGTTGTCCTTCTGTCTTTATTTCATGTTTCTTTATTCGTTTAAAAATTATTGTGGTTTTTTATTAAATCATTTGGTTGTCTTTCTTTTTTCTTTTTCTTTTCTTTCTTTTTTCTTTCTTTCTTTTCTTTCTTTTCTCTCTTCTTTTTTGACCTTTCTTTCTGTCTTTATTTCATGTTTC
>CM060327.1:26498978-26501478 GCA_030674155.1 Stramonita haemastoma | reverse complement strand
ACACAGACACACACAGACACACAGACACACAGACACACAGACACACATACACACAGACACACACATACAGACTCACAGACACACACATACCGACACACTCATACAGACACACACACATATGCACACACAAACACAAACCACACACATGTACACACACACACTCACAAACACACACACGCCTAAACACACACACATGCACACTCACGTGCGCGCGCATACACACACAAATACACACACATACACACACATGCACACACACACGCGCGAGCACACACACACATACACGCAGGCACGCATGCACCACACGCACATACACACACACGCAGGCACGCATACACACATACACACACGCGCGCGCGCATGTACACACGTGTACACATGCAGGCACGTACGCATGCTCGCATGTGCACACGTGCACATATACACGTACACACAAACACACACACGCACACACACACACACACACACACACACACACACACACACACACACACACACACACACACACACACACACACACACACACACACACAGAGACATAAGCATGTTGTCTGCCAGTCTGTCTGCCAGTCTGTCTGTCTGTCTGTCTGTCTCTGTCTCTGTCTCTCTGTCTCTTTCTCTGTCTGTCTGTCTGTCTGTCTGTCTGTCTGTCTGTCTGTCTGTCTGTCTGTCTGTCTGTCTCTCTCTCTCTCTCTCTCTCTCTCTCTCTCTCTTCTCTCTCTCTCTCTCTCTCTCTCTCTCTCTCTTCTCTCTCTCAGTTCCGTTTCAGAAAGCTGTTAGCATGACAAATCAATAAGGAATATGCCAGATTTCATCATCAGCAAACAGATCGGTGACTGGCGGTGACGTAACCCTACAGAAAGCAAGAGGTTGCTGGTTCGATCCCTGTTTAAAACTTCCAACTTTTCCTGCATCCACTAGATTTTTAGTGGCGGTAGTCTTTTGGATGAGACAAAAACGAACCATGGTCCTGTGTGCAATACATATTTAGCACGCGTTAAAGAAGCCACGGTGACACCAGGTAGTTTCTGGCAATGTTCTCTTTAGAAAAAAAGCCACCATTACCAGTAAACAAAATAAGCAAATCAAAGAGTTTGCTGACGTGATTCAAGTCTGCAGTGACTTGAAGAAGTATACAAAAACATACACGAGAGGAGAGAGAGAGAGAGAGAAGAGAGAGAGAGAGGAGAGAGAGAGAGAGAGAGAGAGAGAGAGACAGAGACAGAGACAGAGACAGAGAGACAGACAGTCAGACAGACAGACAGACGGAGACAGAGAGAGACAGAGAGAGACATAGACATAGACAGACAAACAGACAGACAGACAGATAGAAAGAGGCATACAAAGAGACAGAGAGAGACAAAGAAAGACACAGAGACACAGAGAGAAAGGTAATAACGATAATGCCCGGACATGCATGACAACGATGGGAATAGGAAGGACAGAAGAGGCAGACTGCCTGGCTGTCTGTTTCCTCGCAAACACAGAGTTCATTCCGCCCTTTAACACAGGCAAGACACGTTTGCTCTGATTAAACAGGATCAGATATGCACCAAAAAACTAACCAAAAAAAAAACCCGGACAAAAAAATCACACACACACACACGCGCGCGTGCACACACACACACACACGCACACACACACGCACGCACACACGCATGCGCGCGCACGCACGCACGCACGCGCGCTCGCATGCACGCACACACACACTCTCTCTCTCTCTCTTAAGCATATATGTTTGCCAGCACAAATGCATATATAGGCGCGTATGCGTATGCATGCATTTTTACAAGCACACACACTCACGCGCACACCCCCCCGCACGCACGCACACACACAAAGCCAACAACAACAACCACACACACATATACACACAACGATTCATATTTTTTGTGAAAGAAAATAAAATGAACAAATATTCCGCACATTTTCTAAGACATGACTTTTCCCTTAACTCCTTAAGGAGTCAGTGGGAAACAGCACTGAATGCTTCAGGCAGTGTGTCAAGGGCAAGTTCAACCTGGCAGAATCCATCCCTCTCCAAATCACATGAAGCTGACGCATCACTCCACCACGACCACAACGGTTATGGTTTGCTTTTTTACCTTTCCCCTTTCCCCACCCATGGACGCTAAAGCTAAGTGGACAGAGACTCCTGTCCCTGTTGGTCAAGAAAGTCGTGGGTTCGAATCTTTGGCAGCGTCGTCTGGTGAATTAAGGGCGGATGTCTTGTACAATCTTTGAAGTAAAATGCGCAGGCCTGCCAGTTCATGAATTCCTTTTGAGTATAATTAAGTGCATGAGGGAACAAAGTAACGAACGCTTAAGATCCCGTAATTCATGTCAGCGTTTGGTGGGTTACATAAACAAACGTACCCAGCATGCATACTGTACCTGGAGAGGAATGGGCTCTGCCAGGTTCAACTTGCTCGTAACACACTGCCTGATAAATTCAGTGCAGTACAGTGCCCCAACGAGTCCTCAGGGAGTGAAGGGAGAA
>CM060327.1:26486478-26491478 GCA_030674155.1 Stramonita haemastoma | reverse complement strand
ACCACACTCTACTTCAGACAAAAAAACTTAAAACAAACTTGCAACTAAGATAAAACAAAAAACCCTACTAAAAAAGAAAAGAAACACACCAAATTCAGACTCTTGACAAACACAGACAACCATTACTGTACCGTTGAAACGCGGCACGCACAGCTCCCATTGTCGAGTTGTCGGACTTGACAAAACTGAAGCCTTGGAATTCAACAGAAGTTGTTTTTAAAAAAATCGTTGTTTGGGCAGTCACCGGTGTGGACAGCACGTAAAACCTAATTGATTAACAACCTAATAAAGCCCTTTTTGTGTTCAATAAATACCTTATAGGATACACTTTCAAAACTCGATGGTTTGTATATATATAAAATGAGCAGATATTTTTTTTTGGTACTGGAATTTTCGACGTTTAAAACCAACGTCTGAACCGGCTTAGGATGTGAAGTTTTGGCTTGAGATCCTCTCAAAGTTAGGTATATATAGATCAAGTAAGAAGTTTAAAAAATACGGGTAAAATACCCTGAAAATATCAATTTTTTTAACAAAAATATCAGACAATCCAAAACTACCAATTGAAATAATTCACACCTTTTTTTTCCTCAAAATTTTTTTAAATTTCAAAACTTTTTTTTCGTGTCAATCCCTCAAAAAAAATCAGCGTTTTCTTCTTCTTTCCTCTTCTCAACTTCTGTTCTTACTCTCACTTTCTCTTTTTCTTTTCCGTTCGTTCTGTCAGTTTTCAGATCTATCTATCTTTCTTTCTTTTCTTCCTTCTTTCCTTCCTTCCTGCCAGAGACGTTCTATGGCTAGACAGACGGAAACCAGGACTGTACTGCCGACGATGGCAGACAAGCAGATAAAAGGCTGACAGGCAGACGAGAGCGCTGCTTTGTACCGCTGCGTGTCAAAGCCTAGGTCCGCCGTCGCCTCCTCCTTCGCGATCTTTGAGTGACTGACATCACCACGCGTCGTTTCTCTGTGTGTGTGTGTGTAGTGTGTGTGTGTGTAGTGCGTGTGTGTGTGTGTGTGTGTAGTGTGTGTGTGTGTGTGTGTGTGTGTGTGGTGTGTGTGTGTGTGTGTGTGTGTGTGTGTGTGTGTGTGTGTGTGTGTGCCACGCCCCTTAGGCCTAGGCCCAGTAGCTGGGGGTTGAATGAGAGAGAGAGAGAGAGAGAGAGAGAGAGAGAGAGAGAGAGAGAGAGAGAGAGAGAGAGAGAGAGAGAGAGAGAGAGAGAGAAGGGGGGGGTGGGTGAGGATAGTGTGTGTGTGTGTGAAGGGGGTGGGGTGGGGGTAGTGTGTGTGTGCATGTGTGTGTGTGTGCATGTGCATGTGTGTGCATGTGTGTGTGTGTACGTGTGTGTGTGTGCATGTGTGTGTGCATGTGTGTGTGTGTGTGAAGGGGGTGGGGGGTAGTGTGTGTGTGTGTGTGTGTGTGTGTGTGTGTGTGTGTGTGTGTGTGTGTGTGTGTGCAGCAGCGCTTGTGCTTGTCGAAGCTCCAATTATTTCTTCCTATGTCTTCTCTCTCTGTCACTGTCTGTCTGTTTGTCTATCTGTCTGTCTGTTTGTCTATCTGTCTGTCTGTCTTGTCTCTTACTGTGTGTATATATGTCTGGATGTTTGACTCTGTGTGTGTGTGTGTGTGTGTGTGTGTGTGTGTGTGTGTGTGTGTGTGTGTGTGTGTGTCTCTGTCTGTCTTTCTGTCTGTCTGTTTGTCTGTCTGTCTGTCTCTCTCTTAGTTTATCTTGTCTGGTCTTTCCATCCTCATCTTCTCTCAATCATTCAATCACATATTCTGTCACCTCTCCCCCTCTCTCTTTCCTGTGGCTCTGATCTCCCTCTCTCTCTCTCTCTCCTCTCTCTCTCTCTCTCTCTCTCTCTCTCTCTCTCTCTCTCTCTCTCTCTCTCTCTCTCTCTCTCTCTCTCTCTCTCTCCCATATCCCCCTCCTTCCTGCCCCCTTTCTTTTTCTGTTTCTTTCACTCTGTTTAGATTTACAAAAAAAACAACAAATAAAATCGGGGTTGTCTTCCTGTCTGCATTCATACAAGTACAGGAATACAGACAGGTGCAACACACACACACACACACACACACACACGCACACACACACACACACACACACACGCACACACACACACGCACACACACACACACACACACACACGTACGCACACGCACGTACGCACACGCACGCACGCATATACACAGAGAGAGAGAGAGAGAGAGGAGAGAGAGAGAGAGAGAGAGAGAGAGAGAGAGAGAGAGAGAGAGAGAGAGAGAGAGAGAGAGCACTAGCTATATAAACAGTGAATGAGCATGGCTTTGGTTTTGTTTCCTAGATACATACAGATTACATGTACATAACACTTTTCATCCTTGAGTTTTCTAGCTTCCATTTTGTACTCAGTTCCAGAAATGTTGGCCAAATAAATCTGTCAGTTATTGAGATCTACAAGAAGCTGAAGCCTGAATGAAGCCTAAAGCTGAAGTTGAATTTTGGTGATGCTTTGAGCTGTTATTTTGAGATTGTTTTCAGCCATGACAAGCTCTTGGTATAACAACCTGTATTCTCCAATACTAGCGAAACAATCATTTAAAGTCGGAGTATGGCTGCCTATCTGGCGAGGTATTCAAACAACAAAAAAACCTCCAAACCCTAGTCATACATGCAAACCTCTCATCCAGTGCATACTAATGGTCTCACTGTGATCACCAGGCAGGGTGAGTGAGGCAGAATGCATATTCTGGGTGACCCCCAAGATGCTGAAGTGAGGGAAGACACAACTTTAACCATCAGTTGCAATTTTTCTTGTAGTCAAGTTCTGATATCTAAAATATTGTTATATCAAGTATTTCGGTACAGTGCTGTTAATGCACGAGTCTCCTATTTATTTTCTATGTGACAGCAAATTTCTCTGCGTAAAATTCGGGCTGCTGTCCCCACGGAGAGCGCGTCACCACAAGTGCAGCGCCACCCATTTTTTTTCTTTTTCCTGTCTGCAACTGTATTTGTTTCCCTATCGGAGTGGCTTTTTTCTACAGAATTTTGCCAGGGACAACCTTTTTGTTGCCGTGGGGGTCTTTTATGTGCGCTAAATAATGATGTGTAACACACGTAACCTCGGTTTATCGTATCATCCGAAAAACTAGCACCAAGACCACCATTCATGGTCTAATGGATGGGGGAAAAAGTTTCGGGCCCGAACGGAATTCGAACCACCACACACTTCCGACCCGGACTTTTCGCTTTCTAAGTAGGCGCGTTACCTCTAGACCTCCGATCCACTAGCTGGGCGATCGTGGGTTTGAAGCCCGTGTGATGATCTTTTGAAGGATTTTCTGGGCTCCAAAAAAGCTCCTTACAAGAACTAAACTTGAAATGAGCTTTATAAACCACACAGCAAAACATTCATTACTTCACGAATACAAACGTTTCAGATCGTTGTTTACAGGGACTGAATTTCTCCGAGTTTTTTTTTTTGGAATGCTTGCAGTCGGCTGACGGTAATCACCTTCTGTTAATCCGATTTTGGTCAGACCACGGTAATCAGCTCGAACAACGACCTTTGAACTACTGTGATTGTCTTGTATTAAACTGGGCCATCATTGGTGCGTCACTTGGGTGTGTTCAGAGGTGGCTGATGAATGGATTGATAGTGGATTTTTTTTGTTCTTTTACAATGAATTGATGGATTAAGAGCGTACTCCTAAGTGCCTTAGTCCTCTTGGTGTTTCAATGCATGCAGAGTGCATTTTGAATGGTGTGTCATTCTTGTCAGCGTAAGGTGGGTCAGTGGTGTAGAGGTAACGGACCTCCCCAGAAGTCTAAAAGTCCAGGTTACAAGTGTGTGGTGGTTTGAGCCCCGTTTGGCTCCGAAACTATTTTACCCCATCCACTAGCTGATGGTGAGTGGTGGTCTGGGTGCTAGTCTTTCGGATGAGACTATAAACCAAGATCCCGTGTGAAAATACTCATTTAGTGTACATTAAAGAACCCACGGCAACAACTCTGGCAAAATTCTGTAGCAAAAAGCCACTACGATGGGAAACCAAGTACTTATGCAGGCAGGAGAAGAAAAAAATAATGGGTGGCGCTGCTCTTGTGGCAACGCGCTCTCGCTACGGAGAGCGACCCAAATTTCATGCAGAAAACTCTGTCGTGACTTAAAGTGGCATACAAAACAAAACAAAACAAAACAAAACAATACTATACAATACAATACAATACAATACAATACAATAATTAGCAAAAACAAAAAATTCCGTAGCAAGTGTACGGAGAGATATTCTTTTGGAGCCAACATCTGTGCAGACCCCGCTCTCCCCACAGTCGTTTCTTCTTTTTTCTCTCCCCTTCTCCTTTAACCCCCTGACAAGTCGTTGGGTCGCTGCACTGATATGAATTTTTTTTAGGACAAGTCTCTTGGGCAAGTTGTACCTGGCAGAAGCCCATCCGTCTCCAGGTACAGGATGCATGCTGGGTATGCTCGTGTTTTTGTGATACATCGAAGACTGACATGAACAAAGAAATCTTTAAAGTGTAAATTTCATCTTCTGCATGCGAAGGGACTTTAAGCTCTGGCAGGTTTGCATTTCGAGTTGACCCATGAGAATGTATGAAAAGCAATAAATCCCCCATAAGCATAAGTTTCTGCTAAGATGCGAACCCATGGCTTCATGGAGCCATGGAATAGAAGTCACTCGTTACTATGAGACCCAAGAGCCAGAACTAATGTTAGAACATACACATACACAACATTTCTCCTTTTTCTTCATCTTCGTGCGTTGGCACACGGAACCTCAGTTTATATATAATAATTATCATCTGCGGACTTTCAAGGGAAGGGAGTTAGTAACAATTTGAACTCCAGTATTTCTTTTTTCGTTCCGAGACTACAGATCCAAGGCTCCCCTGTGGTGAGATTTTTGCGTATGCGATCGACAGTTTAAGCCCACCATTAAGGTAGCCGCATTCCGACTACGGAGAAAATGTTTTAAACTCGAACACTACTGT
>CM060327.1:26476478-26478978 GCA_030674155.1 Stramonita haemastoma | reverse complement strand
GAAATAGTGATCTTGTTTCAGCGGTTTATACTCCAAATCTGAAGATTTCAGAGGGCTCACTTTTGAGTCTTGCAAGGTCTGTAAACGAAAGGGGAGTGGGCACACGTTCCAAAGCCGTTTCACCTTTGGGAAGAGTAGGTTATTGCATGCGTTCCAGTAGGAACAGATGACAAAATTAAAAACAAGCAACGCACCAAAACAAAACACAAAAACCCCACGCTCTGTTTAGACATGACACTGAAGTCGGAATGCGGGTACCTTAATGGTGGGTAAAACACGCAAAATCTCACCTATGATGAACCACGGAACTGTAGCCCAAGAACAACAAAAAAATCACATCTTCAAGATATTTAAAGACAAGTACATACGAAACTTCAGCATAAAACAACGGCAGATTCTTCCTTTTCAAATTCAAAATTCAAAACACTTCATCATCTCATAGACAGAGAAATTTAAGTGAGTTACAAGCCATACATTAAAACAGTCAACATGTAAACATAGTAATATCACGGAAAGAGTACCCACAACAGTATACAAACAAGCCGCCTCATCATCTGTGATGCTCCTGTTCTGCTGCCCCTACTCCACTCACCACCACGGGATAGCCTAGTGGTCAGAACATTGCGCTGGCAATTTGACAACCCAAGTTCAATTCCCGTTGGAGGGGATTTTTTCCCCTGGAGTTAAACATCAGTGCTGACTCCACTCTCCCCCTAAAAGTCTTTCGGATGAGACTGTAAACCGAGGCCCCGTGTGCGAACGCACGCAGAACATCTTGCACACACGTTAAATCCTGTTCCGCTTTTCGTAAGAGTAGGCCATTGTGTGCTGATGGGAACAGATCACAATATTTACACGATTGCATACACACGGGGACTGGATGAAAAAAAGCACATGAGTGCTTATCCCATTATCCTCAATATGAAAGAATAGAAAAAACAAAAATAAAAACTATACAAACAAGCTGTCTCATCTTCTGTGATGGTCCTGTCCTGCTGCCCCCACACCGCTCATCACCACTACCATCTTGAGGGTGTAATAGATGTCTTAGCTATTAGTAGTGTTGAATATATTTTTTATTCATTGCTTAACAAATTTCTTTTAATAGAGGTGTGTGTGTGTGTCTATGTGTGCGTGCGTGCGTGCGTGCGTGCGTGTGTGTGTGTGTGTGTGTGTGTGTGTGTGTGTGTGTGTGTGTGTGTGTGTGTGTGTGTGTGTGTGTGTGTGTGTGTTTAACAAATGTTACCTCTTTATCATGCGCGTTCAAATTATTAGGCTTTTTCTTATTAGTTGTTTACATATGTTTTCAATCACTGCGAAACACATTTCCTTTGATAGAGGACAACAAAAGTGTTGAATTGTTGAACTGAATTGTTCATGCCTTGGTTCGTCATGACACATCTTCAGGGTCAGAAGTCCACAAGAAGCTTATCAATGTGGGCTACTGTCCACCATGTACACAACAAACGAAATTATTAGTAAAGTTTATGCGGGTTCTCTATTCCGTTTTTAATCCCTTCAATCATTTGTTTTCTTATTTATGTCGTAAACAGACTAGTTAATATTCAAGCAGGCATCCCACCTAATTGGCTAGGACTGTTTTATTATTATCCCCGCCCCCCCTCCCCCCCCCCCCCCCCCCCCCCCCCCCGGATATCTACATCTCTAATCCGGGTAATTTAGTATACATAGAAGTCTTTGTACCAAACCTAATCTCGTCAAAATATTTAAAGAGGAAAATATAAAATCTTCTGTTATTAGCAACTGTAAACTATCATACCCTACACCACACCACACCGATTTAGTAAATCTCCTGATCCTAATTATGCATTCAGTTTTTAATCTCCAATTAATTTTTCCCTTTACTTACGTTGTCAACAGATCAGTTGATATCAAAGTATATTTTTGTCTTTGAGTTTTGCCTTGATTGGCAGGGCTAATAATATCTCATGGTTTAAAAAAAACAACAACAAAAAACCCAACAACAACCACTACCTGGATTTCTGTATCTTTAACCCCGGGTGATTCATATTAGTCTACCAACGTATCTTTGTACCAGAACTAACTAGACAATCAGCTTTCGTCTTGTTATTGGTCGTTGTTTGCAGTAACCGGGAAAAAAATCTAACTTATTTTTTGTGACATGAGAATCGATTTGGTGAATTAGTTTACTATAAAAAGAGAAAAAAATGTTCAGGTCTGGATTTAGATACGGATACATTGTTGACAAGTCTGTATTGATTGATTGATTGATTATTTATCTATTTATTCTTTTATATCGAGGATAATGGAACAAGCACCCATGTGCTTTTTTCATCCAGTCCCCGTGTGTATGCAGTTTGTAAAGTTTGTCATCTGTTCCCACCGGCACACAGTGGCCTACTCTTTTGAAAAGCAGAGCATGATTTAACGTATGCGCAAGATGTTCTGCGTGCGTTCGCACACGAGGCCTCGGTTTATAGTCTCATCCGAAGGACTTTTTGGGGGTAGTGGAGTCTGC
>CM060327.1:26467936-26476378 GCA_030674155.1 Stramonita haemastoma | reverse complement strand
AAGAAAAGTACTGTGAATCGGGGAGAAGACCTTTGTACTGTGAAATCTGGGGGGAAGACCATGTACTGTGCATTTTGGAGAAGACCATGCACTGTGCATTTTGGAGAAGACCATGCACTGTGCATTAAGAAGACCATGAACTGTGCATTCAGAAGACCATGTACTGTGCATTTTGGGAGAAGACCATGTACTGTGAATCTGGAGAAGACCATGTACTGTGCATCTGGGAGAAGACCATGTACTGTGCATCTGGGAGAAGACCATGTACTGTGCATCTGGGAGAAGACCATGTACTGTGCATCCAGAAGACCATGTACTGTGCATCCAGAAGACCATGTACTTGCATCTGGAGAAGACCATGTACTGTAATTAAAGAAGACCATGTACTGTGCATCAAAGAAGACCATGTACTGTGCATCCAGAAGACCATGTACTGTGCATCACAGAAGACATGTACTGTGCATCTACAAGAAGACCATGTACTGTCATCCAGAAGACCATATACTGTGCATCTTGGAGAAGACCAAGTACACAAAATGGCCAACATCAGCAATGTGTCCAGTGGTGTGTGTGTGTGTGTGTGTGTGTGTGTGTGTGTGTGGTGTGTGTGTGTGTGTGTGTGTGTGTGGTTGTGGTAGAGTGAGTGAGTGTGAGTGTGTGTGTGTGTGGTGTGTGGTGTGTGTATGGAGCGCGCGCGTGTGTGTTTGTGTGAATGTGCACCTATATGTCCACGTAAATGTGAGTTTTGTATATTGGAGGTGGGGGTGGGGGTTGTGAGGAGCGCTTGCATAACTCTCATGCATTCTGTCGGCCAGCAGTCATTACAGAAAACAACCACTAGATAATTAGCAAATTTAATTGCTGAAGAAGTTGTCGAGGAAAGGCTAGATAAAAATAGTCAATAACTTCTAACTATATTGCATGGATCATCTTTTCACTTTACCAGAATTAAATTCCCATCTTTTTAACCCACACATGATTTTCTTTAAACCAGAGATAACCAATGTTTTTTTTTGGCAAGGCTACCAGGTTTGATAGGGGCAGAGATGGAAACATGGGGTCTATGGCAAAGAGTTGTGAATTCTAAGGTTAGTATTGGTTTAGTCAATAATAATAATAATAATAATAATAATAATAATAATAATTTAATATATATATTAACTACATAATATCAGATTTTATGCGTATCTGTAAAACAAATCAAAGCGCTTGCATTCGATCCTCACAACAAACAAGCAACCAATGACAATAAATAATAATAGCAAACTCGAATATACAATATACAAGAAAAAGCAAGGGACCTAGAACTGATCCATGAGGAACATCAGCAGCAGTCTTTTATAAGACTAATTTTCATCTTTTAACACCACAACCTGAAAGGGATCAGAAATACAACCCTTTTTTTTTAGAAAAAAAAGGAAAATCAAATAAGTTCATAAGTTTTCCGACAGCATTTCAACTTGAGAAGCATGATTTTTGTACCATACCCTGTCAAAAGATCTATTTTTTCGTTCCTTGGCAGAAATCCTAGGGTCACCAATGGTGAGATTTAGTCCACCGTGACGTCAGTTTACTTTCAAGAAAAACTGCTGAATAAGGGATACTTGACCATCTTCACCCCATAAATTAATGCTAGCATCAGCCGCCGAATTAACTATTCAGTTACCTGAAGAAAATGTGAGCTGTACTTTTGTTGGTAGGTTATTTATGGCTGTCTCTACATGTCTCTAATCCTTTGAAGCATAGCGTAAAAAATAAAATCAAACAAAAGGGGGGTGGGTGGGGGGTGGGAAGGGGGGGGGGGGTTGGGGCGAAATAGCTTATTATTTATTTGTTCTTTTATATCGAGGATAATGGAATAAGCACTCGTGTGCTTCTTTACATTCAGTCCCTGTTTTTGTAAATCTTGTCATTTGTTCCCACCGGCACACAATGGCCTACTCTTACGAAAAGCGGAATAGGATTTAACGTAGGACAAGATGTTCTGCGTGCGTTCGCACACGGGGCCTTGGTTATAGTCTCATCCGAAGGAGTTTTGAGGAGAGTGGAGTCAGCACTGATATTAACTCTAGGGTAAAAAATCCCCTCAAACGGGAATCGAACCCGGGTCGTCAAATTTCGAGCGCAGTGTTCTACCATTAGGCTATCCCGTCCTCCTTGTGGTTAGAACTTTGAGTTTGTGATCTCACAGCGTTGGTTCGAGTCACCATCAACATGTGTGTTTGAGGGGATTTTTTTCTCTGGAGTTAACATCAGTACTGACACTACTTCCATGATAGTGTTCGGGATGAACTGGAAACCAAAGTCTGTGTGCACAGGCACGCAGAACATCTTCTGCACACGTTAAAAACCCCCCGTTCTTCATTTTGAGAGAGGAGGCCATTGTGTGCTGGTAGGAACGTATGACAAAATTAAAAAAAATACCCTAAACACTGGTATCCTGTTCAGACATTATTTCTGAAGTCGGAATGCAGCTACCTTAATGGTGGGAAAATGGTTACGTACACAAAATCTGTCTATCAGTGAACCTTACAGCTTTTGTCGAGGACCCCCTCAACCCCACCCCCACCAAACAAACACAACAACAACAACAAAACAACCCCCAAACAAAATAATTAAAAAACTATTTTGTTAAAAACGAAAAAACAACAACATATGTATGTTATTTTCTTTCAAGAAATTTTTTTTGCATTAGTCCACATCTATAGTCAAAAATAAACTCAAAACGACTCATAGATCAACAAATCATGATTTATTCGTTTGATTTTTATCATCTTATTTTCACCAAGAAAACAGAAGATCACGACGTATTTTCTAACACAGAAGCACCTCAAGACCGTATAAACTAAATATCCCAATGTGATTTTTTTGGGGTAGTGTGTGTGTGTGTGTGTGTGTGTGTGTGTGTGTGTGTGTGTGTGTGTGGTGTGTGTGTGTGTGTGCAAAATACCAACATTACGAAGGCTATTCCTCATAAAAGTGTGTACTAGAATAGCCCCGTATCCTACACAAACATAACCTCTAGGCTGAAACAAGATCTCAAAGAAAGCATAACGAAAGTGGGAGGGTGAAATATCGATTTCAAGGATGCAGCAAAACTGTGGGGGTCGTAGTGGGTCATTTGCACGTGCACTGTGGTCCTTCGTGCCTCTGGAAGTTCCCGGTCTAGACACAAGTGCTTGGAACAAGGCGATAAAGTCCCAGTCTTTATGACTGGACTTGTTGCCATTTTAACTGTCAGCGGGGACTGAAAAAAGGGGAAAACAACTATATATAGCTTCACAAACATGTTTACTCTTTCTCTGCCTTTCTGTCTGTGTATGTGCCTGTCTGTGTGTCTGTTTTGTCTGTCTGTTTGTCTATCTGTATGTTTGTCTCACAGTCTCACTGTCTCTCTAAGTTTTTTTTCTCTCTCTCTCTCTGTTTTTTTTTCTTTTATTCAAATCAAAATCATCATTGATTCTTACTTCTTATTTTCGTTTCTGAATGAGTGACTTTTTAACATTACCTTAATATTGTATCTCTGTGTTATTTCTTGCCTGTTTTTTGATACTTGGTATGGTTCCTTACTTTTGGTATTTGGATCATTATAATTGTTGTTGTGTAGTTGAGGCTATTTTTTTTTATCTTAATGTTATCCCTGAAAATGGCGGGGACTGGATGTAAAAAAGCACACGAGTGCTTATCTATTATCCTCGAATAAAAGAATTTTGCCTTGCCTTGCCTTGCCTTGCCTTGCCTTGCCTGTGCCTGCCTTGTCTGTCTTCTTCTCTCTCTCGTCTCTGTCTCTTCTTCTGTCTGCTTCTGTCTTCTTCTCTTCTTCTCTCTCTCTCTCTCTCTCTCTCTCTCTCTCTCTCTCTCTCTCTCTCTCTCGTCATTCTCTCTCTCTCTCTCTCTCTCCTCTCCTCTCTTCTCTCTCTTCTTCACAATCATATTGTCTGTAATAGTGTTTTAGTTAATACATCAAATTTGTAATTTTGTGATTGACAACGTTCTGAATTTATGCCATTTTTTGTTATATGTATGCTATGTAAGTTGGAATGTATGGGATCGTGTTTTGCCTAAAAAAATTAACTGTTAGACAAGACATTGACTTGATATGTATTATTGAAAATATTGTTTTAAAAAGGGTTTCGTGTAGATGTTTTTCTCATACTTTATTGTTTGGTTTGTTCTGATAACAATGTAACCTTAAGGCGCGTCTCTCTGTCTCTCTCTGTTCCTCTGTCTCTCTCTGTTTCTCTCTGTCTGCCTGTCTTCTGTTGCCTGTCTGCCTTTTCTGTTCTGTCAGCTCTCTGTCTCTGTCTCTCTCTCTTTATACACACAAACAAAACTCTTCACAGGCTATCAAAATTCTTTACAAGTTTCGTGCTCAGATGAAAGAAAACTGAACTCATAAATCCATTTCCAAAATTAACTGCACTGGCTTCCTATGAAAGACTGCACGAACTGTAAAAATTCTTCCCACGATTTTTGCTCTCTGAGCCAAATATTCCATTGTATCTGGCAGAGCTCTGCTGTGCTTTCCCCCCCCCCCCCCCCCCTTTTTGTCCGCGATTGAGATATTTTCAAATAAACGTAACTAATCCTCTAAAGATCAAAGATGATAAAGCAATAAGGAGAGAAGATGCCTAAGAATATTGCTCCCAAACTGTGGAACTCCCTGCCCGAACCTTCAAAACAAAAGGAACCAACACCACTGCTACTGCTACTTCTACAATCACCACCACGACTACTACTCTACTACTCCTGTTGCTGCTGCTGCTGCTGCTGCTACTCAAGATTAGTACTATTTTCTAAGCACAATCTTTTTGTCACACAGTGATCCCTCGACATATTGGCGGTCATTATAGAAAGCTAATCTTTTCAAGGTAACATGAAGTTTATATAAACAGATTTGGACTCTATGGTTGAGTGGTTAAGACCGTTAAACTTCAACCCAGTGGGGCATAGGGTCGTGGTTTCAAATTTCGGCAGTAGCGTCTGTTGAATTTAGAGTGACGACTTTTACCGTCTCTCAGGTCAGTTTCAAGTGCAAACCTGTCAGTATCTTTATCCCCTTCGTGTGATATATAAACATGCAGAAGAATAATTACGCACGTTAAAGATACATTTTTTGTGTGTCAGCATTCAGTGTGGTTAAGAAAACAGGAACATATCCAGCATGTATCCTGCAACCATCACTATCCCCCACCACCCCCGCCCAAACAAACAAAAACACCCAAACCAAAAGAAACATAAAATCCAAACAAAAACCCAAACAAGAAGAACATCAAACAAACAAGAAAAAAATCCCCCAAGTTGCTCTGAAGTGGGGATGAATGTGTCGGCTGAGGCCAGCAGGCAGACCTCCTGCAGGCTACAAGCACAGGAGAAGACCAGATACTGCACATACCACCCAATGCAATAAGCGAACGCACGTAAAAAAAAAAAAAAAGCCCATGGCAACAAGGGGGCTGTCCCTGGCAAAATTCTTTAGAATACAGCCACTCTGTTAGAGAAACAAATACAGTTGCAGACAGTAAAAGAAAAAACAATAATGGGTGGCGCTACTTTTGTGGCGACGTGCTCTCCCGGGGAGAGCAGCACAAATTTCACGCAGAGAAGTCTGCCGTGACTTAAAGTGGTATAAAATAATAAATACAATACAATTCAAACAACACAATACAATTCAATACGGTACAATAATATCCACATAATGAAATGCAATACAATACAATTATTTCAATACATATATACAAACAAGACAATGCAATGCATTGCAGCACAGTACAATTCAATGCAAAACACCGCAAGGCACAAGACAAATAATTATTGCACGCCACAATACAACTCACTACACTTCAATACGCTTAGCCTATGTGGAGAGATGTATCCACGAGTCCATTGATTTATGACCTTGAGGGGCCTCATTTTTGCCCCCCCTCCTCCTCCTCCCCCCCCCACCCCGTACACACGCACGCATCAGTCATTTGTATAAGGTGACAGCATATCAACTTTCGATATCTTACTAATATGTGCCTGGGGTCAGACGTCTCACATCTTAAAGAAAAAGAAGACGTAGAGGTTTTCCCCGTTTTGTGAGCTATGGTTGTATGCAGTTTGTGAGCTCTGAATAGTAGCGAGTGAAGGAAAGCTGGTTGCAAAATCTTCAGTGGTGCCCTCACAGTCCGCGGGACTGGACTACGGGACAGGTGAAGGTGAAGGATGATGAAAGTAGCAAAACACACTGTCCTTCAGGAAGCGTTAAAAATGTTCGTTCCCAGCTGTCAAGGAGAAAAAGACACACTGCTACAGAAACGTTTCAAAGATGTACAAAGTAAAAAAACAACAAACAACAACAACAAAAACGTTGCTGTATGTCCCGAGGCTTCAGCCACATTCAGAATGCACACATACTCACAGCACACAGAAAAAGTTAAAGTCTGTCCCGAGCCTAAGGCTCATCAGGCCGGTGCTTATCCCGGTTTCTGTGGCGTTAAGCGACTGAGAGTCATAGACTCCCCCTGGATAGGACGCAGGGTTAACCCCCAACACAAGGTTGGTACCCCTTTTACACCTGGGTGGGGTGAGAAAATAGCCGTAAAGTGCCTTTTCCAAGGGCACAACGCCATAGCCGAAAGCTGGGTTCACAGCACAAGGTGACCTGGAACTCTAAACTGAGCGTTGACTGGCTGAAGGATGCGAGATAGTCGTCTGAGAAAGAACAGGACCTACTGGGAACGATCATCCAGAACCTAACGCCACAAGCTGCTTGAGTCCTTCGGATGAGACTATAAACCGAGGCCCCGTGTGTGAACGCACGCAGAAACATCTTGCACACACGTTAAATCCTCTTCCGCTTTTCGTAAGAGTAGGCCATCGTGTGCCGGTGGGAACAGATGACAAGATTTACAAAACTGCATACACACGGGGACTGGATGTAAAAAAGCACAAGAGTGCTTATCCCATTATCCTCGATATGAGGGAATGATAATTTTTAAAAAAGATAAAAAGATAAAAGACGTACGTTTACAGTGACAGAAGCTCCGAGTGAGATTCGTTGTGTCCTGATTGTTTCGGCGGTAGGGTTGGGAAGGCTCGTCTGTCGGCTCCTTAGGTTGTGTGCAGTGTAGAAAAAACTATGTCCCTGGGATTGACAGATTAGGGGCTTATGTAGACTGTTTATAGAAACTTGTTTCAAGGCTGGTTGGTGAAGAGACAGCAAGCAATGTCTTACTGGATTAAACCTGTAAGTCTGATGTTTTTTCTCCGATTTAAGTTTTGTTTAAGATAGACTTATAGATAATAGATAATAGTTATGATATATATATATATATATACATACATACATATACATACATACATACATACATACATACATACATACATACATACACACACACACACACACACACACACACACACACACACACACACACATCATATATATATATATATATATATATATATATATATATATTATATATATATATATATATATATATATATATATATATATATATACACAACACCGGGGCAGGGTGGGACACTTTGGATTGTCTCTAACCATTAATTACAAATAAACACTCACTGATTTCGATTCATTTTTGCTTTTCTGTTATTTTTGAATATATAAAGATTTGTTTAAAATGTTTTATGTATCATTTGTGTACTCTTATTCAAATGAGAGCGAACATGGCAAAAAGTGACCCACCTGCCCCAGTCTCCCCCATGGTCCTTCTTCCTCGAGGGGATACGTGGTGGGGGTTGAGGGTGGGGGCTTTCAGTATGAATAGCATCCCTACCTTCTGGGTATTCTATGCATGGAATTTTCCTCTTTTCTATCCTTGTCTTTGTTTCTGTATTATTCCTGTTCTTCCTGCTTCCTTTTTGTCTATTTTCTGTAATACTGGTCCATTCTTCAGGCTGTTTTTTCCAGAAAGATTTAAAATGTGACAGTTCTCTCCCCCGACAAAGTCAGATGCGCTGGGCTAGACTTGTCAGGCGCTTAACGGCAGCACAACACATTTTAACTCGTATGACAGACAACAATAGTTACAGTCTGAGTGCTGGACAACGATGGGGAAGAAGTATCAAGAGACAGATCAATATTACAGTAGCAATAGATATGACTATACCCCTTTCTTCTCTAATGCAGCCAAATGTTTTCTTTACCAAGAGTTCATATAAAGTGACCTAAGACCGAAGGTTAACTTTTTGCTGCAGTTTTAGGATCGAGACGATCCAGTTTGCCGACTACGAGCAAGTACAGGTTACGGTATGTCGCACATTGAACGCTAATTTTAGCTAGCCTAGTGGTCAGAACATTGCGCTGGCAATTTGACGACCCAGGTTCGAGTCCGGTCGAGGATTTTTTTCTCCTGGAGTTAACATCAGTGCTGACTCCACTCTCCCCAAAAGTCCTTCGTGAGACTTTAAACCGAGGCCCCGTGTGCGAAC
>CM060327.1:26437936-26440436 GCA_030674155.1 Stramonita haemastoma | reverse complement strand
AACAACAACAGCAGCAGCAGCAACAACAACAAAAACCATCATATGTGTGGTTGTATTGTTTTGTTTTGTTCTGTTCTTGTGCGACGGATTATCATAAGTTGTACTCGTTCCCTTGACAAGATTATGCTGATTTCTGGACGTTCTTCAATAAAAATTCTGTTGTATCAGACATAGTGACTTCAACAATACACTGTAACATACATACATACTACTTTACAACATACTACATACATACATACATACATACATCACATACATACATACATACATCATACATACATACATACATACATACATCATACATACATACATACATACATACATACATACATACATACATACATACATACATACATACATACATACATACATACATACATACATACATACATACATACATACATACATACATACATACAATCACATACATACATACATACAAATACATACATACATACATCACATACATACATATACAACCATACATACATACATACATACATACATACATACATTACATACATACATACATACATACATCATACATACATCATACATACAACACACACACACACACACACACACACACACACACACACACACACACACACACACACACACACCACACACACACACACACACACACACACCACACGAGCATACTATCGAGTTAAAACGAGAACATAAACTCGTTTTCATTCCCCGCCAAACGTGTATCACATTGTAAAAGAATGCAGGGCAAAACATTTGTTTATAAATTGGGCTGACGTCAATCATGCTCCCTGTAAAAAAAAATATTTTCTTCTTAGCTGAAAGTTGTATTATTTCAACTTTATTTACAGTCTAGGTAGAACTGGCAGACTTTGCAGGAACATAAACAGATTATCTTTGTTTTCACAGATATTTGACAAGATTTACCACAACTGTCAGTGCTTAAACAGGAAGTGGCCCCATTTCGAGAGTTAGAGTTACTGCCCTTGTTTGAACCAGTACGAGTCTAGACAGGAACAGAATAAGATTAAGTGTGGTTACGTCATCAAAAGATGCGTAGTACACAACATTGCCTCTGGGTTTGACAAAAGATATGCTGGAAGATGGAAAATGAAGTAAACACATATACGCGAGTGCGCGCGCACGCACGCACGCACGCACACACACATACGTGCGCGCGCACGCACGCACGCATGCATGCACATATACACGCATACGCACACATGCACGCACCAATAATGGGCAGACAAAAGAGACAATGACAATGACAAAATGGTTTATTTTCAGACTCAGAGTGTCCATTAACAAGAGCAAATGAATACACACGTTTACAGCAAAATATCAAATTTAGCAAAAAGATTGATGAGACAGTATAAACAATCACATGACATGGTTTCCACATTAAGGCGTTAATTGTGTTGTGCCTTTCATCTACTATTTTGATTACACTATACCAACAAGAATATATATATAGCGAAGTGAGCAGAGAGAGAGAGAGAGAGAGAGAGAGAGAGAGAGAGGAGAGAGAGAGAGAGAGAGAGAGAGAGAGAGAGAGAGAGAGAGAGAGAGAAGAGACAGAACAGACAGACAGAAGAGAAGAGAGAGACAGAGAGAAGATCCAGAGAGACAGACCGACAGACAGAAAGGAAGAGATTGGAAGAGAAAAGCAAAACAGATAAATAAACATAAAAATATTAATATATATAATATAATATATATATATATATATATACACACAATATATACATAATTATATCTAGATAGATAGATAGATAGAGAGGACAGAGAAACAGAGAGGAGACAGAGAGAGACAGAGACAGAGACAGACAGACAGACAGACAGAGAGTCAGAGAGAGAGACAGAGACAGACAAACAGACAGACACAGAGAGAGACAGAGAGAGAGAGAAGAGAGAGAGAGAGAGAGAAGAGAGAGAGATAGAGAGAGAGAGAGAGAGAGAGAGAGAGAGAGAGAAAGACAGAGACAGAGACAGAGACAGAGAGACAGAGAAGACAGACAGACAGACAAGACAGACAGAAAGAGTCAAGGACAGACAAAACAGAAACAGACAAACAGAAAATGTAAATGTTAAAAGTTAGGTAACTATCGATTACAAGTGGGGTCTGATGTACAAAAGATCACACTCAATTCAATAAACTAGGTGTCCCTAGTTTTCCCCACAGAAAAAAAGAAGGTTGAGCAGGAAGAATAAAATAGATCAAAGAAGAAACCACTGAAAATTTCATAGAGAAAGAGAGAGAGAGAGAGAGAGAGAGAGAGAGAGAGAGAGAGAGAGAGAGAGAGGAGAGGAGAGAGAGAGAGAGAGAGAGAGAGAGAGAAGACAGACAGACAGACAGACAGACAGACAGACAGACAGACAGAGACAGAGATAGAGAGAGAGAGACAGAGAGAGAGGGGGGGAGGGAGGGAAGGAGAGAGAGAGAGAGGAGAGAGAGAGAGAGAGAGAGAGAGAGAGAGAGAGAGAGAGAGAGAGAAGACAGACAGACAGA
>CM060327.1:26434938-26437836 GCA_030674155.1 Stramonita haemastoma | reverse complement strand
AGAGAGAGAGAGAGAGAGAGAGAGAGAGAGAGAGAGAGGAGAGAGGGAGAGAGAGAGAGAGAGAGAGAGAGAGAGAGAGAGAGAGATGAGACAGACAGAGAAAGACACAGAGAGACAGATCCAGAGAGACAGACCGACAGACAGAAAGGAAGAGATTTGGAAGAAAAGCAAAACAGATATATTATTTTATATATATTACATATATACATAATTATATCTAGATAGATAGATAGATAGACAGAGAGAAGAGAACAGAGAGAGACAGAGAGAGAGAGAGAGACAGAGACAGACAAACAGACAGACAGACAGACAGAGAGTCAGAGAGAGAGACAGAGACAGACAAACAGACAGACACAGAGAGAGACAGAGAGAGACAGAGAGAGAGAGAGAGAGATAGATAGATAGATAGAAGATAGATAGATAGATAGATAGATAGATAGAGAGAGAGAGAGATAGACAGAGACAGAGACAGAGACAGAGACAAAGAGACAGAGAGACAGAGATAGATAGACAGACAGACAGACGATCAAAGACAGACAGAGAAACAGAGTCAAGGACAGACAAACAGACAGACAAACAGAAAATGTAAATGTTAAAAGTTAGGTAACTATCGATTACAAGTGGGGTCTGAAGTACAAAAGATCACACTCAATTCAATAAACTAGGTGTCCCTAGTTTTCCCCACAGAAAAAAAGAAGGTTGAGCAGGAAGAATCAAATAGATCAAAGAAGAAACCACTGAAAATTTCATAGAGAAAGAGAGAGAGAGAGAGAGAGAGAGAGAGAGAGAGAGAGAGGAGAGAGAGAGAGAGAGAGAGAGAGAGAGAGAGAGAGAGAGAGAGAGAGAGAGACAGACAGACAGACAGACAGACAGACAGACAGACAGACAGACAGACAGAGACAGAGAGAGAGAGACAGAGAGAGAGGGGGGGGGGGAGGGAGGGAAGGAGAGAGAGAGAGAGGGAGAGAGAGAGAGAGAGAGAGAGAGGAGAGAGAGAGAGAGATAGACAGACAGACAGACAGACAGACAGACAACAGACAGACAGACAGGCAAGCATAGGCAGACAGACAAACAGGAGCAAGCAAAGCAAATCACTAAAGAGAGATATAGAGGAAGAAAGAGAGAGAAAAAAAGACGTAAAATAAACAAACGGAAAAAGAAAAACAAAAAATTAGCAGATCAAACATAAAACCGAAAGAAAAAGAAGCAGTAAATAAACAAAACAAGAGAAATCCCCCAAAAGCAGACAGTAAAGAGTAAAATAAAAACCCAACCAGCATTGTTCAAAGAATTTGCTATTAACTCATTTATTTTGGTAAATGCATTTTTTTTGCCGAAGAAAAATACTTCTTAGCATTTGTTTTTTCTCCTAAATTTTAGAGAATGACCTTGGTTATATATTTCAGTTTGAAAAATCAAAAGAAAACAAAATCAGTTTGCTTGAAAGCTAATTTATATATCAGAGAAAGCTACTGTGTTGGCTTACAAAAAAAGATAGAAAAAAAATCCTGGAGCCGAAAACACGGAAGACGGTCTATTTGACTTGTGTGCAGCCTTCAATATTGCTAATTTTTCAGTCTGCAGTCATGTTTTGAACTTGTACTTTATGTATTTATGTTCTGTAAAGCAGTTTCATCACTAAAACAATATTTTTCGTCAGATATTGGTTTGTTACAATAATAACAGTACTTATTTACTAAGTGTGTGTGTCTTTGGCTTTACGTCTGTTTACACAACTCGGCGTTTCCAAGGTTCACGTACCATCCCCTGTTGTTTGTCTTTTAAACGGGCCAATTGTTTTTAGCATCACGGTAGAACTCTCAGCAATAAACAGTATAATGCCACAAGTATCTTCTGTATGGGAATTGCGACAACTTGAGTATGTTATACATGGATTATTCTCAACACATTTTCACATCTCCCTGGATAAACTGAAAACGAACCAGAAAAGGGTGGCTTTTTAAATAATATTTTTCGTATTGCTTCAACACTCAAGACATAATCTTGATGACCACAAATGTCACCTTTTGGAAAGCTCTAAAGCTAATCTATGGTGTCGACACTACTTCTGCAGGTGTCTGTATCCCCAGGCTTGGATTGGTGTGAATTTTTTTTTGATGATATCGGGAAAGTTCAAAATGGATGCGTAAACAGCTATTGTTTTAGCTTTTTTTTTGTTTTTGAAAATGTGATTTTTGTTTGCGTGTGTTGTGTGTGTGTGTGTGTGTGTGTGTTGTGTGTGTGTGTGTGTGTGTGTGTGTGTGTGTGTGTGCGTGCGTGCGTGCGTGCGTGCATGTGTGTGTGTGTAAGTGTGTGTGTGTGTAAGTGTGTGGTGTGTGTATGTGTGTGTGTGTGTGGTGTGTGTGTGTGTGTGTGTGGTGTGTGTGTGTGTGTGTGTTTGTGTGTGTGTTGTATTGTGTTGTGTTGTGTTGTGTTTGTTGTGTAAACGTTGTAAACATAACAATTGAAAGGATAGCATTAGTACTGAGGGCTCTGCTATGATGTCCTCTACTAATCGTCATTATTGTTCTTCATATCATTATTATAATCATCGTCCTTTTTCTTCTTCTTCTTCTTCTTCTTCTTCTTCTTTTCTTTCTTCTTCTTCTTCTTTCTTCTTCTTCTTCTCTTCTTCTTCTTCTTCGTCTTCTTCTTCTTCTTTTTGCCATCATTGTCACTGTTATCGTCGTCATCATCATTATTACTGTCATCCTCGATGTTTTTGTTTGTATTTTCATATCATTATTATCAAAACAATATGTCAAAATCGGAATCCCAGAGAACATTAATGCAGACATAGATCTTGAATAAATCAGCAAATAAATAAACAAACAGAAATATAGCCATAAAAATCAATCAATGAAAAGAAAAATAAATAATATTCAAGATTCATCAAAA
>CM060327.1:26419938-26427438 GCA_030674155.1 Stramonita haemastoma | reverse complement strand
TTATTTATAAACAAAAGAGATAGATCTGTATTCAACAACACATAATCCCTAACTGACCCGAACATTTATGTCAAGAGATACACTGGTTATAAATAAATCAAATAGATTAGAATTGAGAGGAGACAGGAGAGAAGATAGCAGCCGAACAAATATATATATATTATATATATATTATATAAATATATTATATATATATTATATAATCAAACATGTTGACAAATCTTTCTTACTTTAAGACAATACTATGAAGAAAAGAAAGAATAAATCTAACAGAAAAAAAACTAACAGCAAACAAACATTAAGAAATCAGCAACATTATGATGTTACGCCCAAACATAACATTTTTCATTTCGTGTTTAAGAATATGAATTTAAAAAGTTTAAAAAGGCGTAACATACATGTGAGGGAAAAAAAAAAGAAAGAAAAAAAACAAAAACAAAAAAAACACAAGCAAACACAGCCCATCCTTATTTAGACCACATGGATACAATTTCAAATTCAACTTAATAACCAAAGCATTTTTATCTAATGATAAGTGTATGATATATATGTAAAGTGGAAATAGATAGACGCAATATAGTAAAGATAGATAGAAGATAATAGATAGATAGATAGATAGATAGATAGATAGATGATAGATAGATAGATGATAGTAGAGAGAGGAGAGAGATAAATGAATGAATGAATGAATGAATGAATGAATAATCTTTATTTTCCAAGAGTAACCCAATAGGCATTCCACAGAAAAACAAGAAGACAGAAGAGAGAGGGAAGAGAAAGGAGAGGAGAAGGAAGAGAGAGAGAGAAGGAGACGAGAGAGAGAGAAGAGAAGGCAAGGCAAGGCAAGGCAAGGCAAGGCAGGCAAGGCAGGCAGGCAAGGCAAGGCAGGCAAAGTATATTCGAGGATAATAGAAGCACTCGTGTGAGAGAGAGAGAGAGAGAGAGAGAGAGGAGAGAGAGAGAGAGAGAGAGAGAGAGAGAGAGAGAGAGAGGAGAGAGAGAGAGAGAGGAGAGAGAGAGAGAGAGAGAGAGAGAGAGAGAGAGAGAAGAGAGAGAGAAGAGAGAGAGAGGATATTTCAGTGGCAGGGTTTCTTGGGACTTATCATGTACGTGTCCGGATTTTTTTTTTTGGGGGGGGGTGGGGGGCGGGAGGAGGGAGGCGAGGGGGTCGAGGGGGGGGGGGGGGTTAAGAATCTATCTGGCTTCCAGTGAGTGTGGTGACTGACTTTTTCAATGCTCGTTCTTGTTCTTTTTTGTTTTCTCTTTTCTTTCTTATTGAAAAGAACCCCCCTTTTTTTTCGACCCATGCACTTATGTATGCAGGTGGGCGCTCGCGCACGCACGCACGCACACGCATGCGAGTGTGTGTGTTGTGTGTGTGTGTGTGTGTGTGTGTGTGTGTGTGTGTGTGTGGTGTGTGTGTGTGTGTGTGTGTGTGTGTGTCCCTCTCTGTGTATATGTGTGTGTGTGCGTGCGCGCGTACATATATATGTATCTATATCTATCTCTGTCTATATCTCTCTATGTATATTTGTGTGTGCGAGTGCCCGCACGCGTGCACACGTCTGTATGAAAGAGGTTGTGCATATGTGTGTGTGTGTGTGTGGTGCGTGCGTGCGCGCTGTGTGTGTGTGAGGATGCGTGTGTGGAGGGGAGAGGGAGGGGGGGGGGGGTTAGGAAAAGAAAGAAAAGAAAAAAACGGAAAAAAAGTGAACGACAGACAGACAGACTGACACAAAGGCAAAAACGATGTACAGAGAGAGATTAATTAACTCCCCAAAACGAACCAGTTGCCAAGGTCCTGTAAGATTTCTCTCCCTTCCGGGCACAACTGCAGGTTTCTGATTGGCAGAGGACGGCGGAGCCTTCTGTCCAATTAACAGTCAGTGCGGGGTGACGCCAGGATCACGTGGTGCGAAGTTGGCCAATGGCTGGCAAGCGTTGACGTCATATGTCACCCAGACACTATGGCCCAAGTACTTTTTGCTACTGCTGCTGCTGCTGTCAGTTGACAGTCAAGTTCGTGAGCAGGAACAAGGATTCAACATGGAAACGATGAGTAAGGATTCCTAGCTCTCAGGTTTTTTTTGTTTTGTTTTTGGCAGGGTTTTTTTTTTTTTAAGTGTTTAGGGTTCTTTTTTTCTTTTCTTTTTTTTTTCTTTTTTTTTTGGGATGCAAACGCCTACACACGTTCTGTCTTCTGTTTTCCCCCGCCCTCTGTATTTCTATAGTTTTTGGGGTTTGGGGTTGATTTCTTTCTTTCTTTTCTTTTTTTTTTTACCTTGTACAGTTTGAGACCTTGCTGTACAGAAAGGGAAAGCAGGGAGGGAGGGAAGGAGGGAGGAAGGGAGGGAAGGAGAGAGAGAGAGGGGGGGGGAGGGAAGGAGAGAGAGAGAGAGGAGAGAGGGGGGGAGGGAAGGAGAGAGAGAGAGAGAGAGAGAGAGAGAGAGAGAGAGAGAGAGAGAGAGAGAGAGTCACATCAAGATCAACTCATGTATTTCAAGGAAAAAAAACATATGTGCTTTTTTCCATCCATCATATACTAAAATACGCCCAATACTCATACACTCACTCAGTTAAAAAAAAACAAAACAGAAGGAAATCAACAAAAAAAAAAAAAAGCAAAATAAAGACAACAAAAATAACATCAATCCCAAAAAAGACAAAAAAAACTCACCAGACTTCACTATAGAAAGGAAAACAAACAATATGAATAGTATCATTGTGACAATCGGGAAAATAACTGTCAACTCATTCATTTAACTTTTTTTTTTTTAATAGAAAAAGCAGTTGCAAGTGTACCAAAGCACAGTGCAAGGTTATCGCCACACACACGCACACAAAACCCTGCATACACAAACACGAGCGCGTGCATGCACATCTGCGCGCATACACATCTTCACAGCTATAGGAGCATGTCGGAGAGATGTGACAAAGTCCTGGTTTGAGTCCCGTCCTACCCCGACTTTTGCACAGTAACAGAACCCAAGGCACCATGAGAGGGCTTCACCGTATGCATACACATTTTACTAGCATCTTTCACATGGGTGGCGCTGTTCTTGTGGCGACACCACATCTTCGAAAAAGGTAGCCTGGCTTGAATATAGCAAGCCTTGTCCAGAGTATAAGCACACTTAATATTAATGGTAATAATCAATCTGACGCACGTAAGTGCAATAGTAAACTACACAGAAACAAAATTCAATGTCATATAATCAATCAAAAGGAAATTATGCCAAAAAAAACAAATTTTCCCCGACACACACGGACAAGGACAAGCGTGTGCTCACTTACACACACACACACACACACACACACACACAACACACACACACACACACACACACAACACACACACACACACACACACACACACACACACACACACACACACACACACACAAGAGTAGGTCATTGTGTGCCGGTGGGGACAGATGACAAAATTTACAATACTGCATACACACGGAGATTGAATGTAAAAAAAACACATGAGTGTTTATTCCATTATCCTCAATATAAAAGAATAAATAGATAAATAAAAAGTCACACACAAACACACATTACACAACACACACACACACACACACACACACACACACACACACACACACACACACACACACACACACACACACACACACACACCTACACACACAAATACACACACAAATACACACACACACACACACCCCTACACACACTCACACACACTACACCCACACCCCCCCCACACACACACACACCCACCCACCCCCCCACCCACACTTATGCATTCTGGAAAATTCTATAAAACACACACACACACCAAAACCCACCACTACACAACAGGTACCCACAAACAACACCACGTCATACATCAGAGACTTTAATGAACCTCTCACCTGGACAGAGAGGACAGGTAGGAGGCTACAGAAAGCTTCTGGGTGCCAGACTCTGCAGGATTTACAAGCCTGCAAGATTCAGGGATGCCACGAACAGAATAATGGTGGTCTGAAGCTTGAAGAGGCTGAGGAGTAAGTAAGTAGCCTTAGGTCCACGCTGTGCTATTACAGACTGATGTATTTATTTTTCACTGCTAGAAAAATGGTTAAAAAGACGGTAACAAAAATAAATAGATGAGGGGGGACATATATTGCTGTGAACCTCTGAAAGAAGTAGATGAAAGAAAGAAGAAGGGGGTGGGGGTGGGGGGGTGGGGTTCAAGAGGTAACACACCTGCCTAGAAAGCGAGAAGTTTGGGTTTCATCCCTGTTTTTTCTTGAACCTTTCCCCCTATTCCACTATTTATTTATTTATCTGTTTATTTATTTACTTATTTATTTATCATTCTTTTATTTCGAGGATAGTGGAAATAATCACTCATGTGCTTTTTAAAATATATTCTGCGTGTGTATGCAGTTTTATAAATTTTGTCATCCGTTCCCACCGGCACACAAGGGCCTACTCTTCCGAAAAGCGGAACGGGCTTTAATGTGTGTGCAAGATGTTCTGCGTGCGTTTGCACATGGGACTTCGGTTTATAGTCTCATCCGAATGACTTTTTGGGGGGGTGGAGTCGGCACTGATGTAAACTCCAGAAGAAACATCCTCTTGAAAGAGATTCGAACCTGGGTCAGCAACTCATGAGTGCATCACTCTGACCACCAGGCTACCCCGTCCCCACGAGACCATAAGTAGTGGTCTGGATGCTAGTTTTTCGGGGGAGACGATAGATTGTGAGACCCAGCATTTTCTCCCGGTCTCCCTCCTTTCTGCTTTTTTTTTTTTTCTTCCAGCCTTCTTCCAATCTGTCTCTCTTCTTTCGTTCTTTCTTTCTTCCTATCTTCCTTTCTTTCGTCCTTTCTTCCCTTCTTTGTTTTTTTCTTTCTTCCTTCCATTCTTTCTTTCTGGATTTCTGTCTTTCCTTCTTCCTTGTTTCTTTTCTTTCTAACTCTCCGTTTTTTCTCCTTCCTTACCTCCGTCATTTCTGTCTTCCTTCCTTCCTTCCTTCCCTTTCCCGTTTCTTTCTTTCTGTCTTCTTTTCCTTCTGTCTTTCTTTTTTTCCTTTCTTACTTTTTATCTTTATTTATATTATTTGTTGATGTATATTGCCACCAGACGGAGAAATAGATGGTGACATATATTGCTGTGACCCTTAGAGAGATGTAACAAGTAAGGTGTAATGGTGTGTGCTTTCATTCTTTCTTTCTTTCTTTCATTCATTCTTTCTTTATTTCTTTCATTCTTTCTTTCTTTCTTTCTTTCTTTCTTTCTTTCATTCATTCATTCTTTCTTTCTTTCTTCCTTCTTTCTTTTCTTTCTTTCTTTCTTTTTCTCTCTTTCTTTCTTTCTTTTTTTCACCTTCTATCTATCTATCTATCTATCTATCTATCTATCTTATCTATCTATCTATCTATCTATCTATCTATCTATCTATCTATCTATCTATCTATCCATCTCTCTCTCTATCTCTCTATCTCTATCTATCTATACGTGTGTGTGTATGTGTGTGTGTGTGTGTGTGTGTGTGTGTGTGTGTGTGTGTGTGTGTGTGTGTGTGTGTGTGTGTGTGTGCGTGTGTATGTGTGTGTGTTGTAATGTAATATATGTGTGTATGTATGTGTGTGTTGTAATGTAATGTATATGTGTATGTATGCACATATGTATGCAGTGTAATGTATTTTCTGTATGTATGTACGTATTCATTATACAGATTTTAACGTTTGTATGTATGTATGTATGTATGTATGTATGTATGTATGTATGTATGTATGTATGTATGTATGTATGTATGTATGTATGTATGTATGACAAAATTATATTTAAAAAAACCCAGCATGCACACAGGTGTCGTGTTTAGACACCATCCCTGAGGAAAAATCGAGGAGTTGGAGTCCCCAGGGCAACGTTGTGGCGGCTCCTGCGATGGTACTGGAACCATTCGTATCGGCGATTGCCTTTCTAATGGACCATCCCAGTGGCGTGGAGAGGGGAGGTCTGCTGCATGGGTAAAAGCTTGCCCTCCATACTTACTTACCCAGGCTTTGCGCTCTAAAGACTAGAGCGCAACTCCACAGTCTTCCAAGACTGATGGGTGCCTACTACTAACTGCTATGTATGTATGTATGTATGTATGTATGTATGTATGTATGTATGTATGTATGTATGTATGTATGTATGTATGTATGTATGTATGTATGTATGTATGTATGTAATGTAATGTAATGTAATGTAATGTACTGTAATGTAATGTAATGTGATGTAATGTAACACAATGTATGTATGTCTGGTTTAGTTTACTTTTGTCAATTATATTTCGTTTTCGTTTTATTTTGTTTTGTTTTAGATGGCTCTTTTGTTTATAGTAAGGAAATATCTTAATAATTAAGACAAGAATTCAGGAGGCAAAACATGTGTATGTTTGGTTTTCTTTGTAATAACCAAGAAAACTTTAAATTCAGATGGACCTTTTGTGTGGGGATTTTTACATTCTAGGGGGGGGGGGGGGGGGTTGTATGTTTCATGTTGTGTTTATTTTGTTTTTGATTACAACTGTATTCTTGCGTGCGAAACAATCCATACACGTTGGATCTCATTTGCCAACAACTACACTGCAGATGTGGGATCGTCTGCTTAGCCTCAGGTCCTTTCTGATTGTTCGTATATAAAAAGTAAGAAAGAGAGGAATGAAGAGAAAAAGAAAAGAAAGAAAAGATAAAGGAAAAAATAAAAAAAAGAAAGAAGGAAGGAGAGAAAGACAGAAAGGAAGAAAGAAAGAAAGAAAAGAAAAGGGAAGAAGGGGAGAAGAAAAGGATGGAAGTATGGAAGGAAGGAAAGAAGGAAGAAGGAAGAAGAGACGGAACGAAGGAATAAAGATAGAAAAGAAAGTGGATAAAAGAAAAGAGAGAATTTCAAAAGGACGATGAAAGAAAGAAAGAAAAAAGAAAAGAAAGAAAAGAAAGAAAAAAGAAAGAAAGATAGAAAAGAAAGAAAAGAAAAGAATAAGAAAGAAGAATTAGAAAGAAAAGAAAGAAAGAAAGAAAGAAAAGAAAGAAAGAACAAAAAGAAGAAGAAAACAGGTAGATAAAAGGTAATTATGTCAGTAAATAGGTATGTAAGAAAGCGAGTAAGTAAGTAAATTGATAAATAAGGAAGGAAGGACAGGAAAAGTGAAGAAGAAGGAAAGAAAAAAACCAAAAGAAGAATAGGAGAGAGAGAGAGGAAGAGAAGAGAGAGAGAGAAGAGAGAGAGAGAGATGAGAGAGAGGAGAGAGAGAGAGAGAGGAGAGAGAGACGATGAGAGAGAGAGAGAGTGAGAGAGAGAGAGAGAGAGAGAGAGAAGAGAGAGAGAGAGAAGGATGAGAGAGAGAGGAGAGACGAGGAGAGAAGGAGAGAGAGAGAGAGAGAGAGAGTTAGTTCATAAGAAACAGACAAATAAAAACGGAAAGAAAAAACAAACGAACAAACGAGACATCAAATTAGACAAACACTAGCAAACGGGGGGAAAAACTGAGTAAAAACA
>CM060327.1:26407438-26414938 GCA_030674155.1 Stramonita haemastoma | reverse complement strand
GGCTTGCAGACTGGTTGGTTGGCATATTGGTTGAGCTTTGTACACACTGGGGGAACAATGGAAGTAGGATAAGTGCTTGGGTGCTTGATAAACTAAAGACCACACACACAGAGATGTCCAGGAACTGCATTAGAAATACTACCCCAGAAATACATTCCTTTTGTTTGTCCATCTATTCTTCTGTCGCTTTGTGTCTGTATGTCTGTCTGCCCCCTCTCTCTTTCTGTCTCAGTCACTAGCTTTCTTTCTTGTCTTCCCCTATTCACCACCATCCCCTCTCTTTCTTCATCTGTCCCCCTCCCCCTCCCTTTCTTTGTCCTGCTCTTTATCTTCCCTTTCCTCGTCTCTCTTTCTCCGTTTTCCCCTTCTCTTTCCCATCTCTCTCCTTTCTCGCTCTGCATCTGTCAGCTTCTTTCCTCTCTTCATCTGTCTTGTTCTCCATCTGTCCATCCTCAGAGGGGGAAAAGAGAGACAGTGACTGAGACAGAAAGAGAGTTGGAAAGAGAGATGGGAAAGACAAAAATTGTTCAATTCTTCCCCCCCCCTCTCTCTCTCCCTCCCTCTTCTCTCTCTCTCTCTCTCTCTCTCTCTCTCTCTCTCTGTCTCTCTCTCTCTGTCTCTCTCTCTCTGTCTCTCTCTCTCTCTCTTCTCTTCTCCTCTGTCTGTCTGTCTGTCTGTCTGTCTCTGTCTCTGTCTCTGTCTCTCTCTCTCTTCTTCTCTCTCTCTCTCTCTCTCCTCTCTCTCTCTCTCTCTCTCTCTCTCTCTCTCTCTCTCTCTCTCTCTCTCTCTCTCTCTCTCTTCTCTCCCCCTCCCCCTTCATTGTTTCCCTATCCGTTCGGTCGTTGGCTCTGTGCCATGCCCTGTACTGGTCACTGAAGGTCGCCATCTTGGCTGACCAACAGACAGAGCAGTGACAAGACCACGATAATGACATTCTCCACCGTGTCACCCTGTAATAGCTAGCTGGCTTCTCTCCCCTTGGGGGGGCTAAACAGCCACTTCCGGGTCACGCTAGCGTGGTTTCCTGTCCAAGAAAGAGCTCGTATTAAAGCTGTGTTTTTTTCATGGTGGTTTTTTGTCTGATAATAATTATGATGTTACCATACTTACACTGAGATATTTGTAGCACTGGATCATTGTGGGATAAGCATGTTCTGTTATTATAGTGTGTGAATAGGTATAGGAAAAGAGGATATTTGTAGACCAGATAGCTATGCGGTCAGAGCACTAACTGAGGTTAAATAGTGCTGATTGTAGCTGCATGCCTCATGGATAGGAGATTGTTCGTGCACGTTGGCTTCAGTACAGTCCCCCAGTTCACCCAGCTGTACATGGGTACCTGCCCTCTTTAGGCATGTGTAAAATGTAAAGGTCACGGTGCATAAGCCACATTATAAATTTGCATGGGGTGTGGATGAAAAATAAACTGTAGCTTGATGTCTTTCCCCTGCTGTATTGTCTTCTTATGATTTGTGTATAGTATTGAACAATTATTATAAAATAAACAATTCTTCAACCAACCCCATAGCACTGAAGTCAAACGACCCAAATCACTTGGCTATAGCGTGGTTGCCCGAGACTCAAACCCAAGCCTTTGCTTACAGTCAGATCACAACTATAACACTCTAGCTTTCACTAGGCCATTCTGGACGAACCTCCCTCACCTTCCCCCCCCCCCTCCCTCCCGCCTTCTTCTCCTATCCCTTGCTAGGGATGAGTCATAGGTCCGCTATTGGCTCCATGTGAATGAAGTCTGGGTCTTGTTGAAGAATGTCTTAATTCCGTCTGGGCACAGAGCACGTGCATGACCCGTGATAAAGTGGCGGAAATGATGCAATGAATCAGACAATCTGGATACCTTAGGGCAAAGCTAGGCTCTGTGTCTCTGTCTTTTGGTTTGTCTTTGTCTTCCTCTTGTTTCTTCTGTTTCTGTCTGTCTCTGTCTGTGTCTCTCTGTCTCTGTTTCATTCTGTTTTTGTTCTGTCTGTCTATCTGTCTGTCTGTCTGTCTGTCTGTCTGTCTGTCTGTCTCAGTTTTATTCTCTGTGTTATGTCTTTTTGTTTACCCCCTCGCTCCTTCTTATTCTTGTTCTTATTCTTTTATTTCGAGGATAATGGGATAAGCACTCATGTGCTTTTTTTCATCCAATCCCCATGTGTACGCAGTTGTGTAAATTTTGTCATCCGTTCCCACTGGCACACAATGGCCTGCTTTTCTGAAAAGCGGAACGGGTTTTAACGGGTGCTCAAGATGTTCTGCATGCCTTACCACACGGGACGTCGGTTTATAGTCTTATCCGCATGTGGGCGAGTCCTCTCTCTCTCTCTCTCTCTCTCTCTCTCTCCTCTCTCTCTCTCTCTCTCCATTCATTGTTTCCCTTTTTGTTGGGTCGTTGGCTCTGTGCCCTGCACTGGTCACTGAAGGTCGCCATCTTGGCTGATCAGCTGACGATCATAATGACACACTACACATTGTCCCCCCTCTGATAGCCCGCTTCTCTCCCCTTAGGGGGTAAACAGCAACTTCCGGGTCACGCACAAGTTCACCAACAACACTGTTTGGGGTTTTCTGTGCCAAAAAGTGTTAAGGGGAAGAATTTGTCTAAAATAACGGTGTTTTTTTTTTCTGGGGATGATTTGTCTGATATCGTGATGTGATAAGTGACAAATGAGCTATTATTAACTTAGGTTGTCAATGGAAAAAAGGGATGTAGTGTTATTTTAGTGTGTGTATTGATCGAGATATGGAGACAAGGTATCTCAGAGGTCAGAGGTCTTGCTCTTGACCTCCCTGAACTAAGATCAAGCAGCGTACGTGTTGAGTGTGAATGCCAGGAGAATCAGTGACCGCTCATGCATGCACCTTGGCTTCAGTACAGTTCCCCCCCCCCCCCCCCCCCAGTTCACCCACCTGTAAAATGGGTACCTACCCTCTTTAGGGATAGAGAAGGTCAAGCAGCGAGAGAGAGGAAATAGGTGATAAATAGGCTATGACTCCCATAGTGTAAAGCTGGGGAATGCACAACAACAACAACAACAACAACAACAACAACAACAACAACAGAACTGGCTCTCATCCCCTCCTCTGAAAGCCCTTCAGATGACATTATAAACCGATGTTATGTGTGTGACTGAATGCAGAACATCTTTTGCACACATGCTTAAACCCCCTATCTACCTTCGCCTTTCCAATGGATCATTCCAGTGGCGTGGAGAGGGGGGGGGGGGGTCTGCTGCATGGGTAACAGTCCATACATACTTACCCAGGTTTTGCGCTCTAAAGACTAGAACTCTGTAGTCTTCCGAGACTGATGGTGCCTACTACTACTACTACTACTACTACTACTACTACTACTACTACTACTACTAAACTACTACTACTACTACTACCACTAACTACTACTACTATCCACCTTTCATACAAGATGCTGGCTCCTGGAGAAGCTGAGCTCTCTGACATCTCGCTCCTTAACAACTACACAGGTTCTAACCCTGCAAGGGAGATTCGAACTCGTGCCATCGCTGACCGTCCGAACCCGTGCATGACGTTCAAACCGCCGGGCTATGCTGTCTCTTAAGCAAGATATGAGTCATCAGTCATTTATTGGTTCCTTGTGAATGAAACCACTGGGCTATGCTGTCCCTTAGCGAGACATGAGTCATCAGTCATTTATTGGTTCCTTGTGAATGAAACCACTGGGCTAGGCTGTCCCTTAGCGAGACATGAGTCATCAGTGTCTATTGGTTCCTTGTGAATGAAACCACTGGGCTACGCTGTCCCTTAGCGAGACATGAGTCATCAGTCGTCTATTGGTTCCTTGTGAATGAAATCTGGCTCAGGCTGGTGAGTGGCTGTATTCAGTCTGCCAGGGCACACAGCACGTCTATGACCTGTGATTAAAACGGCGAGAACTAGGCGCTAAGTCAGATAAGCTGGTTACTTTAGAGCAACGTGTATGCTAGTATATTCATTTTTCTCTGTGTCTATCTATGTCTTTCTGTTCTCTCTGTCTCTGTCTCTGTCTTCCCCCCCCCCCCCTCTCTCTCTCTCTCTCTCTGTCCAAGTAAAAAAATCTACATGAAAATAAAAAGAGAAGTCCACACAGTCAAACAATTCCAGCAAAGAATAACAGACAGTCCTCTTTGCCCTGCATTCCTGGGGAGACATAGCCAGTGGCTAGAGCACAGAACTGGTCATTTGTCAGCAGCCCAAGACACAAGTTCAAGTCTATGTTGAGGTGTTCTTGAAAATGTATCTCCCCCCCCCCCCCCCCCCCCCCCCCCCCCCCCCCCCCCCCCCATCCCAGGATTTAACATCGGCACTGGGCCCAGGTTAAAAGTTGTGTCAGTTAATGTCCCCTAATTACCAAGGCCTACATTAAAAAAACGGGATAGCTCAGTGGTCAGAGCCCTCGCTTTCCCCCAGCCAATGTAAAGCAGCATCGAGCGTGGTTACCATTTGGATGGGCGACCCGTTTGCGCGCCATGGCTTCAATACAATCCCTCAGTTCACTCAGCTGTAAATGGGTACCTGCCCTCTTTGGGGTCAGAGAAGGTAAAGCAGCGAGGGAGAGGAGATAGGCACCGCCCTCAATATGCTGGCCCCTAGAGAAGCTGAGGTCTTTAATGCCTCGCTCTCCTACGAACACATAGGTTATGTGACACATTTATCCTTTTTTAAAATGAAAATGTTGTTATGTTGTGAAATATTATCTTGATTGCCTTCAGTCATAACAAACTCTTAGCATAGCAATCTGCACTCTCTTTTAAAGGAGAAAATAAAACCCTCTAAAGTCGGAGCATGGCTGCCTATAATTATGGTGAGGTACTTGAAAACAGTCATACACACAAACTTCTCATTCAGCGTGCAAATTTCAATCTCACAGTGATTCCCAGGTGGGATGAATGAGTCAGAGTGCACATTGTGGATGACCCCCAGAGTGTGAAGCTGGGGAACGCACAACAACAACAGAACTGACTTTGGATCCTCTCCTCTAGAAGTCCGTCAGATGATATTTATTATAAACCAATGATATGTGTGAGTGAACGCAGAACATCTGTTGCACACATGCTACCCTTATCCACCTTTCATAAAAGAATAGGCCAGCTATGGCTGGTGGTATGGATGACACAAACATAGCCAGCATGCAACTACTCCCTGGAGAAAGATGGGATCCACTAGGTTGGGGTTACCCATGACAGACTGCATGAAAACTTCAGTGAAATGCTACAACCACACCTCAAGGATCTAGGGGGAAAGTCAGATTAGCATTGAGAAATGAAAAAGAAAAATGGAAAGTGTAGCGATGTCGAGCTTTTGTAACGTCTTTGTAACAAAAGACGAAGTTGTCAGTAAATTGTGTCGTTGTGAATGGAGTATGTCTAAAAGGGAATAGCATTTCCAGTGTGTCTGTATGGCAGAACACGTTCATGACCTGTGATAAAATTGTGAAAATGACGCAATAAAACCAGATGGTGTGAACATTTCAGAGCGACACGTATGCTTTGGAAGCCCCTACACACAGTCATGCATGCACACACCACACACACACGTGCGCGCGCGCACACACTTTTCTCTAGCAAAATTTCGTAGAAAAGAGCAAACATACACACCCACGCATAAATCTTTCTTTAAAAGGGTAGCGCTGCACTTTTGGCAACGTGCTCTACCACGAAAAGCAACCTGAATTTTATCAGAGAAGTCTGCCTTGACTGAAAGGGGCATGCAATATAATGCAACACAATGCGAAACGATTCGAAACAACACAACACAACGCACACCCAGGGAGAGAAGTCATGGAAAAAAAATGTTCGGAAGTAGGAAGAATCACAGTGGGACAGACCTCTCGATTTGCAGACGAATTAATTAATATCACTGTCTCAGGTAGTCAGATCTAGAATCCTTAAGTACTGCACGGATATGATTATGTCCCTTGTCGTTCTCTCATGCAGTGAAAGCATGTTTATCTTGAAAAAAAAAAAAAAGACACCATCGGAAGTTACCCAAGATCTAAGGCTGACTTTGTTTTGCAGTTTTAGGAATCAGTTCAGCTTAACGACTACAATCGATGACGGATTACGCACCTCACACATTGAACTCTAGTTGTTTGGCGGGTTGAAAAATCTCGGTCAACACAACAGAAAGTGCCCTAGGGACCTAACAGTCAGGCAACTGTGTTTTTATGAAACCGGCCCCGAATATAGAGCCTGTGTGGGTTTCAGACAATGAACTCACCATCTAAAGCTTTCCAGAAAGGCCAAGCTGTGCTTTCTAGAGAGCAATAACCTATTCGCCCTGCTTTTATTGCTTTAAAGCGTGCCCGGGGGAAAAAGGAGGGTGACGTACGACAGTTTGATATTCATCTTAGGTTTTTTGAAATGATGACATAGGCCTACATAAAATATATGAAGGGTGGTTTGGAAATACAGTGTAAACTTATGATAAAGCCTTGCTTATCGTAGTGACGGTAATGTTCTGGATCCACGAGTAAGACCGTCCACGAGAAATGATGTCATTTCTGTGACATTTCTCAAAACTGATGATTATGTCATCTGTATACAGAGCCATTAAACTTTTTGTGCTCTCTGTCTCTCTCTGTCTCTCTCTGCGCTTGTGCATTTTGATATTTGTTGTCCTGCCCTGCGAGAGGCCAGAATATGATATCGGCTACCTTTGAAATGTTATATATTCAATATAAGTCAATTTAGGATAACGTAAAAAGGGCATCCAGACGGAACAAAAAGAAATCTGTCAATTCTTTGCACAAACATCAAGTCGCAATCACTCCAAACAAGCGCCATGAAAACCAGGAAGTGACCCTACATATTTCAGGGCCTTCGGGTATGGGCCCCTCGGCAGCATTAATAATACTGTTATGCTTCCCGTGGATTCCACCTTGAAACTCCAAAAGGGCCCAAAACTAAATAATTCTGGCTTGGGGGGAAATGGGTATTTTTCCTCGCTCCTTGGCTTAAAATCTGAGGAGTCTTGGGTGAAGAGAATGTTGTGTATGCAACTATCACCCGCTCCCTTTCCCCCATTAAGCTAGCTGCATTTCCCACTTGTGCATAAAGGAATAAGGGCAATGGAAACAACAGAACAAAAAATCACAGATCCGGAATTACAAAAAACAACAATAATAAATAAAAATAATAAAAAATAAAAAAAATAATAATAATAAAAATAATAAAAAAAACCCTGGGAAATTTTATAGGCGCTAATCTTTAAAACAAATCAAAGCGTTGGGCAAGGGGAAAAAACAAGAATGCTAATAACTTGGAAACATGAGAGGGTCTTGATCTTTTTTAAAAAACAACAAAAACACAAAAAACGAAAACAAAACAAACTTTTTGAAAGGAAAACAATACTGGCACCAAACTGCCTTCAAGTTTTCCCTTAAAAAAAACTTAACTGGCGCCTGTTTTGGGATTTCTGAGTTTAGCGTTTTTTTGTTTGTGTGTTTTTTTGTTTTTTTTGTTTTTTTTCCCCCTTGGAGCATGT
>CM060327.1:26399690-26407338 GCA_030674155.1 Stramonita haemastoma | reverse complement strand
CTTTTTCCCCTTCGGTCGGTCGTTCTTGTCCCCTCCCTGAAATGGTCCTGAAGGACCCTTGGTGCCCAAAACAGAAGAGAGTGACAAGACACGATAATGACATTTCCACCGTGTCCCCTGTAAAGCTAGCTGGCTTCTCTCCCCGGGGGGGGGCTAAACAGCCATTTTTGGGGTCACGTAGCGTGGTTTCCCTGCCCAAAGAAAGACTGTATAAAAGCTTTTTTTTTTGGGTGGTGTTTGTCTGAAAATAATTATGATTTTACCAAAATTCACTGAGATATTTGTAGCATGGATTATTTGGGATAACATGTTCTTTATTTAGTGTGTGAATAGGTATGGAAAAAAGATTTTTAAAACAGATAGTTTGCGGTCAGAGCACTAACTGAGGTTAATTGGGCGATGTAGCTGCTTTCAGGATGGGGGATTGTTCTTTTGCACGTTGGCTTCAGTACAGTCCCCCAGTTACCCAGCTGACTGGGCCTCCCCTCTTTGGGCAGTGTAAATAAAAAGGGTCCAGGGCATAAGCCACATTTAAAAAATTTCAGGGGGGTTTGTGGAAAAAAAAATAAACTGACTTGATGTTTTTCCCCCTGTGTATTGTTTTTCTTATGTTTGTGTATAGATTAACAATTTTATAAAATAAAAAATTCTTCAACCAAACCCCCCTACATAAAGTCAAACGCCCAAAAATCATTGGCTAAAAGGTGGTTGCCCAAAGACTCAAACCAAGCCTTTGTTACAGTCAGACACAACCATAACTTTTAGCTTTCACAGGCCATTCTGGACGAACCTCCCTCACCTTCCCCCCCCCCCCCTCCCCCTTCTTCTCCTAACCCTTGTAGGGATGAGTCATAGGTCCGCCTATTGGTCCATTGAATGAAGTTTGGGCTGTTGGAAGAATGTCTTTAAATTTGTCTGGGCACAGAGCAGGCTGACCCCCTGATAAAGTGGCGGGGGAAAAGATCAATGAATAGACAAACTGGATACCTTGGGCAAAAACTAGGGGCTGTGTCCTGTCTTTTGGTTTGTCTTTGTATTTCCCTCTTGTTTCTTTGTTTTCGTCTGTTTTTTCTGTCTTTGTCTCTCTTCTTGTTTCATTTGTTTTTTTTGTCTGTCTATCTGGCTGTCTGTCTGTCTGTGTCTTCTGTCTCGTTTATTCTCTGTTTTATGTCTTTTTGTTTCCCCCTTGCTCTTTCTTTTTTTTTTCTTATTTTTTTTTTTTCGAGGGTAAAGGGTAAGCATAGTGCTTTTTTTTCCTCCCCCTGTGAGCAGTTGTGTAAATTTTGTCATCCGTTCCCCCTGGGCCCCATGGCCTGTTTTTTTGAAAAGCGGAACGGGTTTTAACGGGAGGTCAAGATGTTCTGATGCTTCCCCCAGGGGACCTCGGTTTATTCTTTTCCCTTGTGGGCGGGTCTCTCTCTTCTCTCTCTCTCTCTCTCTCTCTCTCTCTCTCTCTCTCTCCATTCATTGTTTCCCTCTTTTGTTGGGTCGTTGGCTCTGTGCCCTGCACTGGTCACTGAAGGTCGCCATCTTGGCTGATCAGCTGACGATCATAATGACACACTACACATTGTCCCCCCTCTGATAGCCCGCTTCTCTCCCCTTAGGGGGTAAACAGCAACTTCCGGGTCACGCACAAGTTCACCAACAACACTGTTTGGGGTTTTCTGTGCCAAAAAGTGTTAAGGGGAAGAATTTGTCTAAAATAACGGTGTTTTTTTTTCTGGGGATGATTTGTCTGATATCGTGATGTGATAAGTGACAAATGAGCTATTATTAACTTAGGTTGTCAATGGAAAAAAGGGATGTAGTGTTATTTTAGTGTGTGTATTGATCGAGATATGGAGACAGGGTATCTCAGAGGTCAGAGGTCTTGCTCTTGACCTCCCTAAACTAAGATCAAGCAGCGTACGTGTTGAGTGTGAATGCCAGGAGAATCAGTGACCGCTCATGCATGCACCTTGGCTTCAGTACAGTTCCCCCCCCCCCCCAGTTCACCCACCTGTAAATGGGCACCTAACCTCTTTAGGGATAGAGAAGGTCAAGCAGCGAGAGAGAGGAAATAGGTGATAAATAGGCTATGACTCCCATAGTGTAAAGCTGGGGAACACACAACAACAACAACAACAACAACAGCAACAACAACAACAGAACTGGCTCTCATCCCCTCCTCTGAAAGTCCTTCAGATGATATTATAAACCGTTGTTATGTGTGTGACTGAATGCATAACATCTTTTGCACACATGCTTAAACCCCCTGTCCACCTTTGCCTTTCCAATGGATCATTCACGTGGCGTGGAGAGGGGGGGTCTGCTGCATGGGTAACAGTTTGCCCTCCATACTTACTTACCCAGGCTTTGCGCTCTAAAACTAGAGCGCAACTCCATAGTCTTCCGAGACTGATGGGTGCCTACTAAACTACTACTACTACTACTACTACTACTACTACTACTACTACTACTACTACTACTACTACTACTACCACTACAACTACTACTACTACTATCCACCTTTCATACAAGATGCTGGCTCCTGGAGAAGCTGAGCTCTCTGACATCTCGCTCCTCAACAACTACACAGGTTATAACCCTGCAAGGGAGATTCGAACTCGTGCCATCGCTGACCGTCCGAGCCCGTGCATGACGTTCAAACCGCCGGGCTATGCTGTCTCTTAAGCAAGATATGAGTCATCAGTCGTCTATTGGTTCCTTGTGAATGAAACCACTGGGCTACGCTGTCCCTTAGCGAGACATGAGTCATCAGTCGTCTTATTGGTTCCTTGTGAATGAAACCACTGGGCTACGCTGTCCCTTAGCAGACATGAGTCATCAGTCGTCTATTGGTTCCTTGTGAATGAAACCACTGGGCTACGCTGTCCCTTAGCGAGACATGAGTCATCAGTCTCTATTGGTTCCTTGTGAATGAAACCACTGGGCTACGCTGTCCCTTAGCGAGACATGAGTCATCAGTCGTCTATTGGTTCCTTGTGAATGAAATCGGCTCAGGCTGGAGAGTTACTGGATTCAGTCTGCCAGGGCACACAGCACGTCTATGACCTGTGATAAACGGCGAGAACTACGCGCTAAGTCAGCTAAGCTGGTTACTTTAGAGCAACGTGTATGCTATTATATTCATTTTTCTCTGTGTCTTCTATGTCTTTCTGTCTCTCTGTCTCTGTCTCTGTCTCCTCTCTCTCTCTCTCTCTCTCTCTCTCTCTCTCTCATCACATCTCTCTGTCCAAGTAAAAAGAATCTACATGAAAATAAAAAGAGAAGTCCACACAGTCAAACAATTCAGCAAAGAATAACAGACAGTCTCTTTGCCCTGCATTCCTGGGGAGACATTGCCAGTGGCTAGAGCACAGAACTGGTCATTTGTCAGCAGCCTAAGACACAAGTTCAAGTCTATGTTGAGGTGTTCTTGAAAATGTATCTCCCCCCCCCCCCCCCCCCCCCCCCCCCCCCAGCTCCAGGATTTAACATCGGCACTGGGCCCAGGTTAAAAGGTTGTGTCAGTTAATGTCACCTAATTACCAAGGCCTACATTAAAAAAACGGGATAGCTCAGTGGTCAGAGCCCTCGCTTTCCCCCAGCCAATGTAAAGCAGCATCGAGCATGGTTACCATTTGGATGGGCGACCCGTTTGCGCGCCATGGCTTCAATACAATCCCTCAGTTCACTCAGCTGTAAATGGGTACCTGCCCTCTTTAGGGTCAGAGAAGGTAAAGCAGCGAGGGAGAGGAGATAGGCACCGCCCTCAATATGCTGGCCCCTAGAGAAGCTGAGGTCTTTAATGCCTCGCTCTCCTACGAACACATAGGTTATGTGACACATTTATCTTTTTTTAAATATGAAAATGTTGTTATGTTGTGAAATATTATCTTGAGATTGCCTTCAGTCATAACAAACTCTTAGCATAGCAATCTGCACTCTCTTTTAAAGGAGAAAAAAATCCTCTGAAGTCGGAGTATGGCTGCCTATATGGCAAGGTACTTGAAAACAGTCATACACACAAACTTCTCATTCAGCGTGCAAATTTCAATCTCACAGTGATTCCCAGGTGGGATGAGTGATTCAGAGTGCACATTCTGGATGACCCCCAGAGTGATAAGCTGGGGAACACAAAACAACAACTACAACAACAGAGCCGACTCTAGTACCCTCCTCTGAAAGTCCTTCAGATGACATTATAAACCGTTTTTTTACGTGTGTGAGTAAATGCATACCATCTTTTGCACACATGCTACCCTATCCACCTTTCATAAAAGAATAGGCCAGCTATGGCTGGCGGTATGGATGACACAAACATACCAAGCATGCAACTACTACCTGGAGAAAGATGGGATCCACTAGGTTGGGGTTACCCATGACAGACTGCATGAAAACTTCAGTGAAATGCTACAACCATACCGCAAGGATCTAGAGGAAAGCCAGATTAGCATTGAGAAATGAAAAAGAAAAATGGAAAGTGTAGCGATGTCGAGTTTTGGTAATGTCTTGGTAACAAAAGACGAAGTTGTCAGTAAATTGTGTCGTTGTGAATGGAGTATGTCTAAAAGGGAATAGCATTTCCAGTGTGTCTGTATGGCAGAACACGTTCATGACCTGTGATAAAATTGTGAAAATGACGCAATAAACCAGATGGTGTGAACATTTCAGAGCGACACGTATGCTTTGGAAGCCCCTACACACAGTCATGCATGCACACACACACACACACACACACACCACACACGCACACTTTTCTATAGCAAAATTTCGTAGAAAAGAGCAAACATACACACCCACGCATAAATCTTTCTTTAAAAGGGTAGCGCTGCACTTTTGGCAACGTGCTCTACCACGAAAAGCAACCTGAATTTTATCAGAGAAGTCTGCCTTGACTGAAAGGGGCATGCAATATAATGCAACACAATGCGAAACGATTCGAAACAACACAACACAACGCACACCCAGGGAGAGAAGTCATGGAAAAAAAATGTTCGGAAGTAGGAAGAATCACAGTGGGACAGACCTCTCGATTTGCAGACGAATTAATTAATATCACTGTCTCAGGTAGTCAGATCTAGAATCCTTAAGTACTGCACGGATATGATTATGTCCCTTGTCGTTCTCTCATGCAGTGAAAGCATGTTTATCTTGAAAAAAAAAAAAAAAGACACCATCGGAAGTTACCCAAGATCTAAGGCTGACTTTGTTTTGCAGTTTTAGGAATCAGTTCAGCTTAACGACTACAATCGATGACGGATTACGCACCTCACACATTGAACTCTAGTTGTTTGGCGGGTGAAAAATCTCGGTCAACACAACAGAAAGTGCCCTAGGGACCTAACAGGCAACTGTGTTTTTATGAAACCGGCCCCAGAATATAGAGCCTGTGTGGGTTTCAGACAATGAACTACCATCTAAAGCTTTCCAGAAAGGCCAAGCTGTGCTTTCTAGAGAGCAATAACCTATTCGCCCTGCTTTATTGCTTTAAAGCGTGCCCGGGGGAAAAAGGAGGGTGACGTACGACAGTTTGATATTCATCTTAGGTTTTTTGAAATGATGACATAGGCCTACATAAAATATATGAAGGGTGGTTTGGAAATACAGTGTAAACTTATGATAAAGCCTTGCTTATCGTAGTGACGGTAATGTTCTGGATCCACGAGTAAGACCGTCCACGAGAAATGATGTCATTTCTGTGACATTTCTCAAAACTGATGATTACGTCATCTGTATACAGAGCCATTAAACTTTTTGTGCTCTCTCTCTCTCTGTCTCTCTCTGCGCTTGTGCATTTTGATATTTGCTGTCCTGCCCTGCGAGAGGCCAGAATATGATATCGGCTACCTTTGAAATGTTATATATTCAATATAAGTCAATTTAGGATAACGCTATAAAGGGCATCCATGACGGAACAAACAGAAATCTGTCAATTCATTTGCACAAAGCATGCAAGTCGCAATCACTCCAAACAAGCGCCACTGAACACCTAGGAAGTGACCCTACGCTATTTCAGGGTCCTTCTGGCTAGTGGCCCGTCGGCAGCATTAATAATACTGTTATGCTTCCCGTGGACTTCCAGCCTTGAAACTACAGGCCAGATCTAGATAATTATGGCTTGGGTGATGAAATCGGATATTTTCCTCGCTCCTTGGCTAGAGCTCTGAGGATTACTATGGGTGAGAGAGAATGTTGTGTATGCAGCTATCACCCGCTCCTTTCCACTATTAAGCTAGCTGCATTCCGACTTCGTGCATAGATCGGAATAAGGAGAATGGAAGCAACAGAACATAAACATCACAGATCCGGAATTACAACAACAACAATAATAATAATAATACATGGAATTTGTATAGCGCTATATCTTGTAAAAACAAATCAAAGCGCTTGGGCAACGGCAACAATAACAAGAATGCTAATAACTTGGAAACGTTGATGAGAGGTCTTGATCTCTTTATAAAAAACAGCAACAACACAAACAACAAAAACAACAACAACACTTTCTGTTATGGAAAACAATATCTGGAGGCACCAAACTGTCCTGTCAAGGTCTCTTCAAACAGAAGGCTTCAACTAGCGCCTGTTTTGGAATATCTGAGTTTAGCTGTTTGTTTGTTTGTGTGTTTGTTTGTTGTTTGTTGTTTGTTTTTCCCCCTTGGAGCAAGGTAGTTGACCCATCACCTGTCAGTTGCTTATTTCCTGTTCTGTGTTTGGGAAGTGGTTTTGAAGAGGACTTGAAGGAATGAATCTGTGTGTCTTCATGTCCGTCTTCTTTCTGTCCACGTATGTCATAGTCTTATTTTTTTCTGTGAATCGCTGTGTGTGTGTGTGTGGTGTGTGTGTGTGTGTGTGTGTGTGTGTGTGTGTGTGTGTGTGTGTGTGTGTGTGTGTGCCGCTCGTGATCTGTTGATCCAGGTTCAAATCTCGTTCAAGAGGATTTTACCTCTGGAAAGTTAGCATCAGTGCCGATTCCACTCTCCCAAAAGTCCTACGGATGAGACTATAAACCGAGGTCCCGTATGCGAACGCACGCAGAACATCTTGCGCACACGTTAAAACCCATTCCACTCTTCGGAAAAGTAGACCATTGTGTACTGGTTGGAACAGATGACAAAATTTATAATATTGCATACACACAGGGACTGGATGTAAAAAAGCTCACGAGTGCTTATTCCATTATTTTCGACATAAAGAAATGAAAAAAACCCTCAAAACTTTAACCTAGAAACAAACAAAAAAAAATCAGCATAAAAGCAAAGTACATAGATCTATACTTCCCTAAAAAAAAAATGTCATCAAGCATGTTAACCTAACTTCATGTCATAAAAAACGATTTCAGGGTTTTACTTCAAAGCAAAAAAAAAACAAAAAACGGGATAAATAAACAAAACCAAAAAATAAGGACAACAAGGTAGTATTTCGTTAAAATGGTTAAAAAAAAAAAAAAAAAAATGGCACTAGGATGCAGGCATTTAAAAGATCCTTTTCAGTCATTACAGATTTGGAAGAGATTTACCAGGAAAGCTCAAGGTTACCCAAGGTTTAATGTCTGTGTTGATGGGAGGTAATCATATCTTGCCAAATGGCGTTGTTTGTCCGCTCTGGAGGAAGCCTTTCAAAAGATCAGCTTTGGGAAACGGTGTGGTAAAATGCCTCTTGT
>CM060327.1:26381009-26393509 GCA_030674155.1 Stramonita haemastoma | reverse complement strand
TAAGGCACTGGCAGGTCAGCATTTGAAGTTGACCTGGGAGATTGTAAACATCCCTACCCTTAATTTACCATATGCTGCTGCTGAGATTCGAATCCACGAGTTCATGGACCTACAGGATAGAATTCAGTCTTAACCATTCGGCTATGGCAGCCATCAAATGTTTGGTTCTCACACTTACCAAAACTACACAGAACTTATTCTATACTGCCTTCTCCTATCAGACAAAAAGCTTTCACGTCATCTTACAGGCACCGCCCATCTCTTCTCCCTTGTTGCTTTACCTTTCATGTATCTAAAGAGTGCATGTACCCATTTTAAGCTGGGTGAACTAGGGGACTGTACTAGAGCCAAGGCGCACTAACGGTCACCCTTCCATGAGGCAACCATATTCATGCTCAAAACTGCTCAAACTTAGCTTGGGGAGAGCATGCGCTGTGACCACTAAACTATCCCCGTTTGCTTCCCTAAAGAAACATCAACAAAACTAAACCGATAACTAAGTTAACAAATATTGAACATTCTCCAAAACCAAAAAAAAAAAGGTGGAAACCAGAGAGCCTAAAAAAAAAGACAGCAGTACAACCCCCCTCCCCCTCCTTCCTCCAAGAGAAAAAAAAAAGAATCAATACCAGACAAGCATTTGGGAGGACGACAAAAGACAGCGAGAGAAGAGGGAGAATGGGTAATTGGATTTTTCCAAATTAATGGGAAACAGGGATGTGGAGGGATCAGTGTATAGTCATTTCGCTTTGGAGCTATGTCGGTGCTGAGTCATCCAGGACAACTGCTAGAAAAAACACTGAGCCAACACACTCAGAGGCCAGAAGGAACAAGAAAACACGCGTTGGTTTGGAGCTGGCTCATGTACCTCTCAAAGTGGCTGCTCACCAGAGCCGAAAGCTGCTCCGGGGTCTACAATGTGTTTATTTGTGAAGGGGGAACAAATATTGTGACGACAGGAGAGAATCTACACCTGTAGTTTGACACCGTTTTCCTTCCTCTTCCTTTCTTTTCCAATTGAGTGAATGAGATTACTGTCAACATGCACCCATCCAGGCTCCCTGTGGACTACCGGCTCCGGGGGTGAGACACAATGAATCTGGGTATGGCTGTGGCGGGGAGATTGAAATGAGCGGCGTAGGAGCAACAGGACGGGGACGTCACAGAAGACGAGGCAGCAAAAAAAAAAACCACCCCAAAAAACAAAAAAAACAACAAAAAACCATGCACCCATTCATGTTAAAGCAAATGTCAGTAGCACAAGTTGTTGGTATAGAGTTGACAACAAAAAGTCAGTCCTGGCTAGAATCTAACAAGATACGTTGATGGTAATAGTCACTGTCATTTTTCCATGAAAAAGAAATCCGTTAGAAAATGTCAACAGAATCATTTTTTGGTGCAAACCAAATACTTATTTTAAAGATGCATCAGTGGTGATGGAAAGGATGCCTAACTGTGTTGGTAGGAGTACCCTTCTTCCCTCCTTCCCCTTCAGAGGTCTGCATTAGCAGAATGGCTGCAGGTCTGTCCACTGCCTCACTGCTTTGATCACATCACATCACAGCCACACGTCACCTCCACTTCTGTATAGACACAGTGGTCTCTGATTAGAATTGGGTTAGCAGGTTTGTAGAGCAAGAGAGAGAGAGAGAGAGAGAGAGAGAGGAGAGAGAGAGGAGAGAGAGAGAGAGAGAGAGAAGAGAGAGACAGAGAGAGAGAGAGAGAGAGAGAGAGAGAGAGAGAGAGAGAGAGAGAGAGAGATTATTGGGGAGGAAAACCTGGTTATTGCATTTTGAAAAGAATGCCTTTCAATGCAAGAAAATAGCGATATTTAAAAGGAAAGAGTGGGAGACAGAAAGAATGAGAAGAAAGAAAAGGAAATAGTTTGGCTATTTGTGTATATATTTGTCTGTCTGCCTGCCTGTCTTTCTGTCTGTCTGATTGTCTTTAATGACATGAGAAGTATGCATGTGTGTAGAGTTGGAAAGGTGTGTGAACCTTACCTGTATGGTTACGTGTGTCCAAATGAGAGTATACATCCGTGTTGTGTGTGTGTGTGTGTGTGTGTGTGTGTGTGTGTGTGTGTGTGTGTGTGTGTGTGTGTGTGTGTGTGTGTGTGTGTGTGTGTGTGTGTGTGTGTGTGCGTGCGTGCGTGCGTGCTCGCACGTGTGTGTATATATGTGTGTGTGTATGAGCTTATGTGCTTTTGAGTACACACCCGTATGCAGGCATAAAGAAGACAGTGTTGATTTATCCTAAGTGCCCAGTTCTGATTGCTGCAGTCATTGTAAAGGTGGTTTGTATGGAATCGGAATCATGGAACAACAGGATTGATGATGTAGAGAAGATTAGTTTAAAAATCCAGTTTTAGTGGCCGCCTGTGCCTTGTTGAATTCAGTTCTCATAAGTATAACAGTATACCAGATTAAAGGTTATCATCATAGGGAAATGTCCTAACACTGTCCAATTATATGGATAAGGGGGAGGGAGAATAAGGTACAGAGAAACATTATATTGCAGATGATCAATTCATGGCGTCTTTACATAAGCTTCACATATATTTCATTACTCACCATTCACCACACACCTCAAAACATGCATGTTCTCCATTACTGGGTGATCTTGTAGCAGCATGACACTGATAGCCCTCTATGGACAAGTCTTGCTTGTTATGCTGGTGCATAAAACAGGGTAATTGTATTCATGAAAAAAGGGAGACCAGGCGTCTGAGAAAAGCTCTACAGAAATGAGTACAGATGTCAACACATAAACAGAACAGCAAAAAATGAATAAATAAACTCCTCAAAAAACACACAATTTCATTGACATACATTCCCTTTGCTCTCATATATTCTCTTGCATCAATATTTGTTTCTTTTCAGGTTCAGAAAAAGCTGTCGTCTGGTGCCAGAGTGGAATGACTTGGTGCCAAAGACTCCTCATGATGCATGGGCACACTTCTGCTAAACTCACATATTTTCTGGCATGCTTTATGGCAGACATCACACTCGCAGAAACTGCAATTTGGGATAAGTTAATAGTTCTTTATTTCTGAGTTTGCAAGTGTGGATAAAGGAGTTAGTTTGCTATTTCTAATGTAAAGAATTAGTCAGTATAAAATCAGGTCGGTGCACTGGTATTCAGATTCAGCCAAAGGATGCTGTGGCCAATCCAATCCAATCATGCTGTTTATAGCCCCCCTGACCACACAGGCCGTATTGGGGCTATCACCTCGTCACATTTAAAACAGAGGATGCTGTGGATTCACCTGCATCTTTAAGGTATCAGTGTGCAAGTTCCAGTGCTTTGTGTTCTTGTTTGTTAATTAAACAGATACTTTTTGATATGAAGAATCTATTGTCTCTGTGTGCATCATCTGAACTAGCTTCTTATGACACAGTAATGTAAAATCGTTTGTTGAATATCTGTCATGGAACAGAGAAAGTAATCTTGCAATGTTTGCACAACTAGCCCACTTTGCTTTGCAGGATTTTATCCATGTGTGCTGGGAGAGCCTGTTTACCCTCCCTGTCCCTCAAGAGGGCAGGAACCCATTTACATTTGGGTAGACTAGAAGACTGTACAGAAGCCAAGGCACATAAATAGTCACCTATCCAAGAAGCAGCTACACTCAATGCCGCTTTACCTTAGCTTGGGGTCAGCAGGTGCTGTACCCACTGAACTATTCTGGGGTTTTTTCCGAGAAGAAAAATCAACAAAAAATAAACTAACAACTCAATCAACAAATTGTGAGTAAAGATTAAAAAAAATGTTTGTGAATGTCCATCAAGTATTGAACATTCTCCCAAACAAGTAACAAAAAAAAGGCGGAAACCAAGGGAGGCTGACCAAAAAGAAGAGTAAAAAAAAGAAGAGAAAAAGAACAAGACTGCACAGAAAAACTCTCCAGATCAATACCAGACAAGCATTTGGGAACTGTCTGAGGATGAGGAAAGAAAGGAGGGAAGAGAGAGAGAGGAGGGGGAGGAGTGGAGAATTGAATTTTCCAAATTGATGGGAAACAGGGACAGGGATGGATCTGTCTATAATCATTTCACTTAGAGCTCTGTGGACGCTGAGTCATCCAGGAGAAGGGCTATGAAAGACACGGAGCCAACAAACTGGGAGACCAGATGAGAAAAGAAAGCAAAGGCACTGGTTTCTAACTCATGTGCTGCTAAAAGTTCATGCTCACCAGAGCAGAAGGCTCCCTGACTCTAGTATGTTTATTTACCAAGGACGAACAAATCTTGTCACCAGGTAGAATGACACATAGTTTGTCTGTCATTGTTTTTGTTCATTTTTCCCCCTCCTAATAGAGTGGATGAGATTACTGTCAATGTACATCAATTCTTTCTGCTCTAGTGGGGATGTACTCTCCCCTTGGAATGCATCACAATTTTCACACAGAGACGTCTGCCATGGCTAAATGTAGTCTACAATACAATATGAAACAATACAATATGATACAATGCAATGCAATATGAAACAATACAATATGATACACCTCATTGCAATACAATACAATACAATACAATACAATACAATACAATAATTTACACTGCACTAAAATGCGCTGCAGTACTTATTAACTATCCTGTAGTCTGATTGACCGTTGGGGCATCAATGAAGATTTTGCAACCAGCTTCCTCTACCCCTTGTGGTTCTCAACTTTCTGGAAGTATGTCGTTCCACTCAAGGCCCGTCCACTTTCTTGAGTTGTCTTCCTATCAATTTCACTGTCTGTCTCTTTGTCTCCCTCCCCTTACTGTTCCCTGCAAGACTGTCTTGGCCAGTCCAAATGTTCGTGTGACATGCCGGTACCATTTCAGTTTACGCTTTTTTCCCGATTAAGTCAGAAACTCTTCATATGCCCTGCTGGCGATTTCAATTTTGGATTTCGTGTCCTGGGTAGTTAAGTAATTTCTGTATGGGATATCAAGCAGTTTGTGGAAGCATCTCATCTCCATTGTCCTATTTTTTATTGTCTGCTATTATGGTCCATGTTTAACATGCAATACAACATATCTCTAAACAACACAAAACAATTTAGTCTCCACCTCCACAGAAGGAGGAAGGATGGAAGGAGATGGTGAGAAACACAATCATGCAGGTGATCAATTTATGACAGTAGGACATAAGCTTCTAACAGAGTTCATTACTCACCATTCACCACACAGCTCTGAATATGCATGTTCTCCATTACTGGGTGATCTTGTGGCAGCATGACACTGATAGCCCTCTATGGACAAGTATTGCTTGTTATGCTGGAGCATAAAACTAGGTAATTGTATTCATGAAAACATGGAGACGAACTGTCTGAGAAAAGCTCTACAGAAATGAGTACAGATGTCAACACATAAACAGAACAGCAAAAAAAAAGGAATAAATAATCTCCTCAAAAACACATTTTCATTGACTTACATTCCCTTTGCCCTCATATAAATTCTCTTACATCAATATTTGTTTCTTTTCAGGTTCAGAAAAAGCTGTCGTCTGATGCCAGAGTGGAAAGACTTGGTGCCAAAGACTCCTCATGATGCATGGGCACACTTCTGCTAAACTCACATATTTTCTGGCATGCTTTATGGCAGACATCACACTCGCAGAAACTGCAATTTGGGATAAGTTAATAGTTCTTTTTTTCTGAGCTTGCAATAGTGGATAGAGAAGTTAGTTCGCTATTTCTAATTTATAGAATTAGTCAATATAAAATCAGGTCAGTGTGCTAGTATTCAGATTCAGCCAAAGGATGCTGTGACTAATCCAATCCAATCATGCTGCTTATAGCCCCGCCGACCACACGGACCATATCAGGGCTATCACCTCGTCACATTTAAAACAGAGGATGCTGTGGATTCACCTGGATCTTCAAGATAGCAGTGTGCAAGTTCCAGCGCTTTGTGTTCTTGTTTGTTAAACTGACACTTTTTGATATGAAGAATCTAATGTTTCTGTGTGCATCATCTGAACTAGCTTCTTATGACACAGTAATGTAAAATCGTTTGTTGAATATCTGTCATGGAACAGAGAAAGTAATCTTGCAATGTTTGCACAACTAGCCCACTTTGCTTTGCAGGATTTTATCCATGTGTGCTGGGAGAGCATGTTTACCCTCCCTGTCCCTCAAGAGGGCAGGAACCCATTTACAGTTGGGTAAAGTGGGAGACTGTACACAAGCCAAGGTACATGAATAGTCACCTATCCAAGAAGCAACTACACTCCATGCTGCTTCACCTTAGCTTGGGGTCAGCAGGTGCTGTACCCACTGAACTATTCTGGTTTTTTCTGAGAAGAAAAATCAACAAAAAATAAACTAACAACTCAATCAACAAATGGTGAGTAAAGATTAAAAAAAAATGTTTGTGAATGTCCATCAAGTATTGAACATTCTCCCAAACAAGTAACAAAAAAAGGCGGAAACCAAGGGAGGCTGACCAAAAAGAAAAGTTAAGAAAAGAAGAGAAGAGAAAGAGCAAGACTGCACAGCCAAACTCTCCAGATCAATACCAGACAAGCATTTGGGAACTGTCTGAGGATGACGAAAGAAAGGAGGGAAGAGAGAGAGAGGAGGGGGAGGTGTGGAGAATTGAATTTTCCAAATTGATGGGAAACAGGGACGGGGATGGATCTGTGTATAATCATTTCACTTAGAGCTCTGTGGACGCTGAGTCATCCAGGAAAAGGGCTATGAAAGACACGGAGCCAAAAAACTGGGAGACCAGATGAGAAAAAGAAAGCAAAGGCACTGGTTTCTAGCTCATGTGCCGCTAAGAATTCATGCTCACCAGAACAGAACCCTCCCTGATTTTGGTATGTTTATTTATCATGGATAAACAAATCGTGTCACCAGTAAAACCGCACACAAGGCCTGCCTGTTGTTAATTTTTTCTCTTTTTTCCCCTGCTAATAGAGTGGATGAGATAACTGTCAATGTAATCAATTCTCTGTACACTTGTGGCGATGCACTCTCCCTGATGAATGCAGCCCAATTTTCACACAGAGACATCTGCCATGGCCAAATGTTGTATACAATACAATATGAAACAACACAATATGATACAATAGAATACAATTCATTATGAAACAATAAAATATGATACAATATACTGCAATGCAATACAATACAATACTTTACAATACACTAAAATGCACAATGCACTGCAATACCTAACTTTTACCTATCCTGTAGTCTGATTGACCGTTGGGGCATCAATGAAGATTTTGCAACCAGCTTCCTCTACCCCTTGTGGTTCTCAACTTTCTGCAGTATGTAGTTCCACTCAAGGCCCGTCCACTCTGGTGTTGTCTTCCTATCATTTTCACTGTCTGCCTCTTCGTCTCCCTCCCCTTACTGTTGCCTGCAAGACTGTCTTGGCCAGTCCAAATGTTCTTGTGACATGCTGGTACCACTTCAGTTTGAGGTTTTTTTTATTATTAAGTCAGAAGCTTTTCATATGCCCTGATTGCATTTTCAATTCTTGTTTTCATGTCCTGGGTAGTTAAGTAATTTCTGTATGGGATATCAAGCAGTTTGTGAAAGTATCTCATCTCCATTGCCTGTATCTTTTTTTCATTGTCTACTGTTATGGTCCATGTTTAACATGCAATACAACATATCACAACACAAGACAAAACACTTTAGTCTCCACCTCCACAGAAGAAGGGAGGATGGAAGGAGAGGGATGAGAAACACAATCATGCAGGTGATCAATTTATAACAGAATGACGTAAGCTTCTAACAGATTTCAGTATCCACTATTTATCACACAGCTCTGAATATGTGTGTTCTCCATTACTGGGTGATCTTGTGGCAGCATGACACTGATGGCCCTCTATGGACAAGTATTGCTTGTTATGCTGGTGCATAAAACAGGGTAATTGTATTCATGAAAAAATGGAGACGAACTGTCTGAGAAAAGCTCTACAGAAATGAGTACAGATGTCAACACATAAACAGAACGGCAAAAAAACTGAATAAATAAACTCATCAAAAACATACATTTTCATTGACTTACATTCCTTTTGCCCTCATATATTCTGTTACATCAATATTTGTTTCTTTTCAGGTTCAGAAAAAGCAATCGTCTGGTGCCAGAGTGGAAAGACTTGGTGCCAAAGACTCCTCATGATGCATGGGCAGACTTCTGCTAAACTTCCATATTTCCTGACATGGCAGTGACGGCAGACAACACACTTACAGAAACTGCAATTTTGGGTAAGGTAAGAGTTCTTTATTTCTGAGCTTGCAAGTGTGGATAGAGGAGTTAATTAATTAGTTAATTCTCTATTTCAAATGTATAGAATTAGTCAATCTAAAATCAGGTCTGTGCACTGGTGTTCAGATTCAGCCAAAGGATGCTGTGGCCAATCCAATCCACTCATGCTGCTTATAGCCCCGCTGACCACATGGCCATATCGGGGCTGCCACCTGGTCATATTTAAAACAGAGGATGCTGTGGATTTATCTGCATCTTCAAGGTGCTTTGTGTTCTTGTTTGTTAAACTGACACTTTTTGATATGAAGAATCTAATGTCTCTGTGTGCATCATCTGAACTAGCTTCTTATGACACAGTAATGTAAAATCGTATTTTAAATATCTGTTATGAAACAGAGAAAGTAATCTTGCAATGTTTGCGCAACTAGTCTACTTTGATTTGCAGGATTTTATTCATGTGTGCTGGGAGAGCCTGATTACCCTCCCTATCCCTCAAGAGGGCAGGAACCCATTTACGGTTGGGTAAACTGGGAGACTGTACGCAAGCCAAGGTACATGAATAGTCACCTATCCAAGAAGCAACTACACTCCATGCTGCTTAACCTGAGCTTGGGGTCAGCAGGTGCTGTACCCACTGAACTATTCTGTTTTCTTCCCGAAAGAAAAATCAACAAAAAATAAACTAACGACTCAATCAACAAATTGTGAGTAAAGATATAAAAAAAAATGTTTGTGAATGTCCATCAAGTATTGAACATTCTCCCAAACAAGCAACAAAAAAGGCGGAAACCAAGGGAGTCTGACCAAAAAGAAAAGTTAAAAGAAGAGAAGAAAAAGAGCAAGACTGCACAGCCAAACTCTCCAGATCAATACCAGACAAGCATTTGGGAACTGTCTGAGGATGACGAAAGAAAGGAGGGAAGAGAGAGAGAGGAGGGGGAGGAGTGGAGAATTGAATTTTCCAAATTGATGGGAAACAGGGACAGGGATGGATCTGTCTATAATCATTTCACTTAGAGCTCTGTGGACGCTGAGTCATCCAGGAAAAGGGCTATGAAAGACAGGAGCCAACACATTTGGAGACCAGAGGGGACAAGAAAACAAACACTCTGGTTTCTAACTCATGTGCTGCTAAGAATTCATGCTCACCAGAGCAGAACCCTCCCTGACTTTGGTATGTTTATTTATCAAGGATGAACAAGTACTGTCACCAGGTAGAATCACACACAGTTTGTCTGTCGTTATTTTTTGTTGTTGTTTTTTTCCTTCTTATAGAGTGGATGAGATTACTGTCAATGTACATCAATTCTTTCTGTGGCATGCACTCTTCCCAAGGAATGCAGCTCAGTTTTCACGCAGAGATATCCACCATGGCTGAATGTAGTATACAATGCAATATGAAACAATACAGTATGATACAATGCAATACAAAATGAAACAAGAAAATATGATACAATACAATGTGATACAATACACTGCAATACAATACAATTATTTACAATGGGTAAGAGTATGGCAACCACGCTGGAAGCTGCTTAACCTGGCTGGGGGAAAGCAAGTACTCTGACCACTGATCTATCCCATCCCCATTTACCTTTACCTTTAAGAGTATGATGTAAGCTTCTACCATATTTCATTACTCACCATTCAACAGGCACCTCAAAATATGCATGTTCTCCATTACTGGGTGATCTTGTGGCAGCATGACACTGATAGCCCTCTATGGACAAGCATTGCTTGTTATGCTGGCGCATAAAACAGGGTAATTGTATTCATGGAAAAAATGGAGACGAGCTGTCTGAGAAAAGCTCTACAGAAATGAGTACAGATGTCAACACATAAACAGAACAGCAAAAAAATGAATGAATAAACTCCTAAAAAACCACACAATTTCATTGACATACATTCCCTTTGCTCTCATATATTTTCTTGCATCAATATTTGTTTCTTTTCAGGTTCAGAAAAAAGCAATCGTCTGGTGCCAGAGTGGAATGACTTGGTGCCAAAGACTCCTCATGATGCATGGGCAGACTTCTGCTTAACTCCTGTATTTTTCTGGCATGGCAGCGATGGCAGACAGCACAATTGTAGAAACTGCAATTCTTGGTAAGTTGATAGTTCTTTATTTCTGAGCTTGCAAGTGTGGATAGAGAAGTTAATTTGCTATATATAATGTAAAGAATTAGTCAATATAAAATCAGGTTGGTGCGCTGGTGTTCAGATTCAGCCAAAGGATACTGTGGCAAATCCAATCCAATCATGCTGCTTATAGCCCGCGGACCACACAGGCGATATTGGGGCTGTCACCTCGTCATATTTAAAACAGAGGATGGTGTGGATTCATCTGCATCTTTAAGGTAGCAGTGTGCAAGTTCCAGTGCTTTGTGTTCTTGTTTGTTAAACTGACACTTTTTGATATTAAGAAATGATTGTCTCTGTCTGTATCAACTGAACTAGCTTATTATGACACAGTAATGTAAAATCGTTTGTTGAATATCTGTCATGAAACAGAGAAAGTAATCTTGCAATGTTTGGGCAACTAGCCTCCTTTGATTTGCAGGGTTTTATCCATGTGTGCTCGGAGAGCCTGTTTACCCTCCCTGTCCCTAAAGAGGGCAGGAACCCATTTACAGTTGGGTAGACTAAAAGACTGTACAGAAGCCAAGGTACATGAATAGTCACCTATCCAAGAAGCAACTACACTCAATGCTGCTTAACCTGAGCTTGGGGTCAGCAGGTGCTGTACCCACTGAACTATTCTGTTTTCTTCCTGGAAGAAACATCAACAAAAAATAAACTAACCACTCAATCAACAAATGGTGAATAAAGATAAAAAATGTTTGTGAATGTCCATGAAGTATTGAACATTCTTCCAAACAAGTAACAAAAAAAGGCAGAAACCAAGGGAGGCTGACCAAAAAAGAAGAGTAAAGAAAAGAAGAGAAGAAGAGCAAGACTGCACAGCCAAACTCTCCAGATCAATACCAGACAAGCATTTGGGAACTGTCTGAGGATGACGAAAGAAAGGAGGGAAGAGAGAGAGAGGAGGGGGAGGAGTGGAGAATTGAATTTTCCAAATTGATGGGAAACAGGGACAGGGATGGATCTGTCTATAATCATTTCACTTAGAACTCTGTGGACGCTGAGTCATCCAGGAAAAGGGCTATGAAAGACATGGAGCCAACAAACTGGGAGACCAGATGAGAAAAGAAAGCAAAGGCACTGGTTTCTAACTCATGTGCCCCCAAGAATTCATGCTCACCAGAGCAGAACCTTCCCTGACTTTGGTATGTTTGTCTATCAGGGACCAACAAATCTTGTCACCAGGTAGAATCACACACAGTTTGTTTGTCGTTATTTTTGTTCATTTTTTCCCTCTCCTAATAGAGTGGATGAGATTACTGTCAATGTACATCAATTCTTTCTGTGGCATGCACTCTTCCCGAGGAATGCAGCTCAGTTTTCACACAGACACATCTGCCATTGATGAATGTAGTATACAATATAATATGAAACAATGCAGTTTGATACAATGCAATACAATATGAAACAAGACAATATGATAATACAATATGATACGATACACTGCAATACAATACAATAATTGACAATGCAGTAAAATGCACTGCAACACTTATTACCTATCCTGTAGTCTGACTGACGTTGGGGCATCAATGAAGATTTTGCAACCAGCTTCCTCTATCCCTTCTTGTTCTCAACTTTCTGCAGTATGTCGTTCCACTCAAGGCCCATCCAATCTCTGATGTTGTCTTCCCATCATTTTCACTGTCTGCCTCTTCGTCTCCCTCCCCTTACTGTTGCCTGCAAGACTGTCTTGGCCAGTCCAAATGTTCTTGTGACATGCCGGTACCACTTCAGTTTGAGGTGGGTTTTTTTTTTATTAAGTCAGAAGCTTTTCATATGCCCTGATGGCGTTTTCAATTGTGGTTTTCATGTCCCCAATGGTTATGTAATTTCTGTGTGGGATATCAAACAGTTTGTGGGAGCATCTCATCTCCATTGCCTGTATCTTTTTTTTCATTGTCTGCTGTTATGGTCCATGTTTAACATACAGCACAACATATCACAACACAAGACAAAACACTTTAGTCTCCACCTCCACAGAAGAAGGGAGGATGGAAGGAGAGGGATGAGAAACACAGTCATGCAGGTGATCAATTTATGACAGAATGACGTAAGCTTCTAACAGATTTCATTACTCACCATTCACAACACAGCTCAAAATATGCATCATCTCCATTACTGGGTGATCTTGTGGCA